>CM026553.1:24451766-24731494 GCA_015143295.1 Tetracentron sinense | reverse complement strand
ATTTTAATATTGCCAAGACATGTCAATATAAAAGAGTGTAAATTTCATGACTAAAGAGTCACGACTTCATGTTATAATGCAACAATTCCTACCACTGGCTGTGAGGAAAACATTGCGAATAATGTAACTTCAGTCTTAATTGAATTGAGGCAACTTCTTTCTTGGTATATGTTCAAAAAGTCTTCAAGTGGAGGATTTGAGACGGTTAGAGAAGAAAATTGCGCTTTACATTTGTATTTAGAGAAAACTTTCCACCGATTTCTTTGATTATGGTGCACTTGCATATACACCTGGCCGACGAGCAAGACTGGTGGACCTGTACATAACGGTGGATGTATCCTATCGAAAGGTAATGCCTTCAATTATAATTTTATAGTTGTGTTTCAAAACTTCGGGTTTTTTATTGAGAATTTATCTTATCTGAACAACATTAATCATATAGGTACGTTATATACAGGAAGTCTTATGTGCGCAATTCGCGCTCGACCAGGGGTTCCATTGCATGAAGGGTACTTGGCAGAAGAATGCATGACCTTTGTCCAAGTATCTAAATAATATAGAATCGAGATTTAACAGGCCGATGAGGAATGACGATGGAACGTGTAATGGTAGTGCAAGCCATAGATCTTAAGTGACTGGAATTGCAGCAGGACATCGGGATGTGTGATTACCTGCGTAAAGTCACAAAATCTAAGAGTAAAGAGCACAATCTCATATATGTTGTCGTAAGGACTTTATTTTATTTATTTTTACTTACACGATGTAAAATGATATTCTTTGCAGGCAGCAATGCATGTACTTAAAAAGCCAAATCAAGACCTAGAATGACCCCCACGAAATCCAAAAAAAGCACACCACTGAGTTGTTGATGGTTTAAGGGCTATGTAGTCTTAACTTGTGAATTTCTGCATAACACAGTAGTTATGTTTTGAATACATATATATAGAATCCTATTTAATTCTATTTGGTCTTGAAATAGGTTCAAAGGTTACAAGATTCAAGGTAATTCCAGTTTCTGATGAGATTACATGTCTTGCATATGGTCCACGTAAAGTCACAAAAAAGTTTAAGGGCTACGTCATAAATGGATATCGGTTTTGTACTAAGGACAGAGAGCGAGGACGCAAAAGTCAAAATAGTGGTGTTGCGGTCAAAGCAACGACTACAAACTATTCAACTTCTAAGGACAGAACCCCCAAGGTCACAGAGATCACCTACTACGGTCGCTTAACAGACGTAGTCGAATTGACATATTCTGAAAGCCTTAAATTGTATTGTTAAGTGCGATTGGGGTGATGTGAAGTCACGGGGTAGCGGAATAAAGACCGATGCATTTGGGTTTAAGCTTGTGAACTTCACACGCTTGGTTCCAGCACACTTGGTGTCAAGCGAACCCTATGTGTTGGCATCTCAGCAGAGCAGGTATTTTACGTTCAAGATCCAACGGAAGAAGATTGGCATGTTGTCATCAAGACTAAACCAGAGGACTTCTTCGACATGAATGAAGATTCTGTTGTGGACGATAATGCATTCAGGAGAACGAGCCATTCGACGACCAACAATTAGATGACACTGAACATGATGATGACGGAGGTGTCGGTTGGGTGAGATTAGGAATGACTGGAGCAACTATTGATGCTCCTCCCCAAGTGTTACAACAACAGGCTTCTTCTTCCGAATCTAGTGAGGGGAATGATGTTGAATCAATATATAGCGATGAAACATAATGATTATGTTTTGATGTAATGTAGAAGTATATATTCAAGAGAAAGGGGATAACCTCAGTGTACCAAGTAACAATTGTTCAATAATGATAGTGTCAATGGAAGGGATTTTTGTTGGAATTTATTTCTATTAATCTATTTCTATATTTTAATTGACTGCAACCTTTGATGCCAACTGCAATGAGTGCTCACCATTTTCTTATTTTACCTTATCCAAACTTCAGAAGTTGCTCTTAATGATATATTTATAGTATGTTAAGCTTGTATAATGAAGTTTGGCAGGTTAAGCTTGTATAATGAAGTTTTTGGATTAAACTGACGGTCAAAATATGTTACAGCCTTGGTTTAATAGCTTGACTTGCTAAATCTCAACTCAACTTGATGTGTGGGAATAGTTTAGGCCAAGCTTGTATAATTAAACTATTTAGATGAAACTAATAGCATTTAACATGTCCTAACTTGGACTTAATTACTTGTTTCAACTTGGGTGGATGCGTGTAGATAAGTATTGGGCCAGGTTGATTTTATATACTTGTTACAGATATTGATGAACATGGCTTTATGGTTGTTTCCAGTGATAGTGAAATATAAGGTTAAAGTTATATAATTGTATCTAATGGTAATGGCGGTGCCACCATGCCAACTAAAGCTCTTTTGGTTATGAAATGAACTTCAAATTTTTCATTGAACAACATGTGTATGTAATTCCTGTTGCAATATTTAGCCATCTAGTAAGTATTGATTAGCTATTGTTATGTATATGGGAAAGTAGGCCAGACATTGCTCATTTGCTCCACTGAGCTATCTCCATAGGATTTACTAACATAAGTCCCTGTACATGCTTGGGATGGTGCCAATCAGTTAGGATTCACAGTAATAAATTCCAAATGATTTTTTCCTTCTTCTGAATGTTGAGGTAAAAATGTAATCTTGTAAGCTTTTGGTATTTCGACAATGATATATGCTAGTCAGATCTCATGTCTTTGTACGTTAGATTCCTTTTCATTATGCATTTCTATCAGAAGCTAATATCAATATTTTGCAGATGGATCCTACAGACACTCCACCATCTCATTCGGGTAGCTCCTCCACACTTGCTACCGCGGCCACGAGGAAGGTCCGCGGTAAAGCAAAATGCATTGAAATACATAAGATGCCTGCAGGGAAGAAAAAAAAGGTGAAAGTAAATGAGAGAGCACAACCTGTGGGTAAGAATGCACAACTTTTGGCTGGGTATTTGGGCAATATTGCACGAGATGCCCACTTACTTCGCATCGATGTCCGGAATTGGCGTGCGATGAGTGATGCGGATAAAACCCGTGGTTTGGAAGTCGCACGGGTGAGAACAAAATAAATAGGTCATTTATTATTAAAACACACTTATGTAACTAGTTGATATATGATTAATTTAACAACGTTTTTGCAGGAGAAGTTTGATTTCCCCCCTATCGTAGAGGACTTCGTTTTGAAGTCTTTGGGTAAGAAATGGAAGGACAGTAGGTCCTCAATGGGGAGAAAACTTTTTGATTTGGACGCCCCTCCTGCTGTCAACTATGAGCGGTGCCCCTCCGATATTCCCCCGGAGCAATGGCATACGTACGTCGACTACTTGTACACTGATGAGGCCCAGGTATATTTTATTTGAATGTTAATTATGCTTATATCGTTTTCAATTATCCCTTATCTCATATGATATATAAATGTAATATTGTAGAAACGGAAGGCAGTGGGCAAAGCGAGTCGCGAGTCCCAAGAAATTCCTCATACGGCAGGCTCAAAGAGCTTTGCCAGAGTCAGAGAGGAGGAGGTATGTTCGGTTTCATTCTCATAATTTATGTCACAATTTGATGCATATGGGTTAAAAATTTGTTTTTCTACTTTTGTCACTGCCATAGCGATTGGCGAGTCCATCAGGGATAGCTCCGGGCCGTGCTGAGGTCTGGATAAAGACCCACACTAAGAAGGATGGATTGCCAGTCAACTCTCAAGCAGGAGAAACGATTGTAAGTAATTTAAATATTCATTATATCATATAACACTTTAATTGAAATTCAAGATAGTAATTGTTTCAAAATGTTTGCAGAACAAGTTGAAGGATGTGCTCAGCCAGTTACCGGTTGGCTCAGAAGATAGCACAGGCCGAAATGATGTTCTCTCTCAGGTCATGGGGCCTGAGAGAGATGGACGCATCCGTGGATGTGGATTGGGCCCGACCCCCACTAGGTTATGGGGGTCATCTTCGAGACATTCCGGTACTATAGGCTCCTCATCTGGCGAGACCCAAATGCTAAGGGATGAACTTGAGGCGACAAAATCTCAGGTGGAGACCCAAAAAGCTCAGATGGAGGCCCAAGCCGCTAAGATTGATTCCCAACAATCTCAGATGGAGGCCCAACAAACTCAGCTCAATGAAATGCAGCGGATGTTCAACCAGTTCTTACAGGGGCAGCAGGTATATATACTAACAAGCATTAAATAATCCTTTTTTAACTTTAGATATTCATTCATTTATTTATTCAATTTTTTCACAACAGGTTGCAGGTCAGGGTACTCCAGCACCACATGCTTCTCCAGAGGTAAATGCTAATTTGTTGTTTTGTGAATAATTCAACCATTTTGAGTGGTTTAAACTTTTAGTGAATGAATCTGAATTGTTTGAGTTTTAATTTTAGTCATTGACTTTGAATGCTTCAAGGACTTGGCAATTAATTTGACTTTGTCTCCGATTGTTTTCACCACGTTCTACGACCATGGAAGGTTTTAGATGGAGGGGCCACTGGGCCAAGCTCTCTAGGCTGAAAAGAAAGCCCGCTCGTTTTCCATATTTTAGGCCCTAGGACCGGCTTATGTGCCCTCAATTAGGGCTTAACTCATTCTAGTAGTTACACCAAACCACACTATTACACTTGAAACCAGAACCGAAAGCGATCTGCCAAACTCGATTGCCTTTCTTGATTCTTCTCTTTGTCTCTAGGTATGCCAATTCATACCAAACACTACTGCTCGAAGTATTCCCGAATCGCTCGAGAGTCATTCGCGACGCCTCCATGTACTCCTCTGTAAGCTCTAAGTTCTTCTGTATTTCGTCGAGGACTTTCTTGCTTGAAGCCAGTATGCATACATGCTCGAAAGCGAGCTTGTAGTCGGGGATATAAGGCTTGGTCTCATCAGGTGCGCGTCCTAAGAAGAAAAAGCTTAGTGAGTAGGAAAATTAGAGAAGTTAATTGTGTTGGACTAGGTCATATTGTTTGAGATTTGGGGAGGATTAAACTTTAAAGTAGTTATCAAGAAAGAGTAGTCAAGAGGGTGATTGACTTAGAAATGACAAAAGGCAGCAACACTTAAGATCTGGACCATGACAGCTTTTGCATCTTCTTCCGAGTATTTTCCACCCCTAAGAACATGAACAAAAGATTTACCCAGTTACAAGCTGTAGTAATCATTCAATTATAAGCGTTAATTAATCTTCAAATGCTCTCCAAAGAATGATTATAAGCTCTCTACACTTTTGCAGCTGATGTCTTTGGTGGCTCTCCCAGTAAGTAGCTTTCATTCTAGCGGCATGTAACTATTTTCCCTCCTTAGGATGGCTCACTCTGCTCTAGGTGGTCTTCTTTGCGGCAGCTCTCACTGTAGGTTGTAGCAACATGTAGTCATTTTCTCTATTTATTTCTAGGTGGCCTTCTCCATGACAGCTCTTACTCTAGCGACATGTAGTTATTTTCTCTTTTTTTTTTTTTTTTTTTGTAACAACTCACTCTGCTCCAAGTAGTCCTTTCTATGATTCAAACCAAACAAGTAGAGACCGGCTTTGTAACAAATGATAAGGACCTGACTAATATGCCAAAAGCTCCAGAACTGATAGAACGCATCAAATCAAGTCCTATATTTATTTAAGGCGATAACAAACACCTCCCTAGTTATTCCAGTAATAGGAGTGTATTTCTCATGTGGGGTGAACTTAGTTTCAAGTCTCTTGAGGCAAGGCAGTTGGTATGTCTATCAATTTTTAGCAAAGTTAACTCCCTTTGACAGAGTTTTGGACTCAGTTTGCAGTCTCATGAGGTAAGACAGTTGGAATGCTATAAATTTTTAGCAAAGTTAATTCCATTATATGCTATCAATTTTTAGCAAAGTTAACTCCATTAGTCAGAGTTCTTTTTAAAAAAGATAAATCAATTAACACGCACTAGGCCAACACATCCACCGACTTATGAGGCTAAACCAACTTCCGGTGAGCGGAAGGTCTGGGAAGGTTTTCAGGGACAATGATCTCCAATGAATTCATTTGCCAAGGGGGGGGCACATTCTTTTATCGCTCCATCTCACAAGCTTATTCCCTTCAGCCACAGTTATAATCTGCGAGTCCTCGGTGAAGGCATGACATTCGCCGCTCAAAAGCCCCGTCTCTAAGCCTATAATCATACATGCTGCCATACCCACAAAACATCGGTTTCTCCAAGATCCTTCCTTCCTTTCCCTATAAGATTATAGATAGATAAATCAGTATCATTTCAGTTTCAGGTCAAGTTGTGCGCATTTTTGCAGAAACACCTGTGAAATTCTAGCGTACGCTTGGGGGGGTTAAGATATGCTTACCATGAAATTTGGGAGGGAGCAAGGGAAATATTCTTCTTAGAAGCTGAATTTGGGGTTGGAGGAGAGAGATTGTTGCAGCAAGTGGTGGAAAGTGCCATGTCCTTTTGAGGAGTTCTTCTCAATGCTGCTTCGATTAATGGTAGTACTTATTCACCTCTCTACAGCCCCCAATCATTCCAAGCAGAGCGCAGATCTGTTTCCCAGAAACCCAGAATCCACCATGTCTGCCCATAACCAGCATAAAAGATCAAACCCACTCAACCTCCGACACGTTTCCCAGAAACCCAGAATCCACCATGTCTAGTCCTGTTCTTATTTTCTGGTTCCGATTGCTGTGTTCTAGAGCTAGCTGTGATTATTTGTTGAATTGATTGATTCTGGAAGTAAAACAATAGATAAGAAGACAGTTCTTCTTCTCTTTTTCCCCCCTAATTTGAAGCATTAGTTCTGAGAAGCAATTCGATTGTTGTTCTTTGGATTTTTGAAGTACGGTGCTCAAATTTGTTTTTAACCTTTAGTGCTGTGTTTAAAACTTGAAGAGTATCTCCTTCTCTTTAGTGTAGCTGCGAAGATTTTAGGTTTCTTAAGCTCTGCTGTCAAAGTTGACCATTGCTTGTGCGATGCTTGATTGGTAGCTACTGAGTCGCAGGATGTAAATCGATGATTAATTAGGATTGATTTCAGAGCTTGTTTCGTTTAATGAGTTCTAGCTTACCTGCTGAAGATTTTGTCAAATTCCTTTTTGGTATTGTATTTTTTCAATGAAGATTTCATACTTTTAATCTTTTTACATGGGTGTGTCTAAACTGTTTGGAGTTTCTAAACCTTGTAGATCTGAGGAATGCATAAATATCAGGTTCTTATTTTCATGAAATTTATGGTGTAAACCTTCATGATTTTTCAAAGCTTGTGCCTCAGTTGGTCCAATCACCGCCACATACCACAATTGGTAGATATGAGATTAGGGACATGATCCCAAGTCAGTACTCTCACAACAGGTTGATTGTGTACAGTGTACTTGCTTGTTGCTCTTTAGTCCCTATGTATATTCAAATCCTCATGTGCTTTTAAGATCAAGCTTTTTCCTGGAAAGAATGAACGCTGACAAAAGATGAATAAAATTATAATTTTCACTGAGAATATCCAACTTAATATATCATTGGTAAATCCAACTCATACATGCTAATCTGAACGAGAAAATGTACCTTACAACAAATTACTACAAATAGTCCAATCAATTTGATTTATTTCGTACCCTTCACTAGATGAGAAAATAAAGTAGATGGGATCAAGAGTCCTATCCAGTTATTACATAATACTACTAAAATGCAATGTTATTACATTGTTCTTAGTTAAAAATCACGCTCAATTGCTTCATAGAATAATATTTATAATTAAAAATAAAATCTTCTTACAGAACAAAAAAACAATATTCATTAGGAATACCTTGTTGACAAAAAAAAGGGACACACAGACCTTCTGCCATTAGTTCCAGAATCTCACATGCTACTTCTCTAACTGCTTCTATGTAGTCATTCACTGCACAGCTGCCACCACCACCGACCCAGAAAAATAAGAAGATCACCACTCATCAGTCCACTCATTGTATTGCTTACTTTGTTCCCATTATTTCCACATCTATTATCAAAATTATCACTTGCCTTTGGGTTTTTCTCTTTTTCTTCTTTATTTGATAGGACGTTGCTTCTGTGCTTCTGACTTGTCATTCTGATTCTATTTTTTAATCTTTAAAAAAAAAAATACCCTTTTTGATAGCTGAGATTGTAATCCGTGTTGTGATGACAATACATCTGTTGGGTTTTGCAATGTTAGATTTAGGCAGACTCTCCCGTGACCAAACTCAACCATAACAAGGAGACACGTGGTGTTGTTATCCTGTAACAGAGAGAACGTTTGACACTTGTTGCCACCACCTTGGGCACATCTGGAAAGACTGCACTGGGACTAGAATTAGCATTTCTGATGTGGAAAATAGTGGTGAAGAAAACAGCATTTAATTTTTTTCCCCCAACAACTTGGGCAGTCTGCTCCTTGGAGAGTAGCCTAGCATTCTCCTTATCTTCTTAGTTCTTTCTCCTATGGTTATCCAAGGTTACAACACAAGAAACTTTTTTAAGTACTCTTTTGAATCTAGTTAACAACTTTAACTTTTTAGGGTTAATATTTTTTTTTCCTCCTGAAACCTATATTTAGAGTGTTTTTTTTTCCTAAAAACTATAATAACCACAGAGAATTGGGATTTATTTTCATGCAGAGCTCTGCACACTAGAGAATTCCAAGTCTGCTGGTTTACTTTAGTCTCTTAAAAACGTTTTTTTGTTTTTACATGAAACGTTTTAAAAATTGTTAAGGGTAATAAGAATGTTTTTGCTGATATACTTACAATTGTAGGTGGCACACTATCAGCGGGCGAACAAAAGATTCGCAGACTTGCACAAACAAAGGGACTCCTTTCTACTCATACACCACAAAAAACAAATAGGAGCAGTTTTATTTTATTTTTTTAGAAAATTACAAATTATAGAAAAAAAAAGGTTTTGTTTTCTCTAGAGATTTTCCTTGCAACAACCATGTTCGTATCTAAGCGAGCACCCATCCAAATTACTTGTACTACTCTATCTTATTAGAGATCATGTGAAGAAGGATATAATTTCTAATGTCGGCATTCAAGTTTACTCTATGTTGATGAGCAAGTCCTATCCTTTATCTTAGACTTTTGGCCTGAAGAACTCAAAATGGAAGCCTCCCTATGACCATAAATGAATCCAAATATCCGGCCTTGCCAACTAAATTTTTTTAAAAAAAACAGTAATTTCTAGTTGCACTTTTTAAGTCAATAAAACCAGAAATGCTTGTTGGAAATCCTGAATAACAGATTTTCATATTTTTCCTTTTTCTTTTTCACATTAGCTGAATGTGTTCATATCTTTCAATAGTTGTTAATTACCTACTCTGTGACTGCTCAAATGAATTGTATGAAATTTTATTTTCTCATAGTGAAATGAAAAAAAATGTTGAACCCTCCTGCTGGCCAACGTCACTGAGGGGCAATATTGATCCATTGTTAGTGATTGAATCACTGAGGGCCAATGTTAGTGATTGAATCTTTTTTGCATATTAATTATGAAATCTGTAAATTTTATCATTTCAATATTCTAATAAATAATTTTATTTAATTGTGTTGTAGGAGGGAGCAGGGAGCACACACTTGTCGGGTTTTAGAGGTGCAAGAGGGAACCAGCAAGATGAAGATAGTTAGACTTATGATTTATTGACACTTTTTTATGGACATGTGTATTGTATTATTATATTATGATGGGCACCTGTGATTGGATGTATTTATATTATATTGATTTTCATGTCGAAAATTTTTTTTTATATATAATGTCATTATGGACAAGAATTTGTTTATTTAATATTGTTGACAGGTACAACACAGGTCCAAGAAATATTTATATTGTTGACAGGTACAAAACAGGTAAAAAAATATTTATATTAGGTACAGGTACAAAACAGGTTAAAAACAAATTGAAAAAAATATTTTAATTTTTTTTATGTCATGCCTATTCGCGGCGTTTATGAATCGCCGTTAAAAGACCAGTCTATAACGGCGTTTACAAATGCCGCAAAATATTTGGCTATAACGGCGTTTCTATAAACGCCGTTAAAGGTCTCTCTATAACGGCATTTGTGGAAGCGCCGTGAAAGATCAGTCTATAACGGCATTTATATAAACGCCGTTAAAGGTCTATCTATCACGGCATTTATATAAACGCCGTTATAGAGAGACCTTTAACGGCGTTTATATAAACGCCGTAATAGATTCACCTTTTAAGGCGTTTTGACAAACGCCGTTATAGACTGACCTTTAACGGCGTTTTTAAAGTGCCGTCAAGATAAATGCCGCCTTTGCCGTCCCCGACGCGAGCAATAACGGCGTTTGTGTTAAAACGCTGTTATTGACTATAACGGCGTTTTTGGGGTTTTTCACGGCGATTTAAAAACGCCGTTAAAAGTCTTAAATTTTGTAGTGCGAATGGTTATCTTTGTCTGCAGAGCTCTACATCATATCTTTATTTACTATATATAAAGAGGATTTCTCATGTTCAAAACGTTGATTGAATCTTTTATAATTCCAAACCACCATTTGCATAATGAACCCTTGAAAACGTGATAAAATTTTGCAAAATTCCAAAACTACCATTTGCATAATGAGCCTTTGAAAATGTAGATGAAAATTTGCAAAAATCTCAAACTAACCTTATCATATTAATAATCATTATATAAGCCAAACACTTAATTAAAATCAAAGCGTGTGTTTCCCTTCTTTGCCTTTAGTACTCACCTTGTGGTGTTACTGAGTTTACCAAAAAAATCAAAGCCTTCAGTGGTGTTGAGTTTTGTCCCATATCGGAAGTTTATCCGAGCAAGCCTGTCCTTATAAGTTCCATAGCGTCCCAAACGGTTGGTACCCGTTTTGGGAAGCTCTTGGGTGAAGCTTATAAGGCTGCGTGTGTGGTCAGTTTGCATGTGTGTCGTGTGTGTGTGTGTTTGCATGTGGGATGTGAGTGTGTGTGTTTCCCTTCTTTGCCTTTAGTACTCACCTGTGGTGTTACTGAGTTTACCAAAAAAAAAAAAAATGTAATGTTTGCTTGGTTCTCAGATTACCCCTCACTCATTTATCTATTAGGCTTGAAATTCTCTACGGTTATAACTCGACTTCTTGGAGTTTGGTTACACCACTGAAGTCGCCATGTGTCCCTTTTAACACTCTTTAACTGTGGTTGAGATTCACTTTCGATCACTCCTAAAGTTCACCCACTTATGATTGGATTGTAGAAAAATGTAATAAAACCATAAGAATTAGTGAATTTTAACTAGGGTTTAAAAAATTAATATTTTTTTCTAAAAACCAAGGATAGGTTGGTGAACTCTAAGGGTAGATGAATCTTAACCATAGTTAAAGGGTGTCAAAAGAGACACACACATGACAACCTCAAGAGCGTATGCGATTCTAACTGTGGTTAAGATTCACCGACCCCAAGCGTTCAAACACTTATTCTTGGTTTTTAGAAAAAAATATTAATTTCTTTTAAACCTTGATTAAAATTCACTAAATCCAAGGGTTAATTTTTTTTATATTTTTTTCAATAAACCAAGGATAAGTGAGTGAGCCATAGGGTGAGTGAATCTTAATCATAGTTAAGTAGTGTTAAAAGGGATACATGGCGACCTCAGTGGCATAACCGGACTCCTCGCTCTCTTGGAAAAATGTTCCGAAAGAAGAACGACTTGCCAAAGTCTCGTCTGCCCCCTTTCTTTGCTATACCCAACATGTCTCTAAAGCTTTTTGGTTCTTAAAATGTCCTAACATCATATTTCAATAAGCAGCACGTCTCTCAAAATTTTGTTTTATCCAAAATGTCCCTTAAGTTTCTAATACAAAATATTCTTTAATTTTTTTTTATTGAAATGCCTTCACTAGGGTCCCTCTTCTCAATCTCTTTCCCCTAGTCCCCTTCTCTCTCATGTGCATCGCACGTGCTGCCATTAGTTAATGGATGATTTTATTAATGTACTAATTGGATGACTCTAATCAGGGACGGAGGGGGCGTGTGCCCCCCCCCCCCCCCCCCCCCCCCCCCTCCCTCTTTCAACTTTTGAAAAAGACAATTTTTTTTGAATAGGTAATAGTATAGGAATGGAGGCAGTGTCTTTTGAAAAAAAGGCATAGCCATGGGGCATCCCCCCCTTCCCCTTTTGGTAATGAATGGTGTTCCAAACCTTTCGAGGTAGGGATTAGTTCCTTCATGTGTCCAAACCGACCCACTCAAAGATTTTCCGTCAGACACAAGGTAAGTCGAAGAGTGGGAGCGGGGAGCACATGGGGCAACTATCCTCGGACTTTTGAAAAAAAATATATTTATACTTTAACGGGCATGATTTTGGGACAATAGGCAACTGTCCCTTAAACTTAAAAAAATATATATTATATTATTTAATTATTTAAAAGGGCATAGCCGATGGGCAAAAGGTAACTTTTGAAAACAAAATATATTTTTATACTATGCTATTTAATTATTCAAAATGGCATAGTCATAGGGCAATGAGAAAGTTGCCTCCTAAACAAGGAGAAAAACATAGCCATAGCATATTTAGTATGGACGAAATAGTCCACGAAGTTAGTCGTAACTTAAAAAAAGAAAAGAAAAACAGGGGTTTTACCCCCGACCCCCATCCCTTAGACCCGAAATGTTTTGTACCCCCCCCTAAACATTTTTTACAAATTCATCAACAATTACTAATAATTTCAATCAATCATTATGTGCCCTTAAGGGTGGGTATTTCAATCAATTATTGTGTGCCCTTAAGGATGAGTATCGAGCTAAGCCTGGTAAACGAGCCGAGCTTGTATTAAGCTTTGACATTTTTTAGGGTGTTCAAGCCTGGCTCTGCTCGTTTATAAGCGAGCCAAACTAAACTCGAGCCGAGCTTTTAACAAGCTTGATTAAATATAATTAATTTTAAAAAAATTATAATATATGATTAAGTTAAAAAAATAAAGCTTTAATTAAAGTATTTAAATTGTATATTTACATATATTATTAATTTTATATTTTTTTATATATAAATACATATATATATTATATATTTATACAATATATTATTAATTATATATATATTTTAAATATATTTATGTATAATTAAATGAGCCGAATAAAAGGTGTTCAAGTTTGACTCGTTTTAGTAAATGAGCCTAAAAAACCTGTTCAAAACTAGGTATTTCATAATAAACCCGACACCAACTTTCAAACTTTGTTTGATAGGCCACTAGAGCCAAGCCGAGCTGAGCTTTTATGGAGTCGAGCTGGAGCTCGGACAGCTCGTGCCCACCCCTACCCCTACAGCAAAATCCTGGCTCTCATTGATTCAGTTGGTGGGCCAATTACCTAGAAATGCACTAATCTATAATCTATCCTCTATGGTGTCTAAACGGATAGACTGTGACCATGTGCTATGATACAAACTTAAGGGTGAGGGGTATGGTTGATAGTTTCTAGAAAGATAAGGGTAATTTCAAGATTCGTATTCTAAGAAGTAAGATAGATTAGAGTGCTACTACAATAGTGTATTCCATCGCACCCCTTTCCTCCAAAGTAGTCACTCTCGATTAAAAACTTTAATTCTTAAAATGATTTAATTACCTCAATGATAGATTGGAGGAAGAATATGAATTTTGGCGATTAGATTATGAAATTGTGAATGCACAGCCGGATGCAACAGATGGACATCAAGTGGTCCATATATTAGTTATTAAACCAAAATAAAATAAAAGATAGATTACATTAGAGAGAGAAGCATCGAACACCTACCCATTACCCATTAAAAAATGAGTCCTCAGAGAAAAAAAGAAGAAAAAACAAAGAGGATGAGGTCCTCTTCTAAGCTGACCGCAGTCCCCGTGTGTAGCTCTTTAAATATGGTTAAACTTAATTAATTTAAAGTTAAGAAATTTGTTTCTTTTTTCTAAACATCATGATTGGATTGCTTAATCCTAAGGGGGTGAGTGAATCTTAACCACAGTTGGTGAGTGGTAAGATGGGGGCGTTGACCAATGAGATCAAAGGGTGAGCTTCTAGGTCCGTTTTTCATTACCCATTAAAAAAAAAAGTGGGAAGCGTGGGATGTAAAACCTTGAACCGGAGCTCCTGCTAACACTTTCCTCATCTCTGACTCTGAGTTGGTATTTATTAGACAAATTCCCATCACTGTTTTTTTTGTCTCTGCAAGTCGAAGAATCATCTCTTCCATCTTTTCAAACAAATTCATGAGGAAATCTCCATTATTTTCGGTGTCTGTTCTTGTCCACTGCTTTGTTTTCCTCTTCAGCCTCTTTCATATATCTCAAGCTCAAGCTCAAGCTCAAGCTAACGCTACTACAGACCCATCTGAAGGTATCTCCTCTCATTTCTCTCTCTCTCTGTTATGGAGAATTAGAGGTTCATGCAAGAAAAATGATGGGTTTTTGTCGTTTAAATTTGATTTTTAGAGTTATATATATATTAAATCCTGTGTTGTATTAGCAAGCAAACAACTGTAACCCAAATGAATGAAATCTTCGAGCTATTTTGTAGAAGTTCGTAGAAAAAGGAGAATTTCAACTTTTTTTTCTTCTTCTCTCTTTCTATTATAGATAGCTATTTCTTTTACTTTTCTTTTTGGGTTATTTGGAATTTTCAATTTTAGATAGATACAACAAGAGAAGCAGAATTTTTCTCATTGACATGGACCGTGTGTTTGGAGCTTGACACATGAATGATCAAAAAGTCCATTAATCAGATCTCTGTGATTTAGAACTATGGGCCAGTGATCGGACGAATCTCGTAGACGAGTATTTATTTTTCTTTGGTCGAACACGCAGACAGATGGGTACTTTCTGGATAAGCGCAAAGGAGATCAGAATCAAATCACAGTAACTCGCGATTGAAAGAGAGTTCAGTCGTATAGGGCTGTCAATGGACCGGATCATGATCCGGATTCGATCCGAATCCGATCCGATTAGCCAGACTTTGGACCCTATATGTGATCCGTCGGATCGGATTCGGATCGGATCGGTGGAATCCGATAATAATCGGATCGGATCTGGATATAGGGTGATCCGATCCGATTAAAATCCGATCCGATAATAATAATAATTTTTAATTATTTTAAATATATTATTTAGATTTTCTATGTATAAAATATTAATTTTAAAAAAAATTAACATTAATTAGTATTAATTAAGGTATTATTAGATTTTTTATTATTAAAATAGATTTTTTTTTTTAAAAATAACCTTACTCGGATCGGATCGGATCGGATCGGATCGGATTCGGATCGGACGATATATAATCGGATCGGATTCGGATCGGTTACTTCATGATCCGACGGATCTCGGATCGGATTCGGATCAGTCGGATTCTTAATCGGATCGGATTCGGATCTAGGCAAATCCGGTCCGAATCCGATCCGTTGACAGCCCTACAGTCGTACCCACTGGTCAACACCTGTTCATGTAAATACCTATTACCGTGGTTAAGATTTTCTAACTCAGTTCAACAATCTCACCTTAGGTTTTAGAAAAAAATTATTAATTTTTTTTTTAACTTTGGTTAAATTTTTTTAAATATTTTTTCTAAAAACCAAAAGTTAAATTGTTGAACCTTAAAGATTAGTAAATCTTAACCACAATTAATAAGGATTAATTGGGACACATGTTGAGCTGGAGGCACGATTGAACTCTCCCTAAGTTCAATCGTGATTACGTGTGATCCGATGTCAAGGGAGAAGATATATATTTTTTGAGCGAGCAGAATGACTTGTCATAGTCCCTTTTATCCCCTGTCAAGTATGGTCTTATATATCTAATCTTTTGAGCAATGGGAGTGTGTGGTTGCAGGGGCGGAGCCGGAATTTTTCATTGGGGCGGCCGAAATACGTTTATTATGAAAATTAATGGATTTGAGGGGTATAAAATTTGGGGGTTCGGGCGTAGGCCCCAAGATTTTTTTTTTTAAAAGTAATTTTTTTATTTTGAGAATTTTTTTCCACCAATTGGAACTGGAGCTACACAAAGGTCATGTATATAGGGTTTAAACAAACACATGAGATGATTCCAACAAGACAGTCGGAGAAGAGAGCTGGTTGAAACAAACCTCAAATTACAATCAAAGATTTTTGGTATGAAAGAAAGAAATAAATAAATAAAGAAAAAAAACCCCAAATTACAAACCCTAAAAAGCATACAGAAGAAGAGTATGAAAACCCTAACTGTGGAAGAAGAAGAAGAAGAAGAAGAAGGTCAGTACCTGAGCTGGTGATTTGAGAGGGTTTTTGGAAGCGTTTGGTTGCAGAGCTGATTTGAGGGGGTTTTCTCTCCTTCGAAGAATGAGATGTGAAGATGAGTTTGAGGGGGGGTCGGTTTCCGAATCGGTATCTCCGTCAAAATCACCCCGCATAATCAGTAGAGAGCAACCGATTACTCCCAATTGGAAATCGGCTCATTCGCTGATTTTGTTCCCATCGGTTTTTACCCGGATCGATGGAGCCCCAAACCGATTCGGAAACCCAACCAAACACGATTACTTTGCCCGATTTTGAAGAAAGTGGTTTTAAGTGATTAAATCGCCTCAGAAAATCCGAACCAAACAGCCTCTTAAGGTCGCCATGTGTCCCTATTGATACCTCTTAATCGTGGTTGAGAGAATACCCACCTATCCTTGATTTTTAAAAAAAAAAATTATCAAATTTTTTTTCAAACCCTAGTTAAAATTCACTAACTCCTAAGATTAAAAAAAATTAATATTTTTTTTCTAAAAACCAAAGATAAATAGGTGAATCCTAAGAGTTAGTGAATTATAACCATAGTTAAGAGGTGTCAATAAGGACATGTGGCAACCTAAATGACATAACCCGACTCCATTGGAGGGCCCACTATATATATGAAAAAAAAATTGGGAGGGCCACTATAAATACATAAGATAAAAAAAATTGGGGGCTGCGGGGGGCAAGTATACTAATTTTTTTTAATTGTGGGGCCCACTGTTTCATAACAAAACTAAGAGGAATTACAAAAATTTTGGGAGGGCCATGGCCCCTTGGCTCCGCCCCTGTGTGGTTGTGTGTGTGGTGTGTGCGTGAGTGAGTGTGTGCGGTCTTTTTTCCAATTGCCTTCAGCTTCGCCCTTGTGGTGTTGTTGAGTTAACCAAAAAAACCAAACAGGTTTATTCCCACATCCGTGGTTGATACCCATTTTGAGTAGAGCTTGGGTGAAGCTTATTTGGGTTAGGAGTGTGTGGTGTGTGCGTGAGTGAGTGTGTGCGGTCTTCTTTCCAATTACCTTCAGCTCCACCTTGTGGTGTTGTTGAGTTAACCAAAAAAACCAAACAAGTTTAGTCCCACATCGGATCTATATCTGAGCTCCTACTCCCTCGACTCGAATGGTTGGTATCCGTTTTAAGTAGAGCTAGGGTGAAGCTTATCTGGGTTGGGAGTGTGGGGTTGTGTGTGTGAGTGAGTGTGTGTGGTCTTCTTTCCTATTGCCTTCAGCTTCACCTTGTGGTGTTGTTGAGTTAACAAAAAATAAAAAAAACACGCATGGTCATAAACTAAAATAAGATTAAAATATATATTTTTTGTTGTAGGATGAATGATAAACTAAAATAAGATTAAAAAATATATTTTTTTGTTGTATGATGAAAGAACCCTAAGGGCTGAATCGGAATCACAATTAATATGCGTGAAAAAAGGGGTTATCGGCCAACGAAGACTGTCATTCCCTACATTGTGGAAATGCACGGTCCACCAATCATTTCTCTATTTTTTTCAATTGTGTAAGAGTAAAATGGGGAAAAGCAAAATGTAGTATTGATATAGCTTGTAGCATTTTAATATAATATTATACTAAGACACTACATTTTTTTCTTTATACACACGCACAACCATACCTATGAGCTACGGTAGATTCACACACTCACCCCAAAAGGGCCTAACTAATAGAGGAAGGGAGGCTCCTTATACACCCTTAGGACTAAAGGGGGATAAGTTACACTCAAACGCGATGCGACTAAGACACTACATTATTGCCCCTCCTGACTAATGGGTAATGGAAGATATTTATGAACCAATTATACTCCTAAAAATAATCACAAATCCTAACAGTGGATAATCAATTACTCAGGGTTAAGATTTGGTTGAATTTATTTATTTTTGATTTAAATGATAAGGTAACCGCTAAGTACCATAAAATAAGTCTAAGCAACCACTCTAAAAGGGCCATAAGGTAAGTCCAAGCAACCACTCCAGAAGGCCTGTGTCTTAAAGGAATTATCTTTGCCAATGCCAATCTTGATCCTTTAATTGAGTATATTTGGCAGTACACTTTTGAGACTTTATCCAATCTTACAAGGTGGGAATGTGCCAAACTGCTAAAGTAAGCCGAATTTCACCTTTCTATTTTTTTTGTTTTTGTTTTTTTTACAGTACGCCCAATCACTATCAGCAATTCAGCATTAGAACTTCATCTTGCCGTGATTTATCTAGTACAGCACGGAAGAAGCACCTTAATTTAAGCCCCCGGCGGATGTTAGTTTGCTTTGGTGTCGTTTTGTGATAACAGTTTGGATTGATTGCACTTGCAGTGAGGGCTATAAACTCAATATTCCAGCAATGGGGAATATCGGCGACGGCTGGGTGGAATATAAGCGGAGAGCCTTGTAGCGGAATTGCCATAGACTCGACGAGTCTTGAAAGCCAGACCTTGAATCCGGGGATTAAATGCGATTGTTCTGCCAACAACGGATCCACTTGCCACATCACTCAATTGTAAGTACCCCACTGGCCCCTCCCACCTACACTGTTTCATGGAGGTGGTCCTATGCACCCCATCTGTTTGATACTTGATTTCACTGCATGCCCCATTACAGCTCACCCTGGGGAATGCATGGGTTTCACCTCCAATATCTTCTATGACCATTACATTATCTTTCTATCCATTTTTAAGAAGTGTAAATTACACCACGTGTCCCTCAGGAGCTTTGGTTCAAGAGATAACCGGATCACCCCAAAATATATAGGGGCATTTTGGAAATTCAGAAATGCTAGCCTAAGTCGCAGTAATCCAAAGACGCAAGATGGTGACAATAAGTGTCAAACTATCTCCTTGTTATAGCAACACCATGTGTTGCACCCACTCTTTGACTTTGGAAAAAAATTGACTTACTGCATCTCGGGCTAGTGCTTCTCTTTTACAATTACATAAAATATTTATATGATGAAAATATCCTCATTTTATATTTATAAGGGTCCCGATTCTTTCCGTGTACGCGTTCCGAAGGAACACGTGCCTCTATAGCATAGTTACCAAGTCGGGGTTCGGGAATTTTCGTCTTGGGAAAAGATCGAAAAAAATCGGCAAAATTTCAAAAATTCGGAAATAAATCGGGAAAATTTCGGCTAAGAAATGAAAAAAATGAAAAATAAGATTACTAATTATTAAAATTATAAATAAATATATTTCATATATTAGATATTTATTCAATTTTTTTTCAAAAAGTCCTGAATAATTCGTGTTTAATATAATTCGTCATTTTTTGAAAAAGTCGCTATTTTTCCAAAACTAGTGAATACTTCGGGAATTGATCATTCGACAAAAAAATTCAGGTATTATTCGGGATTTTTTGAAAAAATCAGAGAACTTGGTAACTATGCTCTATAGGCCATCACATGTCCCATTCGTCCCCTTTTAACGGTGATTAAACTTAATCAACTTATGGTTTTTTTTTGTAAAAACAAAGGTTAGATGATGAACCCTAGGGGTGATTGAATCTGAAGTTCTGAACCATAGTTAGTGGGTGTTAAAAGGGACACGTGGCGGCTTTTAGAGCCCCATTTATCTATGGTTAAGCTTAATCAACCGAAGATTAATATGTTTTTTTTATTTTTAAAAACCAAGGTTAGATGGATGAATCATAGGGGTGAGTGAATCTTAAAGACAGTTAGTAGGTGTTAAAAAGGGACACATGGCAGGCTATAGAGGTTTTGGAAAGAAATACCTTATTACTTGTGTTTGGCTTCAAAAAGGATCCGTGTTCCTTTGAAGGAACGCAGATGCGGAAAGCATAAATTCCATAGTTATAATTCCTAAATTATCCTGCAACAAAGCATATTTTGAGGTGCTCCCATTCGTTAAACTCTTAAAGAAAGTTTATATATGATGCAGAGCTCTTTCAAAAAAAAAAAAGATTTGTAGTGCTACAATTTCAAAGTAAAACTAGTGCCATTTTTAGAATTATTTTGGAAATCTTTACAAAAATGCCATGCACTGCTCAATAATTGGGAGTTTAAACATGAGTCCAGATCCTCTTTGACAAAAAAGAGAGAGAATTTCTTTGGTTTTTATCAGGGAATGACATTTATTATTCTTTAAATTTTTATTATAAAAATAGAGTTAGAAGTATTATATAGAGGAGTTAAAGCTTTTTAACCAGAGTTAAAAGGACATGTGTCCAGTTGTGCAAAAATCCAATTGTTCTCTGGCTTTTGCCAGATATGATCCAGTGTGTTTAAACTTTAAATATGATATGGATCTCTAATTGAAACTTTATTTTATGACATAATCAAATTATAATTACAATTTTAATGTGTCAATAACAAAGGACAAAGATGTCTCATGAAAATTACAATTTTTTACACCAAGAACATAACCATGCATATATAAATAATATAATAATAAAGGAGGGGTAGGTGGCGTTGATTGCCTTTTTTACTATGAAAAAACAACCAAATATTATATTATCTTATTGCTTTTTAGTGAATAGATATTTAAGGGTATTAAAGTCATTTCAAATCTATTAACTTCAATCTCCTTAGATAGGGCTGGTTCCCTCAACTATCTACTCCAATTTTTTCTCTCCCACTCTCTATGTGTTTTCAACCTCCACACAAATCACATTTCTAACACATTCTTTCCCTCCCACGTCTCACGTCCCCCTTGTAACACATGTACATTGTCTCACTAGGATCCCTCTTTCCACTCTCTCTCCCCCTTCCCTCTCACGTGCATTGCACGCATGGACCACTAGTATTGATAATGATAATACTTGTATATTTGGAATATATTTTATCCTAAATTTAAAATGCTTTTGAAATTTTGATATAACTTATTTATATAAAGATTGGATATATCTCTATATATTAAACATTCGACTTATACGACATAGAAAATATAGTGATACGAGTTCGGGCTAGGCCAGTTTAGCCCAAACCTTGCCTGAACTCAATTGTGGGTCCAAAATTGAGTCCAGGCCCAGCCCAGCCTGCTAAAACCCTTGTCCACCTGCCCTTGGCTCAGGCTCGGTCCAGCGAATCACAAGCCAATCCGGCTGTGATGTGCTGCCCTAGTCACAAGGCTGAATTCATGAACTTCACAGCTTGTGATTAGTTCATACTTTGGCCTAGGCTTAACTATCCATTTAACAAGCCTTACATTTGTGCCAAGCCCCATCTTCTAGGTAGTCAGTAAGTACAACCTCAGCACAACCATGGTGGCTTGGGCTTAAACATATATCAAGTCTACGAGGTACATTTGAATATTTATTGCACATTCTAAAAGGACCCTTTATTTCTTAATGTTATCTCAAACCTAGGGTGCTAAATAACTTAAGATTCTAGCATATATTTAAAGTATTTATTGAATATTGATGGGTCTAATTATTATTATTTGCTTTTCAGGAAAGCATATGCACTGAATTTCGTCGGTGTTATTCCAGAAGAGCTCAGGAATTTGACTTTCCTCATTAATCTGTATGGATACTCTTTTTTATTTGTTTATTTAATTTATGCTTGAACAATTATATTTATTTGTTCATCAGTGGGTAAGCTAAGATTAAACCCATGACCATGAATGTGGTGCAGAATGTCAACCAATTAGAGCCATGGACTTGAGCCCCCAAATGTTTGAACACTGAGGAAGCATATTGTTACATTTAGATGGCTAACATTCCAATATGGAACTATGCAAATTTTTGATGAATATTACTGCTCATTACCAAGGTTCCTCCATTTGTTTCACAGGAATTTGGGTCAAAATTACTTGACAGGTCCCTTGCCTGCGTTCATTAGCAATCTAACCCGTTTGCAGTACTTGTAAGTCTGTTGAGTATGGTATTTAAAACTTATCAACATTTATATATGTTAACAAAATGGTTTTCATGTTCTAACTTTTTTTTCCCTTAATGGCATTAGGACCTTTGGTATTAATGCGTTATCAGGGGATCTTCCAAAGGAACTTGGTGACCTTACTGATCTAATCTCATTGTAAGTTATTCTTAGTTTGTGATTTCAATTTTTTTTCTTGATAATTAACTTTCATATTTCTCACTTCCAATAAACATTTAGGGCATGCTACAGATCTTTCTTTCTTTCATTTCTTTTTTTTGACCAGTTATTCTGAGAAAGAAAATTTTGTTTTATTGGAAAACTTGTCATGCCAATATGTAACACATTAGTTAGAAAAACCAAAATCCAGTGCTTAGCATGCCACCTTTTGTGAATCTTATATTAAACACTAATGCATGGAAGGTGATGGACCTGTACCTATTCTTTATTTGTTTTTTTATCATTCTGGCCCATGTATTTTAACTGGATGATCTGGACCTATGAGAGGGAAATCGCCCCCCTTTTTGTGCAACGGGTCCTCTTTTTACTCCCTTTAACCATGGTTAAGATTCACTAATCCTTAGGGTTAAAGCATCTAACCTTGGTTTTTAGAAACACAAATTATTATTTTTTTACCATAGGGGTTAAAACTTGTTAACCATAGTTCGATGGGGCTTTGTGAGGGTGGAGAGGAAAAGTCCCCTCCTCGGCCGAGGATGGGACTATTGCTCTCTTTGGAATATGGCATGTTCAACCTTTTATTTTAATGATTTACTTCTTTCAATTTGTAGGAGTTTTGGCTCAAATAACTTTTCTGGTTCACTTCCTTCAGAGATTGGGGAATTTAGTAAATTACAACAGCTGTAAGTTCTGATACCCTTCTACTGTTTTTCCTTGGAAAAATGCTGTGAATTCTGTTAGAAATTTTGATTTTGCCACTGATATTTGTATGGAGTATACCAAGATTCTGCAGACTGATTTCCTAGAGAAAAACAATTATCTAAAAGAAGAATTTTCATGTTTTGTAATCAAAATTTTTTGAAATTAATGGTAAACCATTAGCCCTACTAATTTTGTGTAAACTCTAATGATGATCCTATAGGTGTTAGTAGAGTAGTAATTAGTAATGATGTACTGGGTATATTTGTAAATGTTACGTTTCCGACTTAATATAAAAGACTAGTAGGGTTCTCTCTCCCTTATTCAGCCATCTACACCAAATTCTTTTGTCTCTTCTTCTACTCTTCTCTCAAATCCTAAAACCTAAAACTCCTCATCCAAACCCTAATTCCACACCTCTTTTCTCCAGAAGTGGAAAAAAAACGAACTCAAAAAGAAATAAGAGAAATTGGGCCATGTTTCCCAAGAGGCCGCCTTCTCTCAGGCCAAAATTCTGCTCTATGACGGGCTTCCCTGTTTCTTGGGCTCTGCTCACTTGTATACGCTCCAACCCAACAAGTAATAATGGAAAAACAATATTTCCTTGCCATGGTGACTTGAGGTCGTCAAAAAGGCAATCAATCATAATCAAGGAAGAAAAAACAAAAAATGGAAATACTGAATCAAAATCTAGATGGATCCCTATCTGTATCTCTATCCATGGAGATACCTATCTATATGGAGAGAGATCTATCTATGAATCGATCTAGACTATCCTCTATCCTGATAGATATGTCCCTATGAGCTACTACGCCGATCTTTATATGTTTTGGCCACTTCTGTTTCTGTTCTGAAGAAGAAGGTTTGGATCTTTCAATCTTATGGCGTGAGGGATGTGGCCTGTGTGAGGTCCATAAGATACCACAGCTTTTGGTGTTCTATGATTCACCTCCGAATAATGAGTAGGTAGTTCGATCCTTTTGATTCTTCTCTTCCTAGTAAATTGATGGGGGGAGCTGGAGCAATAGGTTGAATTACTAAAGCAAAAAGCAACCAATGGTTTCTCGTTCGAATGCCGAGGCAGAATATCGCGCTATGTCCCATGGTACCTATGAAATTCTATGACTTTGTTCACTTCTTTCCGAGTTAGGGTCTCCTCTTAGATGTTCTATGCTTATGTATTGTGATAATGAGGCAACAGAAAAGATTGCACGTGATTCACTTTTCCAGGAGCAGACTAAGCACATTTAGGTCAATATTCCTTTCTTAGAGAAAATGTTTGAGATGGTTCGTTATCTCTTCAACTTGTTTTATTTTCATAGCAGCTTGTTGACATATTCACCAAGGCTGTTGGGCCTTCTCTTCTTCAGGATATCATAGTTGAGCTAGGCATGTCGGATGGAAGTGTGTACAAAATACTTGCTAAAATTTTTGCCTCCCGCCTCAATCTATTAATGGACTCTTCGATTTCATCTCCCCAAGGGGCGTTTGTGAAAGTGAGACAAATCCTTGATGACATTTTAATTGTGAAAGAATGTTTAGACATGAGGATCAAAAGTGGAAAGCCATGATTGCTTTGCAAAATTGATATGGAGAAGGTGTATGATCATGTTAATTGAGAGTTTTTAGAACATGTCATACACAAAATGGGCTTCGGAATTAGGTGGTAGAGTGGATTAAGTTTCTCATCTCCACAACCTCGTTCTCCATTTTGATCAATAGGTGCCCCCGCTAGTTATTTTAGAAATTCTAGAGGCTTACGTTAGGGCAATCCATTGTCACCTTTCGTATTCATACTAATCACGGAAGCCCTAAGTAGAATGTTCTCTAGAATGGAGGGGCCAATGCTAGAGGGATTTGCTAAGGTAATCTGAGTCTAGTGGTGATACCTCATCTCAGTTTGCTAATGGTATGCTAATCTTTTATGATGCCTCTATTAGACAATAGGTCTATCTGAGATGCCTATTTTGGTGATTTGTGGGACTTCAGATTAACCTAGGAAAGAGTATAATCTTTGGGGTGGGAGATGTTTTGAATGGGAACGAATTAGCTGTTGCCCAAGAATTGGACCTTAGAGGGGGAGGGGGTGATTGGGGTCTATGGCAAATTTAAATTTCTTCCTAATTCCCTTAAGCGGAATTTCAATTTTACAAATTAAAAGTGAATAAAATTCAAATAATTTAACAAATAAAGAAAAATAAAAAGTAAAGAGAAGGTAGAGAAAATGCAAACACAAAGAGTTTGTTCTCGAGGTTCGGCAACCGGCCTACATCCCCACCTTAAGCTGCCCCGCTCAAGGATTCATCACGTTTTATTCAAACGCACAACCTTTGTGACACCCCGAACCCGCGCCTAAGGAATAATGTTCCAAGACGCGTGCCTGTTCGTCATAACCACGCATGCGGAAGACTTTACCCGCGAAAATGCGGGAATTTTTACTTTTCTTATGAGCTTACATAAGCAATAACACTGGTCATCATAATAACTGATCATAACAAATGCATTACCTCACTGGCTATAGTAGCCCTTACTTTTAACGCCACAATTGCGCCGGTACACTTCCCAAAATTATCAAGCGTAGCTTCTTAACAATCGACACCGCTTCAGAATCTGAAGACATAAAATGAGGGTGCTTATAAAGCCCAATAAAATGAACAGTCCATCTAGACTATTGTCCACATAATAATACACATCCACATGTATAATAATACGTCCATTTACATATTACAATAGTAAATTATTGTAAAATCGTGTTATGATGTGTATGGTCACACAGAGCTATTTACTCAAACCGAGGTCCCAAATAATGTTCATTGTCAAACATCCACTAGATGTCCAACACAGGTACCTGTCAGAAAGACATACCTTAGCCTGCGTCCCAAACTGAGATTCAACTGGGCCTTCGCCTCCGGAAAAATATACCCCGCCACTCCTGCCCACGCTCCCCAACTCACGACCCCCAACCCCCAACCCCAATGGATTCTATCATATATAACCAATCATGATATGCCCGATCCAAATTAACTTAATCCTTCTTTCAACCCGTGTCCACCCCAATCTTCATTAACCAAAACCAACCCTCAACATACCCCCTTCTGCCTTTATTAATTAACCCTCCAACATATAGTTATTGGGTTAGTATTGTATTTCCTACCAAATGGGATTTTAACTCCCACCGGCATACCTGAGGGGGATGTGTGTTTAATGTGTAAAACTATGAGGGTTTTTCCCTCAAAAGTGGCTTATGAACAGTTTATTTATAGAAGTATCTAAACTAGAAAACCCCTTTTGAATGTTTAGAAAGGTTTAATCATTTAAAAATCCATTGTAAATTACGTATGGCACTTGGTATGTTCAGTATACAGTGGACAAGATGTGCTAATGTGCGCAGAAGGGCGTACATCAACATGCCGTTCATGTCCGCACCAGAGACGACTTAAGATTTTTATTATATCCATAAATTGGCGTTATAGCTGATCTCGACATGCCAACCGACGTTCGGAGGGGCAGCCGGAGCCTTGGTGCCAGCCAACAATGTTGAATATTTTTCAACAATCTTTTGGGTATTACCCCTTGACTCGAAACGCTTAATAACGAAGACAAGCGGAATTTATCCCATTGACTTGAACCACTAATACATTATTCTCTCTTTTTGAGTGACAAAATTGGCTACCACCAAGAAAAGACTCGATGATCTACCGCCCTCGCAAGAGTACCGGTGTTCTTTTTCCATTTGCTTTCAATAGTTCGACCTATCCAGAAAAATTGTCGGCCCACAAATGTGGATCCGATCCTTCCGATGATGCCCGTACTCGCCCCCTCAAGGCCTTAATGAACTTTTGTATGTTTAAATTTGATGCAAAATGATGCATGCCTTCTTGAAATATAAGGAAATAAATTAAGATAATTGTAATTTGATTCTCTTCGAGGGGAACAGGAAACTTCCTTTTGGCTCTTCTTCGAGGGAAATCCTGTACCTCTAATAACTTCTATAGAAGTTAAGCTAGAAATTCTTCATATCTTTTCATTACTGCATAACCTTCTTTAATGCTCCGTTTGTTTTGATGTAAAATAGGGGAAAACAAATGAATTCGACAGAAAATATCATTTTCGCACATATTTTCTTTAGGACAATTGACATTTTTCGAGCAATTCATTTGTTTTCCTCTATTTTACATCGAAACAAACGGAGCCTTAATACAAGAGACCCAATAAAACTGACTACCACTAATAAATTAGTTACCATAACTAACTAGTAAGTTTCCTATTCCTAAGGACCCACTAATCCACAACTCACTTTCCTAAACAATTACAATAACTAAATAATAATAATAAAGATAAGTACATAACATTTCTTCCCCCTTAATTTAACCTTGTCCTCGAGGTTAATTTTACTAAAGATACGTAAACAACCCCTTTCCCTTGAAACGGTAAGTAACCAATTTTTTTTTTTTTTGGGTAGGGCCCAAAGCCCTCATATTTACTTCTTCTACTCTTGCCCACACTGTAGCTTTCTTCAACCTCCTATCTGCTGCTCTTGCCCCAACCGTAGGTGTAAGCTCTCACATCTCTTCATCTTCTAGAATCGTACCTACATGCTCCACTACCCACATATACATACTGCAGGTTGAAGCTTGTATCAGCCATATAAGGAAGATATTTGATATTTTGTATGTTCATCTTCAATGTTGGCCATGGCTTTAATGATTCATCTGCAATCAATAACTCGGCATTCCAGAAGTGGGTTTAAGTATCCTCTCAATCTCTTGAGCAAAGTCAGACGGCCGAACCGACTGGTCAAGCCAACCTTCTCCAATTTCACAGATTTCTTTGGATGCGTACGCATCTTGTTCGATAATGGTTTCGACGCATAAAGCTTTCAAATTGGGTGAAAGATAGCTTTCTGATCAAAACGAATTGCAAGCCGATCCTCCAAACTCTTCAATATTTGAAAGATTTCACAGAAGATTTGTTGGATTGTCATCTCTTCACCTAGCTTCACAGTTCTATTGCCTGTCATCGTAACCTGACTCTGATACCAATTGATGTGTGCCTTCTTGAAATATATGGAAATAAATCAAGATAATTGTAACTTGGTTCTCTTCAAGGGGAACCAGAAACCTCCTTTTGGCTCTTCTTTGAGGGAAATCCTGTACCTCCAATAACTTCTACAGAAGTTAAGCTAGAAATTATTTGTATCTTTTCATTACTGCATACCTTCTTCTTTAAATGCAATAGATCCAATAAAACTGACTACCAGTAACAAATTAGTTACCATAACTAACTAATAAGTTTCCTATTCCTAAGGACCCACTAACCCACAGCTCACTCTCTTAACCAATTACAATAAGTAAATAATAATAATAAAGATAAGTACATAACACAAAACTTGAAAGCTCTTATTTTAGGCGTATTAGTTGAGAAGCAGATTCCAACTTTTTTCTCAAAACTCTTAGCGGGTACAACACGTCTCCTTGTTACTCCTTCCACGATTATGAAAAAAAAAGCATTTTCAAATAATTTGTCCTTAATTATGGTTAAAAATGGACACGTGAACCCACATTTAGTTATCTAACCAAATGCACAGTCCGCTAATCACAACACTAATCAAAATTAAATATATTTTTAATTTTTTATATTATACCTATAGAACATTACAAAATTTTGAAAGGGCCAAACTTCCTAGAAAGAACTAACTAAATTTATTTTGGGGGCCACTATATAGCGATAAAAGTTAAAATATATTATTAAAATTTTTATAATACTATCTAATCAAAAAATTTGGAGGGGGGCCATGGCCCCTCAACCTCGAGACATTTGTTGCACCCACGGTTAGAGTATACAAGTTTACGTCTTGGTAGCACTTCTCTTAGTATGTAATGTAAAATGAGATTAATTATGTACATGAACTCTAGTTGAAGAGATAATGGGAACAATCCAAAAACTTGTTTTTGTAAAGGTATGTGGGGAAGTATAGGAAAAAATTTAGTTGACAAAAATATATTTATAAATATTAAACCATCCCTATCATTAGGCATATATTGAAAGAAAAGTGTTACCCACGCACTATGTCAAATAGTGAGTGCAACACATGGTATTGCTACCCTATAACATGGAGATGGTTTGAAACTTGTTGTCACCACCTTGCGTTTCTAGAAGACGGAGGCTAGCATTTTTGATTTTGAATTGCTTCAATTATTTCCAGATCTCTGTTCATAGTTAATGTAGAACCCCGAATTTTCATTTCACTAAGTAGTGAATAGTGTGTGAATAGTGTTCAAGTGTAGTTTTGTAAGCTTGTGGGTTTATGCTAATGGAAATGATTGGGATATATGGTGTACATGTGTCGATAGGCCTATATGGCCTAAAGGAGTGTGTTCAAGCATATAAGGTGCTAGAATTGAATTGGAGAAGATCCAAGTAGTGGAAACAAGGTTTTGCAGCAAAACAGGGGAGCACCGATCGCTCAGTGATAAGCACCGATCGACCGGTCTTCTACCGATCATTCGGTATTTGTCGACTAGTTAACTAATTTGCATGGGGAAAAATTCCAGAGGGGGGTGTTTTCAACCGATCTCTCGATTGAAACCACCAATCGCTCAGTAAGCCACTGATTGCTCCATCCTGACCACCGATCGATCGGTTGTACGATGATTTTCTTCATTAAGAGTTTTTAAGTCTTTAGCCAGCACCTCTTTGCCTTTAAAAGGCTTGGTTCGTGCCTTAGGGTTTCAGAAAATCCTTAGTGCATTGTTTTGAGAGGGTTTTGAGAGGAGAAGAATGAGGAAGCTAGGGTTTGCTCAAAGCTTGAAGAGAAGATCAAGTCTCTTCCCTCTTTTGGTGTTTCTTATCAAAGAACTTGAGGTTTTCACGTGTTCCAAGCATTTGGAATCAAAGTCATTGATTTCACCAAGGTAGATACACTCTACTACCAATTTTGTGTTAATACTAGTTACCACATGATGTTTTTCTCATTCTATACTATAAACCTTGATTTGTAATGGTGTGTGATGTTATTTTTATACTTGGATGTAAGGTATCACTATTATGCACTCTATGTGTTTGGTTTAATGCCTCTAAGGGTTTTTGGGTGTTTAAACATGTTATTACTCTCATATGTTCATATGTTCGCATGTCTCGCATGAACTGGTGTTTTTACATGGATTTCCCAATGTTACGAAAAGGGTTTTGAATAAGTGACTTATATGAATGATTTTAAGAAAATCCATTATATTGTCTAAGATCGGTTCGCAAGCTCCAAGGATCATGATACACTCACAAGAACTCTATGATAATGTCTAAGATCGTTTCATAAGCTCTAAGGATCACAAATGTAATTACTCTAAGATCTCTATGGTATTGGCTCTATGGTTTTGCTCTATGGTATTGCTCTATGTCTCTACGGATCATAAATGACTCTAAGGAACTCTATGAACTCCAAGAACTCACAAGGCTCTATGATTATCGCATGACTCACACGGTTTTGATTTTCGGATTTCATCACATGTGCTATTTCACGGTTTCCACGCTTTGACATGTTTTAAGGATTTCATTCTCCATGATTCGCATGCTCCATGATATTATTGCTTTATTGTTAGTAGTATGTATACGCTGAGTATTCTACACTCAGCCGATATTTGTTATCATCGGCAAGTGCTCGGGTTCCTTTCGACTTGTGTGGTACGGAACCTTGGGTAGAGGAGGAGTATTACGACCCAGAGCCTTCTATGGACCACAATCAGGACGATGGCTCTCTAGATAGGTGTCATGATTTTGACTTCTGTTGACTACGATAGTTAAAAACATACGATATTTTGTTAAGTGAGAGTGGGACTTGTCCCCTCCACATTTTGGACACACATATGTATTTTTTCAGTTCAAACTTGAACTAATCGATGGGAGTGTTTAATTATATTTTGGCTTCTGCTTTTATTATAAATCATTTCCGCTATGTATGTCTGTGTACTCTGACAGGTTGTTCATGTGCCTTATGTATTATACGGGATGTATGATACGGCGGTCACGAGCTAAAGTATCCCTAACTCGTAGGGGGTATTTTGGGTTGCGACAGACTTGGTATCAGAGCTCTAGGGATTAGTGTCCCTTGAGTTAAGCGGAAGTAAGTTCTCTGAGTTGAACTTAGAACTCAGATGGATTTGTTGTGTTAGGCTTGTTACCACGACATAACCGGTATCAAGCGAATCCTTAGGTCAGTCTAGGATCCTATTCTAGGTGCTAGTTTAGACTATGTCCTTAGTCTTGTTCCAAGGTAAGGGTAGATGCCCAACACAAGGATCTTAGTTACGCTAGAAAACTCTAAGTTGTCATTGTGTTATTACGTGCACACTTCGATTTGATGTACACTATATGCGGGTATTAGCATTTCATAATAATTGAATTGCTATATGTTATGTGAGGATTGGTATCCAAGTTAGACTCATGTTTTTCCATTGATCTCAAGATTTGACATCTTGAGACGCGGCAATCGGGGTTGTGGTTACCATACTCGGAGATCGGAAGGTGAGGTTCTGAGAGAGGAAGAGCCGCTTTACTTCACGAATGCTATGGATTTTATAGCCAAGACTTTGGCTTTGTTGGCAGCTAGACCTGCTGTGACTACTCCTACCCCACCGACTACTCCTGTACCTCCGCCGGTGTATCACACCGCGGGACTTGAAGCTTTCCGAAGACTACGGCCTCCTACATTCTATGGTACTCTGGACCCGATGGTGGCAGAGGCATGGATTATACAATTGGAGAAGACCTTTCGGGCTCTCCGATGTATAGAGGAGCAACGGGTTGAGTGGGCTTCCTTCGTGATGGAAGGTGAAGCCGAGTATTGGTGGAGAGCTACCCAAAGGCAGAGAGATGTTGCAAAGGCAGGGGAACCATGGACATGGGCAGAGTTCCTGGATACCTTCCACAAGCAGTATTTTCCCAGATTTATCCAGGAACAGAAGGCAATGGAATTCATGTTCTTAGAACAGGGAGCGATGAACGTAGCCGAGTATGAGGCTAAGTTCACCGAGTTGTCAAGATTCGCTCCACATCTGATCGCAACCGAAGATTTACGAATCAGAAAGTTTTAGATGGGTTTGAAGGCGTTCATCCGTGATAGGGTGTCCATCCTCCAAGTAGAATCCTAGAGGGAGATAGTGGGAAAGGCGAAGATCGCCGAGAAGAATTCAGAAGAGTTTATCAGGAGAAGAGATAGTGGCTTCGGGAGGAACATGTCTCGGGGTCAGTCTAGTGGTTCTTCACAGTCCGAGAAGAGGACCAGGACTGCACCATATCAGTTCTCTCAGCCGATGTCGGCTCAGAGGCCTCCTTTTGTGCCTTAGGCATTGTGCCCTACGATGTCGCAGGCTATGAGGGTTACGCCTTTGGCTTCCTCCGCATCGCAGGCATTCGAGGAGTGCGCTATATGTGGTCGTCGGCAAAAGACTGGCGATTGTCAAAGATTGTCGGGTGGATGCTTCCACTGTGGTGAGGTTGGTCACATGATACGGGACTGCCCACGCAAGCAGTCACAAACTGGACCACAAAGAGTCCGATCTCCGGGCAGGCAGACTTTGCTTCAGGGGTCTTCATCTCAGGCCCCCAGATCCTTGCCTCTCACCCAGCAGCCTCGTCAGGCAAATCAGGGCAGGGTATTTGCCATGACTGACAGAGATGCACAGATATCTGATGATGTTGTGCAAGGAATGCGTGAATTGAGATTGTTAAAGTTCTAGTGTTGCTATGATGTGTTATGTGTATATATATTTTATGTGGTGTTTGCTATGCGTGTATCTACATGTATTAGGTATGTAGTTTATGTTATAACTTGGGTAGTTATAATTCTCAGGTTCATTGCTAGTAAATGAATGTTTAGCACAGGTGTTGATCGACACGGGATCCACTCATTCATTCGTCTCGCCTAGTTTTTCCGAAGGCTTTATGTCCAAGCCAAGTAAGCTACCTTAGGAGTTGTCCATTTCGACTCCATTGGGCAAGTCTATTGAGACAGATAAAGTGTATCTGGGCTATGTTGTTCAATTCATGCAGCACAAGTTGCTAGTCAACCTAATCATTCTGGAATTTCAGGATTGGAATTTCGATGTTATCCTAGGTATGGATTGGCTCTCAGCTCACCAGGGACATGTGGTGTGTTTTGAAAAGGTGGTGAACTTTAAACCCACTGGGTTAAAACCATTTCATTTCAGGGGACTTCAAAAGAGAGACATTGCTCACTTTGCAGCTCTCAATCTTGCGAATGTAGAAGTACGAGACTCCACATCCATTCCGGTTGTGTGTGAGTATATGGATCTTTTTCCGGAGACCTTACCGGGATTACCTCCTGATCAGGCAATTGAGTTTGCGATTGAGCTAGCTCTAGGCATGGCTCCGATTTCTAGGGCTCCATATAGGATGGCCCCTATCGAGCTTAAAGATTTAAAGGAGCAGTTGGAAGAATTACAAGACCTTGGTTTCATCCGGCCAAGTGTCTCACCTTGGGGAGCTCCGGTGCTCTTCGTGAAGAAGAAAGATGGGTCGATGCAAATGTGCATTGACTACAGGCAGCTAAACAAAGTCATTATCAAGAATCGTTATCCATTGCCTCGGATAGACGACTTGTTTGACCAGTTGGAGGATGCAAAGTTTTTCTTGAAGATCGACCTTCGATCTGGGTATCATCAGTTAAAGATCAAGGCAGAAGACATTCCGAAGACGGCATTCAGAACCCGATACGGTCATTATGAGTTTTTGGTTATGTCTTTTGGTCTGACTAACGCGCTGGCCGCATTCATGGATCTGATGAACCGGGTGTTCAGATTGTCTCTCGATCGGTGTGTGATCGTGTTCATAGATGATATCCTTGTGTATTCACAGATACGGGATGATCACACGAGAAACCTCCACCTAGCATTGCAAACTCTTTGAGAGCATAGCCTGTATGCTAAGTTGAGCAAGTGCGAGTTCTGGCTGGACAAAGTGTCATTTCTTCATCATGTGGTGTCTGCCGAGGATATCTTAGTTGATCCTGCGAAGATCGAGGCAGTGATGAATTGGGAGAGGCCGAAGAGTGTTACTGAGATTCGCAGTTTTCTCGGCCTGGCAGGATACTAAAGGAGGTTCGTGGAGGGATTTTCAAGCTTGGCAGCTCCGCTTACCTACCTCATGCGAAAGAATGCTAAGTTCACTTAAAGTGACAAGTGCGAGGCAAGCTTCCTGGAGTTGAAGAAGAAGCTTACTACTGCCCCTATTCTCACAGTTCTATCTGGAAGCGGTGGCTTCGAAGTCTACAGTGATGCTTCACTGGTCGGACTTAGGTGTGTTCTTATGCAACATAAGTAGGTGGTTGCCTATGCTTCTTGTCAGTTGAAAGAGCATGAGCAAAACTACCTCACACATGATTTAGAGCTTGCAGCAGTCGTCTTTGTGCTGAAATTTTGGTGTCACTACATCTACGGGGAAGAGTTCGTTGTGTTCACAAATCACAAGAGGTTGAAGTATCTCTTCTTCCAGAAGGAGTTGAATATGAGGCAACGTTGATGGATGGAATTCATGAAGGACTATGATGGATGGAATTCAGGAAGCCCTACGGGGTAATGGCTCACATGAGGGTACAAGAGTGGTAGTTATTGAAAGATATGTGTAATCTAGACACTATCCTCAGGCATACTACCTATGGGCCGATAATGTCAAACATCTCAGTTAGGCCGCATATTTTGGACTGGATCAAGGAGTTGTAGAATTCGAATATTGAGTTGCTTGCTTATCGAGATAAGTCAGTTAGTAGTGGCAGTCAGGAGTTTGCTTTGAATGGTGATGGTGCCAACACATTCAAAGGCAGGTTGTGTGTTCCCGTCAACGCAGTATTGAGGGGTGAGATCTTGGACAAGGCTCATTGATCCATGTACATGGTACATCCGGGAGGTACTAAGATGTACCAGAATCTCAAGAGGCACTATTGGTGGCAAAACATGAAGAAGGATGAAGTCACAGAATATGTTTCTAGATGTTTAGTGTGCCAGCAGGTAAAGGTCGAGCATTAGTGGCCGGCAGGTCTTTTACAGTCCCTGCCTATTCGGGAATGAAAATGGGAGAATATCTCGATGGACTTTGTAGTTGGTTTACCGCGGACAGCGAAGGATTCCGAGGCTATCTAGGTGATAGTGGATAGATTGACAAAGTCTTCACACTTTCTTCCATACCAGACTACTTTCAGTTTGAATCAGTTGGTAGCCTTGTATGTCAAGGAAGTGGTCCGTCTGCACGGTGTGCCGGTTTCGATCGTGTCTGATTGAGATCCTAGGTTTACTTACAGGTTCTGGAAAATTTTTCAGAGCGCTATGGGTTCTCGGTTAGATTTCAGCACTGCCTTTCATTCTCAAACCGATGGGCAGACTGAACGGGTAAATAAGGTTATGGAGGATATGCTCTGAGCTTGCATGTGAGACCTTCAGGGCAGTTGGGAGGAACATTTTTCGTTGATTGAGTTCGCCTACAATAACAGTTACCAGGCAAGCATCCAAATGGCACCTTCTAAAGCTCTGTATGGTCGGAGTTGTAGATCTTCACTATATTGGGATGAAGTTGGTGAGAGAAAGGTACTGGGTCTTGAATTGATCGAGCGGACCACAGAAAGGGTCAAAGTCATCAGGGAACGATTGAAAACTGCTCAGGATAGGCAGAAAAGCTACGTGGACACTCGCCGCAGAGATTTGGAATTCCAAGTTGGGGATCGGGTCTTTGTGAAGATTTCGCCAAGCCGGGGAATCATGAGGTTTGGAAAGAAAGGGAAGCTCAGCCCTAGATACATGGGGCCATTCAAGATCATCACTAGGGTTGGTGAGGGTTCTTACCGAGTAGCCCTACCGCCTCACATGGCAGCGGTCCATAATGTATTTCACGTTTCCATGCTCAGGAAGTACATTTCGGATCCTTCCCACGTAATTGTTCTTGATCTCATGGAGATTCGAGAGGATCTCGCTTTGGTTGAATAACCGGTTCAAATCTTGGATCGTAGAGATCAAGTCTTGCGCACCAAGACTATTCCGCTTGTCCTTGTGAAATAGCAGCATCATTCTAAGGAAGAGGCTACGTGGGAGCGTGAAGCTGAAGTGAAGGAAAAGTACCCTCACTTGTTTGTATAGTTTCCTTGTTGGATTTTCTATATGTTGTTCTTGTAGGCTTTTTGGTGTCGTTCCAATTTCGAGGACGGAATTCTTGTAAGGGGGGGAGGATGTAGAACCCCGAATCTTCATTTCACTAAGTAGTGAATAGTGTGTGAATAGTGTTCAAGTGTAGTCTTGTAAACTTGTGGGTTTATGCTAATGGAAATGATTGGGATAAGGTGTACATGTGTTGATAGGCCTATATGGCCTAAAGGAGTGTGTTCAAGCATATAAGGTGCTAGAATTGAATTGGAGAAGGTCCAAGTAGTGGAAACAGGGTTTTGCAGCAAAACAGGGGAGCACTGATCGCTCGGTGATAAGCATCGATCAACCGGTCTTCTACTGATCGCTCGGTATCGGTCGACTGGTTAACTAATTTATATGGGGAAAAATTCCAGAAGGGGGGTGTTTTCAACCGATCTCTCGGTTGAAACCACCGATCGCTCGGTAAGCCACTGATCGCTCCGTCTTGACCACCGATCAATCGGTTGTACGATGATTTTCTTCATTAAGGGTTTTCAAGTCTTTAGCCAGCACCCCTTTACCTATAAAAGGCTTGGTTCGTGCCTTAGGGTTTCAGAAAATCCTTAGTGCATTGTTTTGAGAGGGTTTTGAGAGGAGAAGAAGGAGGAAGCTAGGGTTTGCTCAAAGCTTGAAGAGAAGATCAAGTCTCTTCCCTCTTTTGGTGTTTCTTATCAAAGAACTTGAGGTTTTCACGTGTTCCAAGCATTTGGAATCAAAGTCATTGATTTCACCAAGGTAGATACACACTACTACCAATCTTGTGATAATACTAGTTACCACATGATGTTCTTCTCATTCTATACTATAAACCTTGATTTGTTATGGTATGTGATGTTATTTTTATACTTGGATGTAAGGTATCATTATTATGCACTTTATGTGTTTGGTTTAATGCCTCTAAGGATTTTTGGGTGTTTAAACATGTTATTACTCTCATATGTTCATATGTTCGCATGTCTCGCATGAACCGGTGTTTTTACATAGATTTCTCAAAGTTACGAAAAGGGTTTTGAATAAGTGACTTATATAAATGATTTTAAGAAACTCCATGATATCGTCTAAGATCGGCTCGCAAGCTCCAAGGATTATGATACACTCACAAGAACTCTATGATAATGTCTAAGATCATTTCACAAGCTTTAAGGATCGCAAATGTAATTGCTCTAAGATCTCTATGGTATTGGCTCTATGGTTTTGCTCTATGGTATTGCTCTATCTCTTTACGGATCATAAATGATTCTAAGGAACTCTATGAACTCTAAGAACTCACAAGGCTATGATTATCGCATGACTCACACGGTTTTGGTTTTCAGATTTCATCACATGTGCAATTTCACAGTTTCCACGCTTTGACATGTTTTAAGGATTTCATTCTCCATGATTCGCATGCTCCATGATATTATTGCTTTATTGTTAGTAGTATGTATACGCTGAGTATTCTACGCTCAGCCGATATTTGTTATCATCGGTAGGTGCTTAGGTTCCTTTCGACTTGTGTGGTACGGAACCTTAGGTAGAGGAGGAGTATTACGACCCGGAGCCTTCTATGAACCACTATTAGGACGATGACTCTCTAGATAGGCATCATGATTTTGACTTCTGTTGACTACAATAGTTAAAAACATATGATATTTTGTTAAGTGAGAGTAGGACTTGTCCACTCCACATTTTGGACACACATATGTATTTTGTCAGTTCAAACTTGAACTAATCGATGGGAGTGTTTAATTATATATTGGCTTTCGCTATGTATTATAAATCGTTTTCGCTATGTATGTCTGTGTACTCTGATAGGTTGTTCATGTACCTTATGTATTAAACGGGATGTATGATATGGCGGTCACGAGTTAAAGTATCCCTAACTCCTAGGGGGTATTTTGGGTCGCAACAGTTAATCTCGTACAAAAATATTTATAAAATGTCTACTGTTAAATAATTACACAAACTTATCATTTTTAATGTTCCCTTATAGTCCGGGTACTAGATTTCGCAAAAGTGTATAAGGGTTCATAACTCCTCTATTAGTTAGGCCGTTTTCGAGTGAGTGTGTGGGTTTACTCTGATGTCACCTTGGCGGTTACCTTAGGTCCGATCGTGTGTGTGTTTAGTGTTCCTTTACCTAATACCCATAAAAAATAAAAAACGAAACGAATGGTTATCTTTGTCTGCAGAGCTCTACATCATATCTTTATTTACTATATATAAAGAGGATTTCTCATGTTCAAAACATTGATTGAATCTTTTATAATTCCAAACCACCATTTGCATAATGAACCCTTGAAAACGTGATAAAATTTTGCAAAGTTCCAAAACTACCATTTGCATAATGAGCCTTTGAAAATGTAGATGAAAATTTGCAAAAATCTCAAACTAACCTTATCATATTAATAATCATTATATAAGCCAAACACTTAATTAAAATCAAAGCGTGTGTTTCCCTTCTTTGCCTTTAGTACTCACCTTGTGGTGTTACTGAGTTTACCAAAAAAATCAAAGCCTTCAGTGGTGTTGAGTTTTGTCCCATATCGGAAGTTTATCCGAGCAAGCCTGTCCTTATAAGTTCCATAGCGTCCCAAACGGTTGGTACCCGTTTTGGGAAGCTCTTGGGTGAAGCTTATAAGGCTGCGTGTGTGGTCAGTTTGCATGTGTGTCGTGTGTGTGTGTGTTTGCATGTGGGATGTGAGTGTGTGTGTTTCCCTTCTTTGCCTTTAGTACTCACCTGTGGTGTTACTGAGTTTACCTAAAAAAAAAAAAAATTTAATGTTTGCTTGGTTCTCAGATTACCCCTCACTCATTTATCTATTAGGCTTGAAATTCTCTACAGTTATAACTCGACTTCTTGGAGTTTGGTTACACCACTGAAGTCGCCATGTGTCCCTTTTAACACTCTTTAACTGTGGTTGAGATTCACTTTCGATCACTCCTAAAGTTCACCCACTTATGATTGAATTGTAGAAAAATATAATAAAACCATAAGAATTAGTGAATTTTAACTAGGGTTTAAAAAATTAATATTTTTTTCTAAAAACCAAGGATAGGTTGGTGAACTCTAAGGGTAGATGAATCTTAACCATAGTTAAAGGGTGTCAAAAGAGACACACACATGACAACCTCAAGAGCGTATGCGATTCTAACTGTGGTTAAGATTCACCGACCCCAAGCGTTCAAACACTTATTCTTGGTTTTTAGAAAAAAAATATTAATTTCTTTTAAACCTTGATTAAAATTCACTAACTCCAAGGGTTAATTTTTTTTATATTTTTTTCAATAAACCAAGGATAAGTGAGTGAGCCATAGGGTGAGTGAATCTTAATCATAGTTAAGTAGTGTTAAAAGGGATACATGGCGACCTTAGTGGCATAACCGGACTCTTCGCTCTCTTGGAAAAATGCTCCGAAAGAAGAACGACTTGCCAAAGTCTCGTCCGCCCCCTTTCTTTGCTATACCCAACATGTCTCTAAAGCTTTTTGGTTCTTAAAATGTCCTAACATCATATTTCAATAAGCAGCACGTCTCTCAAACTTTTGTTTTATCCAAAATGTCCCTTAAGTTTCTAACACAAAATATTCCTTAATTTTTTTTATTGAAATGCCTTCACTAGGGTCCCTCTTCTCAATCTCTTTCCCCTAGTCCCCTTCTCTCTCATGTGCATCGCACGTGCTGCCATTAGTTAATGGATGATTTTATTAATGTACTAATTGGATGACTCTAATCAGGGACGGAGGGGGCATGTGCCCCCCCCTCCCTCTTTCAACTTTTGAAAAAGACAATTTTTTTTGAATAGGTAATAGTATAGGAATGGAGGTAGTGTCTTTTGAAAAAAAGGCATAGCCATGGGGCATCCCCCCCCCCCCCCCCCCCCCCCTTCCCCTTTTGGTAATGAATGGTGTTCCAAACCTTTCGAGGTAGGGATTAGTTCCTTCATGTGTCCAAACCGACCCACTCAAAGATTTTCCATCAGACACAAGGTAAGTCGAAGAGTGGGAGCGGGGAGCACATGGGGCAACTATCCTCGGACTTTTGAAAAAAAATATATTTATACTTTAACGGGCATGATTTTGGGACAATAGGCAACTGTCCCTTAAACTTAAAAAAATATATATTATATTATTTAATTATTTAAAAGGGCATAGCCGATGGGCAAAAGGTAACATTTGAAAACAAAATATATTTTTATACTATGCTATTTAATTATTCAAAATGGCATAGTCATAGGGCAATGAGAAAGTTGCCTCCTAAACAAGGAGAAAAACATAGCCATAGCATATTTAGTATGGACGAAATAGTCCACGAAGTTAGTCGTAACTTAAAAAAAGAAAAGAAAAACAGGGGTTTTGCCCCCGACCCCCATCCCTTAGACCCGAAATGTTTTGTACCTCCCTAAACATTTTTTACAAATTCATCAACAATTACTAATAATTTCAATCAATCATTATGTGCCCTTAAGGGTGGGTATTTCAATCAATCATTGTGTGCCCTTAAGGATGAGTATCGAGCTAAGCCTGGTAAACGAGCCGAGCTTGTATTGAGCTTTGACATTTTTTAGGGTGTTCAAGCCTGGCTCTGCTCGTTGATAAGCGAGCCAAACTAAACTCGAGCCGAGCTTTTAACAAGCTTGATTAAATATAATTAATTTTAAGAAAATTATAATATATGATTAAGTTAAAAAAATAAAGCTTTAATTAAAGTATTTAAATTGTATAGTTACATATATTATTAATTTTATATTTTTTATATATAAATACATATATATTATATATATATATATATATATACAATATATTATTAATTATATGTATATTTTAAATATATTTATATATAATTAAATGAGCCGAATAAAAGGTGTTCAAGTTTGGCTCGTTTTAGTAAATGAGCCTAAAAAACCTGTTCAAAACTAGGTATTTCATAATAAACCCGACACCAACTTTCAAACTTTGTTTGATAGGCCACTAGAGCCAAGCCGAGCTGAGCTTTTATGGAGTCGAGCCGGAGCTCGGACAGCTCGTGCCCACCCCTACCCCTACAACAAAATCCTGGCTCTCATTGATTCAGTTGGTGGGCCAATTACCTAGAAATGCACTAATCTATAATCTATCCTCTATGGTGTCTCAACGGATAGACTGTGACCATGTGCTATGATACAAACTTAAGGGTGAGGGGTATGGTTGATAGTTTCTAGAAAGATAAGGGTAATTTCAAGGTTCGTATTCTAAGAAGTAAGATAGATTAGAGTGCTACTACAATAGTGTATTCCATCGCATCCCTTTCCTCCAAAGTAGTCACTCTCGATTAAAAACTTTAATTCTTAAAATGATTTAATTACCTCAATGATAGATTGGAGGAAGAAAATGAATTTTGGCGATTAGATTATGAAATTGTGAATGCACAGCGGATGCATCAGATGGACATCAAGTGGTCCATACATTAGTTATTAAACCAAAATAAAATAAAAGATAGATTACATTAGAGAGAGAAGCATCGAACACCTACCCATTACCCATTAAAAAATGAGTCCAAGAAGAAAAAAAAAAAAAAAAAAAAAAAAAAAAAAAAAAAAAAAATAATAATAATAATAATGAGGTCCTCTTCTAAGCTGACCGCAGTCCCCGTGTCCAGCTCTTTAAACATGGTTAAACTTAATTAATTTAAAGTTAAGAAATTTGTTTCTTGTTTCTAAACATCATGATTGGATTGCTTAATTCTAAGGGGGGTGAGTGAATCTTAACCACAGTTGGTGAGTGGTAAGATGGGGGCGTTGACCAATGAGATCAAAGGGTGAGCTTCTAGGTCCGTTTTTCATTACCCATTAAAAAAAAAATGGGAAGCGTGGGATGTAAAACCTTGAACCGGAGCTCCTGCTAACACTTTCCTCATCTCTTACTCTGAGTTGGTATTTATTAGACAAATTCCCATCACTGTTTCTTTTGTCTCTGCAAGTCGAAGAATCATCTCTTCGATCTTTTCAAACAAATTCATGAGGAAATCTCCATTATTTTCGGTGTCTGTTCTTGTCCACTGCTTTGTTTTCCTCTTCAGCCTCTTTCATATATCTCAAGCTCAAGCTCAAGCTAACGCTACTACAGACCCATCTGAAGGTATCTCCTCTCATTTCTCTCTCTCTCTGTTATGGAGAATTAGAGGTTCATGCAAGAAAAATGATGGGTTTTTGTCGTTTAAATTTGATTTTTAGAGTTATATATATATTAAATCCTGTGTTGTATTAGCAAGCAAACAACTGGAACCCAAATGAATGAAATCTTCGAGCTATTTTGTAGAAGTTCGTAGAAAAAGGAGAATTTCAACTTTTTTTTCTTCTTCTTCTCTTTCTATTATAGATAGCTATTTCTTTTACTTTTCTTTTTGGGTTATTTGGAATTTTCAATTTTAGATAGATACAACAAGAGAAGCAGAATTTTTCTCATTGACATGGACCGTGTGTTTGGAGCTTGACACATGAATGATCAAAAAGTCCATTAATCAGATCTCTGTGATTTAGAACTATGGGCCAGTGATCGGACGAATCTCGTAGACGAGTATTTATTTTTCTTTGGTCGAACACGCAGAGAGATGGGTACTTTCTGGATAAGCGCAAAGGAGATCAGAATCAAATCACAGTAACTCGCGATTGAAAGAGAGTTCAGTCGTACCCACTGGTCAACACCTGTTCATGTAAATACCTATTACCGTGGTTAAGATTTCTAGCTCAGTTCAACAATCTCACCTTAGGTTTTAGAAAAAAATTATTAATTTTTTTTTTAACATTGGTTAAATTTTTTTAAATATTTTTTCTAAAAACCAAAGTTAAATTGTTGAACCTTAAGGATTAGTAAATCTTAACCACAATTAATAAGGATTAATTGGGACACATGTTGAGGTGGAGGCACGATTGAACTCTCCCTAAGTTCAATCGTGATTACGTGTGATCCGATGTCAAGGAGAAGATATATATTTTTTGAGCTAGCAGAATGACTTGTCATAGTCCCTTTTTTCCCTGTCAAGTATGGTCTTATATATCTAATCTTTTGAGCAATGGGAGTGTGTGGTTGCAGGGGCGCAGCCGGAATTTTTCATTGGGGCGGCCGAAATACGTTTATTATGAAAATTAATGGATTTGAGGGGTATAAAATTTGGGGGTTCGGGCGTAGGCCCCAAGATTTTTTTCTTTAAAAGTAATTTTTTTATTTTGAGAATTTTTTTCCAGTAATTCCTTAAGGTCGCCATGTGTCCCTATTGATACCTCTTAATTATGGTTGAGATTCACCCACCTATCCTTGATTTTTTTAAAAAAAAATTATCAAATTTTTTTTCAAACCCTAGTTAAAATTCACTAACTCCTAAGATTAAAAAAAATTAATATTTTTTTTCTAAAAACCAAAGATAAATAGGTGAATCCTAAGAGTTAGTGAATTATAACCATAGTTAAGAGGTGTCAATAAGGACATGTGGCAACCTAAATGACATAACCCGACTCCATTGGAGGGCCCACTATATATATGAAAAAAAATTGGGAGGGCCACTATATATACATAAGATAAAAAAAATTGGGGGCTGCGGGGGGCAAGTATACTAATTTTTTTTAATTGTGGGGCCCACTGTTTCATAACAAACCTAAGAGGAATTACAAAAATTTTGGGAGGGCCATGGCCCCCTGGCTCCGCCCCTGTGTGGTTGTGTGTGTGGTGTGTGCGTGAGTGAGTGTGTGTGGTCTTCTTTCCAATTGCCTTCAGCTTCGCCCTTGTGGTGTTGTTGAGTTAACCAAAAAAATCAAACAGGTTTATTCCCACATCTGTGGTTGATACCCATTTTGAGTAGAGCTTGGGTGAAGCTTATTTGGGTTAGGAGTGTGTGGTGTGTGCGTGAGAGAGTGTGTGCGGTCTTCTTTCCAATTACCTTCAGCTCCGCCTTGTGGTGTTGTTGAGTTAACCAAAAAAACCAAACAAGTTTAGTCTCACATCGGATCTATATCCGAGCTCCTACTCCCTCGACTCGAATGGTTGGTATCCGTTTTAAGTAGAGCTAGGGTGAAGCTTATCTGGGTTGGGAGTGTGGGGTTCTGTGTGTGTTGTGTGTGTGAGTGAGTGTGTGTGGTCTTTTTTCCTATTGCCTTCAGCTTCGCCTTGAGGTGTTGTTGAGTTAACAAAAAATAAAAAAAACACGCATGGTCATAAACTAAAATAAGATTAAAAGGTATATTTTTTGTAGGATGAATGATAAACTAAAATAAGATTAAAAAATATATTTTTTTGTTGTATGATGAAAGAACCCTAAGGGCTTGGGTGACTGAATCGGAATCACAATTAATATGCGTGAAAAAAGGGGTTATCGGCCAATGAAGACTGTCATTCCCTACATTGTGGAAATGCACGGTCCACCAATCATTTCTCTATTTTGTTTCAATTGTGTAAGAGTAAAATGGGGAAAAGCAAAATGTAGTATTGATATAGCTTGTAGCATTTTAATATAATATTATACTAAGACACTACATTTTTTTCTCTATACACACGCACAACCATACCTATGGGCTATGGTAGATTCACACCCTCACCCCAAAAGGGCCTAACTAATAGAGGAAGGGAGGCTCCTTATACACCCTTAGGACTAAAGGGGGATAAGTTACACTCAAACGCGATGCGACTAAGACACTACATTATTGCCCCTCCTGACTAATGGGTAATGGAAGATATTTATGAACCAATTATACTCCTAAAACTAATCACAAATCCTAACAGTGGATAATCAATTACTAAGGGTTAAGATTTGGTTGAATTTATTTATTTTTGATTTAAATGATAAGGTAACCGCTAAGTACCATAAGATAAGTCTAAGCAACCACTCTAAAAGGGCCATAAGGTAAGTCCAAGCAACACTCCAGAAGGGCTGTGTCTTAAGGAATTATCTTTGCCAATGCCAATCTTGGCCCTTTAATTGAGTATATTTGGCAGTACACTTTTGAGACTTTATCCAATCTTACAAGGTGGGAATGTGCCAAACTGCTAAAGTAAGCCGAATTTCACCTTTCTATTTTTTTTGTTTTTGTTTTTTTTACAGTACGCCCAATCACTATCAGCAATTCAGCATTAGAACTTCATCTTGCCGTGATTTATCTAGTACAGCACGGAAGAAGCACCTTAATTTAAGCCCCCGGCGGATGTTAGTTTGCTTTGGTGTCGTTTTGTGATAACAGTTTGGATTGATTGCACTTGCAGTGAGGGCTATAAACTCAATATTCCAGCAATGGGGAATATCGGCGACGGCTGGGTGGAATATAAGCGGAGAGCCTTGTAGCGGAATTGCCATAGACTCGACGAGTCTTGAAAGCCAGACCTTTAATCCGGGGATTAAATGCGATTGTTCTGCCAACAACGGATCCACTTGCCACATCACTCAATTGTAAGTACCCCACTGGCCACTCCCACCTACACTGTTTCATGGAGGTGGTCCTATGCACCCCATCTGTTTGATACTTGATTTCACTGCATGCCCCATTACAGCTCACCCTGGGGAATGCATGGGTTTCACCTCCAATATCTTCTATGACCATTACATTATCTTTCTATCCATTTTTTAGAAGTGTAAATTACACCACGTGTCCCTCAGGAGCTTTGGTTCAAGAGATAACCGGATCACCCCAAAATATATAGGGATATTTTGGAAATTCAGAAATGCTAGCCTAAGTCGCAGTAATCCAAAGACGCAAGGTGGTGACAATAAGTGTCAAACTATCTCCTTGTTAGAGGGTAGCAACACCATGTGTTGCACCCACTCTTTGACTTTGGAAAAAAATTGACTTACTGCATCTCGGGCTAGTGCTTCTCTTTTACAATTACATAAAATATTTATATGATGAAAATATCCTCATTTTATATTTATAAGGGTCCCGATTCTTTCCGTGTACGCGTTCCGAAGGAACACGTGCCTCTATAGCATAGTTACCAAGTCGGGGTTCGGGAATTTTCGTCTTGGGAAAAGATCGAAAAAAATCGGCAAAATTTCAAAAATTCGGAAATAAATCAGGAAAATTTCGGCTAAGAAATGAAAAAAATGAAAAATAAGATTACTAATTATGAAAATTATAAATAAATATATTTCATATATTAGATATTTATTCAATTTTTTTTCAAAAAGTCCTGAATAATTCGTGTTTAATATAATTCGTCATTTTTTTGAAAAAGTCGCTATTTTTCCAAAACTAGTGAATACTTCGGGAATTGATCATTCGACAAAAAAATTCAGGTATTATTCGGGATTTTTTGAAAAAATCAGAGAACTTGGTAACTATGCTCTATAGGCCATCACATGTCCCATTCGTCCCCTTTTAACCGTGATTAAACTTAATCAACTTATGGTTTTTTTTTGTAAAAACAAAGGTTAGATGATGAACCCTAGGGGTGATTGAATCTGAAGTTCTGAACCATAGTTAGTGGGTGTTAAAAGGGACACGTGGCGGCTTTTAGAGCCCCATTTAACTATGGTTAAGCTTAATCAACCGAAGATTAATATGTTTTTTTTATTTTTAAAAACCAAGGTTAGATGGATGAATCATAGGGGTGAGTGAATCTTAAAGACAGTTTGTAGGTGTTAAAAAGGGACACATGGCAGGCTATAGAGGTTTTGGAAAGAAATACCTTATTACTTGTGTTTGGCTTCAAAAAGGATCCGTGTTCCTTTGAAGGAACGCAGATGCGGAAAGCATAAATTCCATAGTTATAATTCCTAAATTATCCTGCAACAAAGCATATTTTGAGGTGCTCCCATTCGTTAAACACTTAAAGAAAGTTTATATACGATACAGAGCTCTTTCAAAAAAAAAAAAGATTTGTAGTGCTACAATTTCAAAGTAAAACTAGTGCCATTTTTAGAATTATTTTGGAAATCTTTACAAAAATGCCATGCACTGCTCAATAATTGGGAGTTTAAACATGAGTCCAGATCCTCTTTGACAAAAAAGAGAGAGAATTTCTTTGGTTTTTATCAGGGAATGACATTTATTATTCTTTAAATTTTTATTATAAAAATAGAGTTAGAAGTATTATATATAGGAGTTAAAGCTTTTTAACCAGAGTTAAAAGGACATGTGTCCAGTTGTGCAAAAATCCAATTGTTCTCTGGCTTTTGCCAGATATGATCCAGTGTGTTTAAACTTTAAATATGATATGGATCTCTAATTGAAACTTTATTTTATGACATAATCAAATTATAATTACAATTTTAATGTGTCAATAACAAAGGACAAAGATGTCTCATGAAAATTACAATTTTTTACACCAAGAACATAACCATGCATATATAAATTTCATAATAAAGGAGGGGTAGGTGGCGTTGATTGCCTTTTTTACTATGAAAAAACAACCAAATATTATATTATCTTATTACTTTTTAGTGAATAGATATTTAAGGGTATTAAAGTCATTTCAAATCTATTAACTTCAATCTCCTTAGATAGGGCTGGTTCCCTCAACCTCCACACAAATCACATTTCTAACACATTCTTTCCCTCCCACGTCTCACGTCCCCCTTGTAACACATGTACATTGTCTCACTAGGATCCCTCTTTCCACTCTCTCTCCCCCTTCCCTCTTACGTGCGTTGCACGCATGGACCACTAGTATTGATAATGATAATACTTGTATATTTGGAATAAATTTTATCCTAAATTTAAAATGCTTTTGAAATTTTGATATAACTTATTTATATAAAGATTGGATATATCTCTATATATTAAACATTCGACTTATACAACATACAAAATATAGTGATACGAGTTCGGGCTAGGCCAGTTTAGCCCAAACCTTGCCTGAACTCAATTGTGGGTCCAAAATTGAGTCCAGGCCCAGCCCAGCCTGCTAAAACCCTTGTCCACCTGCCCTTGGCTCAGGCTCGGTCCAGCGAATCACAAGCCAATCCGGCTGTGATGTGCTGCCCTAGTCACAAGGCTGAATTCATGAGCTTCACAGCTTGTGATTAGTTCATACTTTGGCCTAGGCTTAACTATCCATTTAACAAGCCTTACATTTGTGCCAAGCCCCATCTTCTAGGTAGTCAGTAAGTACAACCTCAGCACAACCATGGTGGCTTGGGCTTAAACATATATCAAGTCTATGAGGTACATTTGAATATTTATTGCACATTCTAAAAGGACCCTTTATTTCTTAATGTTATCTCAAACCTAGGGTGCTAAATAACTTAAGATTCTAACATATATTTAAAGTATTTATTGAATATTGATGGGTCTAATTATTATTATTTGCTTTTCAGGAAAGCATATGCACTGAATTTCGTCGGTGTTATTCCAGAAGAGCTCAGGAATTTGACTTTCCTCATTAATCTGTATGGATACTCTTTTTTATTTGTTTATTTAATTTATGCTTGAACAATTATATTTATTTGTTCATCAGTGGGTAAGCTAAGATTAAACCCATGACCATGAATGTGGTGCAGAATGTCAACCAATTAGAGCCATGGACTTGAGCCCCCAAATGTTTGAACACTGAGGAAGCATATTGTTACATTTAGATGGCTAACATTCCAATATGGAACTATGCAAATTTTTGATGAATATTACTGCTCATTACCAAGGTTCCTCCATTTGTTTCACAGGAATTTGGGTCAAAATTACTTGACAGGTCCCTTGCCTGCGTTCATTAGCAATCTAACCCGTTTGCAGTACTTGTAAGTCTGTTGAGTATGGTATTTAAAACTTATCAAATTTATATATGTTAACAAAATGGTTTTCATGTTCTAACTTTTTTTTCCCTTAATGGCATTAGGACCTTTGGTATTAATGCGTTATCAGGGGATCTTCCAAAGGAACTTGGTGACCTTACTGATCTAATCTCATTGTAAGTTATTCTTAGTTTGTGATTTCAATTTTTTTTCTTGATAATTAACTTTCATATTTCTCACTTCCAATAAACATTTAGGGCATGCTACAGATCTTTCTTTCTTTCATTTCTTTTTTTTGACCAGTTATTCTGAGAAAGAAAATTTTGTTTTATTGGAAAACTTGTCATGCCAATATGTAACACATTAGTTAGAAAAACCAAAATCCAGTGCTTAGCATGCCACCTTTTGTGAATCTTATATTAAACACTAATGCATGGAAGGTGATGGACCTGTACCTATTCTTTATTTTTTTTTTTATCATTCTGGCCCATGTATTTTAACTGGATGATCTGGACCTATGAGAGGGAAATCGCCCCCCTTTTTGTGCAACGGGTCCTCTTTTTACTCCCTTTAACCATGGTTAAGATTCACTAATCCTTAGGGTTAAAGCATCTAACCTTGGTTTTTAGAAACACAAATTATTATTTTTTTACCATAGGGGTTAAAACTTGTTAACCATAGTTCGATGGGGCTTTGTGAGGGTGAGGAGGAAAAGTCCCCTCCTCGGCCGAGGATGGGACTATTGCTCTCTTTGGAATATGGCATGTTCAACCTTTTATTTTAATGATTTACTTCTTTCAATTTGTAGGAGTTTTGGCTCAAATAACTTTTCTGGTTCACTTCCTTCAGAGATTGGGAATTTAGTAAAATTACAACAGCTGTAAGTTCTGATACCTTCTACTGTTTTTCCTTGGAAAAATGCTGTGAATTCTGTTAGAAATTTTGATTTTGCCACTGATATTTGTATGGAGTATACCAAGATTCTGCAGACTGATTTCCTAGAGAAAAGCAATTATCTAAAAGAAGAATTTTCATGTTTTGTAACCAGAAGTTTTTGAAATTAATGGTAAACCATTAGCCCTACTAATTTTGTGTAAACTCTAATGATGATCCTATAGGTGTTAGTAGAGTAGTAATTAGTAATGATGTACTGGGTATATTTGTAAATGTTACGTTTCCGACTTAATATAAAAGACTAGTAGGGTTCTCTCTCCCTTATTCAGCCATCTACACCAAATTCTTTTGTCTCTTCTTCTACTCTTCTCTCAAATCCTAAAACCTAAAACTCCTCATCCAAACCCTAATTCCACACCTCTTTTCTCCAGAAGTGGAAAAAAAACGAACTCAAAAAGAAATAAGAGAAATTGGGCCATGTTTCCCAAGAGGGGCCGCCTTCTCTCAGGCCAAAATTCTGCTCTATGACGGGCTTCCCTGTTTCTTGGGCTCTGCTCACTTGTATACGCTCCAACCCAACAAGTAATAATGGAAAAACAATATTTCCTTGCCATGGTGACTTGAGGTCGTCAAAAAGGCAATCAATCATAATCAAGGAAGAAAAAACAAAAAATGGAAATACTGAATCAAAATCTAGATGGATCCCTATCTTTATCTCTATCCATGGAGATACCTATCTATATGGAGAGAGATCTATCTATGAATCGATCTAGACTATCCTCTATCCTGATAGATATGTCCCTATGAGCTACTACGCCGATCTTTATATGTTTTGGCCACTTCTGTTTCTGTTCTGAAGAAGAAGGTTTGGATCTTTCAATCTTATGGCGTGAGGGATGTGGCCTGTGTGAGGTCCATAAGATACCACAGCTTTTGGTGTTCTATGATTCACCTCCGAATAATGAGTAGGTAGTTCGATCCTTTTGATTCTTCTCTTCCTAGTAAATTGATGGGGGGAGCTGGAGCAATAGGTTGAATTACTAAAGCAAAAAGCAACCAATGGTTTCTCGTTCGAATGCCGAGGCAGAATATCGCGCTATTTCCCATGGTACCTATGAAATTCTATGACTTTGTTCACTTCTTTCCGAGTTAGGGTCTCCTCTTAGATGTTCTATGCTTATGTATTGTGATAATGAGGCAACAGAAAAGATTGCACGTGATTCACTTTTCCAGGAGCAGACTAAGCACATTTAGGTCAATATTCCTTTCTTAGAGAAAATGTTTGAGATGGTTCGTTATCTCTTCAACTTGTTTTATTTTCATAGCAGCTTGTTGACATATTCACCAAGGCTGTTGGGCCTTCTCTTCTTCAGGATATCATAGTTGAGCTAGGCATGTCGGATGGAAGTGTGTACAAAATACTTGCTAAAATTTTTGCCTCCCGCCTCAATCTATTAATGGACTCTTCGATTTCATCTCCCCAAGGGGCGTTTGTGAAAGTGAGACAAATCCTTGATGACATTTTAATTGTGAAAGAATGTTTGGACATGAGGATCAAAAGTGGAAAGCCATGATTGCTTTGCAAAATTGATATGGAGAAGGTGTATGATCATGTTAATTGAGAGTTTTTAGAACATGAGGCTGTCACACCCCAAAATACCCCCTAGGAGTTAAGGGATACTTTAGAGGTGACTACGTGTACCTAACAAACCATCCTGTAATGCAAGAGGCTAAACATAATATAATTCAATGATAATCAGAGCATGGAAACTAAACATAAGTGCGGAAGCATAAGCCAACTTTTTCTTTTCTTCTATAACTCCAAATAGTATTCCAAGTTAACATATACTAAACACAGTCAAAGTAAAGGTGGACATGCCCACCTATCAAAATACAAAAAGGAACTCTCTAACTCTCTCCTCTCAACAGTAGTCGAGGTATGGCCACACGTCCAAGTCCCTATCCTCCTGAGACTGCCATGGGATAGGTGGCTCCCTCTCCTCTACATACTCCTCCTCGACCCAAGGCTCGGGGTCGAGGACATCCACGGTACCTGCCGACATAAAAGTACGGCTGAGCATGGAATACTCAGCGAGTACAAACTACTAGCTAACCATAACAATAGCGAAAGCATAACAACAGTGAGCAATACAAGATATAAATTTAAAGCAAATGAAAGCATAAGATACATAGCCATATCTTGACGTGCGTATATGAATGCAAAAACCTCGGTAAAACTCATGTCTCGGAAACCTTTTTCGTGTCTCGGTCAAATCATGCATGTATATCGTGTCTTGTCTTGTATTTCATGTCTTGATTTGTTCTTGACTTGTATACTTGTGAGCCAGAGGCTAGCACCCTTCCTTGGGCTACCAACCTCCTTGTCATGTTCTTGTTCCCTTTTCTCTTGTGAGCCAGAGGCTAGCACCCTTCCTTGGGCTACCAACCTCCTTGTCATGTTCTTGATTCATTTCACTTGTGAGCCAGAGGCTAGCACCCTTCCTTGGGCTACCAACCTCCTTGTCATGTTCTTGATTCACTTCACTTGTGAGCCAGAGGCTAGCACCCTTCCTTGGGGCTACCAACCTCCTTGTCATGTTCTTGATTCATTTCACTTGTGAGCCAGAGGCTAGCACCCTTCCTTGGGCTACCAACCTCCTTGTCATGTTCTTGATTCATTTCACTTGTGAGCCAGAGGCTAGCACCCTTCCTTGGGCTACCAACCTCCTTGTCATGTTCTTGTTGGTTATTATATGCACATGCTCTTGAAATCTCGGTTCATGCTATCATGCGTGCTCGTGTACGTGTCAATTGTGACGATCATGAAATAAGGATAATAAGAGAGATATGATGTCACCATTCAATTCATAATGTATGCATAGGAGAATTCGAGAAATCAACATGGTATTTAAATCCGTTCATCATTCATGAGAATACATGCATAAGGCCCCTTTTTCATTTCTTCATTTAAATCATTATTTCATAGTTTAGGCATTTCGTCAAACACATCACATACATTGTTCCTTAGTAGTTCATCTCCTTATTTTAATTGCATATTTTCCATCCAATCACACACAAGGGTAAGTTTGTTATTTGTACAATGCCCATCCTCCATTTCTAACTCACAACCCACACATATCATACATCACATTCGGCATCCCATCGCCACATCCAATCTCCCATCCACACATTCATTCAATTTTCTTTATCTTGTTTATATTTGTTGAGTTAATACAATGCATAGGGAAGGAAAGCATAATATAAAGAATCACCATTTACAATAGAAAACCTACTTTATTGCTAGGGAAAGTTAGTAGGGTGTACTAACCTTAGATCAAGGTTTGATCTTGAAGAAACCTTGAAATAGAAGCTCTATTTGGAAGGAGGAAGCCTTTGCTTGAAGGGGACTTGAGTTGGGGAAGAAACCCCTTTCAAAAACGTGAGTGAGTGCTGCCCTAGCTTGGAGAATGCACCTCCACACGAGCTTGAGTTGAAATCTTGAAGAAAACGTGCTTGGGGACGATCTAGGGTCTTCACCCCTTTGATTTCTTCTCCAATGGAAAACCCTATTTGTAAATCCCCTTCTCCTCTCTCTCTATCTCTCAAAATCCCTTAAGTGTTGTGAATGAAGCCCTAAAGGCTCGGGCAAGCCTTAAGGAGAAAGGGTTTAACCCCTAAAAGACGATAAAGCCCTTACTGAAAATTCTGAAAAACACGAAGACCGAGCGATCGGTGGTTATGACCGATCGATCGGTTGCCTACCGATCGATCGGTGTTTATGACCGATCGACCGGTCAAAAACTCACTCTCTGGAAAATTTCCCCATACAAAACTTCTGACCGCGCGATAGCTACCGATCGATCGGTTATGGACCGATCGATCGCTGACTGGACCGAGCGATCGGTTCTCTGTATGTCTGGACTGTTTTGACCATATCTTTTGACTCGCTCGTCGGATTTCGACGATTCAACTTGCGTTGGGTTCGTCTTTCGAAAACGCACATTTCTGACGTTTCGGAATTTCCAATTTCTTCCTTATTTATTAATTAGACTACAAAAACGGCCAATTAGCTACGAAGGTGCTATTCATTAAGGATGAAAAAGTCCGGGGTGCTACATGTCATACACAAAATGGGCTTCAGAATTAGGTGGTAGAGTGGATTAAGTTTCTCATCTCCACAACCTCGTTCTCCATTTTGATCAATAGGTGCCCCCGCTAGTTATTTTAGAAATTCTAGAGGCTTACGTTAGGGCAATCCATTGTCACCTTTCGTATTCATACTAATCACGGATGCCCTAAGTAGAATGTTCTCTAGAATGGAGGGGCCAATGCTAGAGGGATTTGCTAAGGTAATCTGAGTCTAGTGGTGATACCTCATCTCAGTTTGCTAATGGTATGCTAATCTTTTATGATGCCTCTATTAGACAATAGGTCTATCTGAGATGCCTATTTTGGTGATTGGTGGGACTTTAGATTAACCTAGGAAAGAGTATAATCTTTGGGGTGGGAGATGTTTTGAATGGGAACGAATTAGCTGTTGCCCAAGAATTGGACCTTAGAGGGGGAGGGGGTGATTGGGGTCTATGGCAAATTTAAATTTCTTCCTAATTCCCTTAAGCGGAATTTCAATTTTACAAATTAAAAGGGAATAAAATTCAAACAATTTAACAAATAAAGAAAAATAAAAAGTAAAGAGAAGGTAGAGAAAATGCAAACACAAAGAGTTTGTTCTCGAGGTTCGGCAACCGGCCTACATCCCCACCTTAAGCTGCCCCGCTCAAGGATTCATCACGTTTTATTCAAACGCACAACCTTTGTGACACCCCGAACCCGCGCCTAAGGAATAATGTTCCAAGACGCGTGCCTGTTCGTCATAACCACGCATGCGGAAGACTTTACCCGCGAAAATGCGGGAATTTTTAACTTTTCTTATGAGCTTACATAAGCAATAACAACTGGTCATCATAATAACTGATCATAAACAAATGCATTACCTCACTGGCTATAGTAGCCCTTACTTTTAACGCCACAATTGCGCCGGTACACTTCCCAAAATTTATCAAGCGTAGCTTCTTAACAATCGACAACCGCTTCAGAATCTGAAGACATAAAATGAGGGGTGAGCTATAAAGCCCAATAAAATGAACAGTCCATCTAGACTATTGTCCACATAATAATACACATCAAAATGATATAATAATACCGCTCAATTTCCATATTACAATAGTAAATATATTGTAAATCGTGACCCGAGGTCACCCAGAGCTATTTTACTCTAACCGAGGTTCCCAACCTCCTAATATTTTCCATTGTCAAATTCATCCAATATGATTGTCCTCAACATCAGGTTACCATGTCAGATAACTGATCATGCTCTATCCTTGAGTCCACAAACTAGATCAACTGGGCCTTCGCCTGTGAACAATATCTATCCATGAGTCCACAGACTCCATTATTAACCAATCGGGACTTCTCCCGATTATAACCAATCATTGGATATGCCGACCCAATTAACCTTAAATCTTTATTTTCCATAACCCGGGCCTTCACCCAATAGCTGCCAGGAACAAAACAACTCCTCTAACATATCACATTCTGCTAGGAATAACACTTCCTACATATCACTTTATATTTTCCCATTGTGGAAAACACCAGCTCACATAACTACATTTGTCAGGAAACACATCTGATTGCTAGGATACACATCTGACTAGCCAGGAAACACCTGACCACCAGGAAACAATTGTCTATCAAGTACACATTTGATATATCACTTTGCCAGGAATAACACCTCTCATATAAGACCATTGTCAGGAAACACATCTGATTAACAGGAACACATTTGACCTGTCAAGAACAACACATCTGACATGCCGGTAACACCCATCTGATAGCCAGGAAACATCTCTGACAATTTAACCCTGCCAGGCAAAACACCTCTCACAGTTTAACCTTGTTAGGCAAAACACCTCTGACATCAAATCCTGTCAGGTATAACATCTCTGACATCAAATCTTGTCAGGCACAACACCTCTGACAGTACAACGCTAAATCCAACCTCTGTTGGGATGTACTTGCCCCTGTAAAACATCATCCCTCAAGGCAACCATCATAGGTCATCACAACCTCTATTGGGTGCATACCTGCCGACACAGACCACTGCCCCCTCAAGGTAACAACATAGAGTTCGTAAACTCAATAGATCCATGGGTCTGTAGACCCTAATCCAACCTTGGGCCCATAGGCCCAATGCCATCCTAACTCTCCTGACTATCAGGCATGGAAGAACCCCGACTCTTCATAGATATCGCCTCTCCTGACCTAGTTAAAGAGGGACCACAGACAACATTTCACACAGGTTAGGTTTTTTTAACCATAGGAAACCCCCAATTATTCCAACTCTTGCTTGATTAATTGAATATGTTGGGCAGCTTGGGCTTTACGCCCATGGACCAAGTCCAAGGGTATATCGTTCCGGTGTAGAACATTATCTGTCCGATGAACCATTTCATCGCCTTACTATATTCAAAACAACATCACATCACACATTTGTTCTGATAGAGAATATATCTGGGCCGATGGGTGAGTCCGTCACCTTACAACATTCAAACAACATCCCATCATGCAGAGATTGTTTCGAGGTGGAACTTTACCTGACCAATGGACCTACCATTGCCTTAGAAGTGTTCAAAGATCATCACATAATAAAAGGTGGTTCCGATAGGGAACATATCTGGGCCAATGGGTCCATCCATCGCCCTACAAATACTCAAATACCATCACATCATACAAGGTTGTTCCGATAGGGAACATATCTGGGCTGATGGGTCTATCCATCGCTCAACAACATTCAAACAAACATTCCAACACCCTAGGGTGACGTTACCACACACACGGGATCCAATCCGGGCTTCCCGGAGGTCCACCCGAAGGTCTAAGCATTGCGGGCAACAAAAACCCAACATCTGTGCACTGGCGATAGATTTCCAGTGTTGGGCGATCGATCGCCCAAGGATCTGCATATTGGTGATCTATCACCCTTATAGAGGGATCGATCGTCCAGCCCCAATGAGCCTAAATTCTGGGCCTTAACAGCCCGAAATCGAGGGTTACACCACTCTGCTCCATTTCCACCCAAATTCATCCCATCCACACGACAACAGGTCTCCGACCCTTTATCGTCCTTGTCATAAATCATCCATGTGAGCCAAAATTTTGGCTAAGAAACCTGAAACCGAGGGCTACACCCCTTTACTCAATTTTAATCCCTTCCTCTATATTCCATACACTAACCATGGGGTCTCCGACCCTTTTACATTCACGCTATAAATTAAACACGCCATTCCACATAAAAGTATAGCATAAATAAGGGAAAAGAGAAGAAAGGGAGAGAGATTTTACCTCTTTCGCGCTTTTTGAGACATCTAGGGATGAAATGGACACCATCAACGCACTCAAGAGGGCGATCAACCTCAAGGTGAAGATCCTCACCTTCAAACCTTCACTTTCTCTCTCTACCTTTTTTTTTCTCTCTCTACACGCCAAATGAGAAGCTAGAGAGAAAATCAGATGTCGCCAATGCGTCGGGAGCATCGAAAAATGCCAAGATGGACTCCCCCTTTCTTTCTCTCTTCTTTTTCTCTTTCTTCTTTCTCTTTCTAGAACTTTCTCTCTCTAAAAATCTGATTTGGGCAGAACTCTCCACCGTGAGAAATGGGAGAGAAATGAGGGGCTGGCCTCCCCCTTATATAGGCCAAGGTCATGCGCATGACACATGACCCCATTGATGTGATCCGTTGACCGAGTCAACGGTTTGACCAGTTGACTAAAACTCCAACTTTTCTCACGTATATGGCCTTCATAAACCTACCATATGACCTTTGATTTTGACGAAACTTTAGGTGATCGAACTTGGGACAGTCCGACACCTGTTGTAAAAATTTTGGGGAAATATATTGTGTTTTGACCTTAAAAAGTAAGTCCAGAAAAAAACTGCAAAACCTGCTAATTTCTTGATTTTGGCACAAAACATGCAGCCAAATTTATATTTGAGATGATGAACTGCCTAAACGACAGACAGTCGTCCACAGAGTCTACCGACACGCAGTGGTATAAGTTTCACGGATTTCTATTAGAATCCCCAACAAATATGGAGTCCTAACTGAATTCCGAAAAATCTGAAATTTCCTGGTTTTCTTGATTTTCTTACATTTAAGACCCCCGCGGTCTTGCGAATCAATACATGATGGAACTGGAACGACGGGTGATCGTCCATATAGTCGACTCATACATTGTGTACGATTTTCGAGGAAAAACACTGAAGTTTTATCGTTACAATCAAATCCCGAACAAAACCCATTTTTCACAAACACTTAACTAATTAATCGCAGTTTAGGACCCGTAAACTCATAATTTTATTATAATAAAATTCTAGGTTGTTACAATCTCCCCTCCGTACAAAAATTTTGTCCTCGAAATTTGATCAATTTGTATCTTCCAATTGGGGAGAGTACTTCATACCGCCAATTTCACCGGAAGGGTACGAGAGTTCTAAAAAGCTTTCTGTCTTTACATACATATTAATAGAGAACAAAAATATAATACATACATCACGACAGTGCCTACTATGGCAAAACAAGTGTCTAGAGTCTATCTCTGATGATGTCCTCATTGTGCCGGACTTATTTTTGTGAAATTGCGAAGATACGACTCTTTTTGTCCTCGCCTAACTTTTGTTTCAAACCAGGGCACTCCCTTTTGATGTGGCCTGGCTTACCACACTAATAGCAAACCCTAGCTTTGTAGGCTTCAGTTCGCGAGTCTCGATTACCACGCCCAAAATTTAATGCTTTTATTCCCTCTGAAGCATTTTCTTTACGGAAGTTCTTAAATTTTCTCTTCTTGTTGTAGTCCTCTGAACTCTCTTTTTCCATTGATTTTTCGGTTGATCTATTTTCTTTGACTGCCAATGATTCTTGTATTTCTTTATGTTTCAATTCTCAAAGCTCTATCTAAAATTTCCGAGAACGAAATATACCTTTGAACTGCTAGTTTTCCTTTGATTGCTGGCTTTAATCCATCCTCGAACTTGTCGACTCTTTATTGTTCATCCTCAACAAGTCTTTCTGCAAATCGGGAGAGCTGGTTGAACTTCTGTTCATATTCACTGATTGACATATTGCCTTGAGTTAGTTGAAGGAATATTGTCTCCTTTGTCTTCCTTATGGAGACCGAAAAATACTTCTTGTAGAATAATTCTACAAAATTTACCTAGGTGATAGGCTTTTGATTTTTTGGAACTGTCCTCTTGATGGTCGTCCACCAATGCTTAGCATCTCCTGACAACATGAATATTGCTAATTCTGCCTTAACCTCATCTGGGCATACCATCATCCGAAAGATCTTCTCAAGTTCTCGAATCCAGTTTTCGGCAACTAACGGATCGGTGGCACCGGAGAACGATGTCGGTTGAAGTTTCCTGAACTTCTCAAGTCTACCACCAGTCCCTTGCTCTTGTTCTACGTTAATAGGGACACGGTTACCACTTTGTTGCCGATGGATCAACTTTGCTAGAGCAGTGATGGTCTCAAATGCTCCGGTCAGAGTATTTCCAGGTGCTTGTCTCGGTGGCATCGTATTCCTATCACGAAAATAACAATGTTTTATTATCTCGTAATAGGAACATCAAAATCAAATTGTCATCCAAAATATCTCACCTGCCTATCCTAATTAGTATAATCATGCTTAATCATCTTCTAATTTGATTAAATTATCTTTACACTCTCCTGAAGATGATCTCTATCTCCAACATTTTGCAGTCAATACAAACATACAACTTCAAATCCCTAAAGGATTCGAAACCGCAGTGTACAATAAGACTAATTGAGTCTAAAATACAATTAGACCCTCTATCAAATACGATTTGTTATGATGGTTATTGCTATTAGCTCTGATTTCAACTGTGACGCCCCGAACCCGCGCCTAAGAAATAATCATAGTTGTCAAGGCGACCAGGCGACTTGAGGCGATAGACCCCATGGACGCCTGAGGTGCCCGAGGCATCGCCTGATGAAATTTTTGTTGCGGAAATTCTTTCTAATATGAGATCTATGTATGATGTATTTTCTTTTATAGAGGCCCTACACTCATATAAATTACACCATTGTTAAGATGCTTTTTGATAGAACCATAGTTAGAGACAATTCTAAGAATAATGAAGGGGGATTTCAAGTGTTGGAAAAAATAAAGTAAAAATTAAGTCTAAAATTAGAGTTGAAAGGGGGGAGAGAGAGGGATTTGTGAGGAATAAAAAATAGACAACCCAACAAGAGAGAGAGAGGGGGAGGGGAGAGGAGAGAGAATATAAGACTAAATACAAAGTATAAAAATAGTCCGACAGTCAAATGTGACATTGAACAAGGGTGAAAGAAGAGGGGGGGCGGGAGAGGGAGATGTCGCATCTCTTACTCTCATTTCGTTATTTTTTCTCGATTATACTCAAGATAAGTAATAAAAATAATATTGACAAGTAAAATAAATAACTATAGGGTCTGCACCTATTTAATTTATAAAAGACCCCTTCAAATGTGAGTTTATGAGAGTTTTGGGGGTCCTAGAAGTAATTTGGAGCATTTAAGGGCTCTTAATTTGTTATTGGGCGGCACGAGCTAGCTGTAATTTAACAACCATGAAAAAAAAAATGGGGACTATATGGTCCACCAATAAACAAAGGGAGAGAGACCAATTGGTCCACCCATTGAGAGAGAGCAAGTTAACATGAGAGAAACATACTTGACACTATTCATCTCTTCTTACTTCTTCTATATGCAAACTATTTTTGTTGGATATACAAATCGTAACATATTATATTGTAAAAGACATGAGAAGTATATAAAATAACATATTTTTTTGTTTACCGAACAATCATATTCAAATAAATAAATTTTTATATCATTAAACAATAATAATATTACATATATCAGATTTTTAATAATGACTGCCTGAAGGCCAGTCGTCTGAGCCCAGTAGAGCGCCTGGTCGCCTAGGCGACCACCTGAGGCGACGCCTTTAACAACTATCGGAATAATGCTTTGAGATGCGTGCCCGTTCGTTATAACCACGCATGCAGAAAACTTTACTTGCGAAAATGCATGAATTTATAATTTTTCTTATGAGCTTACATAAGCAATAACAACTGGTCATCAGACTAACCCATTATAAACAAATGCATTACCTCACTGGCTATACTAGCCCTTAATTTTGGTGCCACAATTGCACCGGTATACTTCCCAAAATCTATCAAGCGTAGCTCCTTGCCAATCGACAACCGCTTCAGACTCTAAAGACATAAAATGAGGGGTGAGCTATAAAGCCCAACAAAATCAATAGTCCATCTAGACTAATTTCCACATAATAATGCACATCAAAATGATATAATAATACCGCTCAATTTCCATATTACAATAGTAAATAGTATCGTAAATCGTGACTCGAGGTCACCCAGAGCTATTTCACTCTAACCGAGGTTCTCAACCTCCAAATATTTTCCATTGTCAAATTCATCCAATATCATTGTCCTCAACATTTGGTCACCATGTCAGATAACCGATCACGCTCTATCCTTGAGTCCACAGACTCGATCAATTGGGCCTTCGTCCGTGAACAATATCTATCATTGAGTCTACAGGCTCCATTATCAACCAATCTGGACTTCTCCCGATTATAACCAATCAGTGAGTATGGTGACCCAATTAACCTTAAATCTTTATTTTTCATAACTCGGGCCTTAGCCCGATAATTGCCAATAATAGAACAACTCCTCTGACATATCACACTCTGCCAGGAACAACACCTCTGACATATCAGTTTATATTTTCTCACTGTGGAAAACACCAGCTCAAACAACCACATTTATCAGGAAACACATTTGATCATCAGGATATATATTTGATTGCCAGGATACATATCTGACTAGTCAGGAAACACCTGTCTATCAGGTACACATCTGACATATCACTCTGCCAGACATAAAACCTTTGACATTACACCATTGTCAGAAAACACATCTGATTACCAGGAACACATCTGACTTGTTAGGAACAACACATCTGACATGCCAGGAACACCCATCCGATAACCAAGAAACACCTCTGACAATTTATAGTTTAACTCTGCTAGGCAAAACACCTCTGACATTAAATCCTGTTAGGTATAACACCTCTGACATGAAATCTTGTTAGACACAACACCTCTGACAGTATAATGCTAAATCCAACCTCTGTTGGGATGTACCTACCCCTACAGAACATCATCCCTCAACGCAATCATCATAGGTCATCACAACCTCTATTGGGTGTATACCTATCGACATAGGTCACTGCCCCCTCAAGGTAACAATATTGAGTTTGTAAACTCAATACATCCATGGGTTCGTAGACCCCAATCCAACCTTGGGCCCATAAGCCCAATGCCATCCTAACTCTCCCGACTATCAATCATGGAGGAACCCCGACTCTTAATAGATACTGCCTCTCCTGACCTAGTTAAGGAGGGACTACAGACAACATTTCACACAGGTTAGGTTTTTTAACCATGGGAAATCCCCAATTAATCCAAGTCTTGCTTGATTAATTGAATACGTCGAGCATCGCGCCCGTGGACCAAGTCCAATGGTATACCGTTCCAGTGTAGAACATTACCTGTCCGATGAACCATTTCATTGCCTTACTATGTTCAAACAACATCACATCACATCACACAGTTGTTCCGATAGGGAACATATCTGGGCCGATGGGTCAGTCCATCACCCTACAACATTAAAACATCTCATCACGTAGGGATTGTTCCGAGGTGAAACTTTACCGGGCCAATGGACCTACCATTGCCTTACAAGTGTTGAAAGATCATCACATAATACAAGGTGGTTCTGATAGAGAACATATCCGGGCCGATGAGTCCATCCATCGCCCTACAAACACTCATACACCATCACATCATACAAGATAAGGAACATATCAGTGCTGATGGGTCCATTCATCTCCCTCCAACATTCAAACAAACATTCCGACACCCTATGGTGATGTTACTACACACATAGGATCCAATTCGGGCTTCCTGGAGGTCCACCCGAAGGTCCAAGCACTGCGGGGAACAAAAACCCAACATCTGTGCACTGGCGATAGATTGCCAGTGTTGGACGATTGATCGCCCAAGCATCTGCATGTTGGCGATCTATCGCCCCTACAGAGGGATCAATCGCCCAGCCCCAGTGAGCCTAAATTCCGGGCTTTAACAACCCAAAATCGAGGGCTACACCCCTCTACTCCATTTTCACCCAAATTCATCCCATCCACACAACAACGGGTCTTCGACACTTTATTGTCCTTGCCATAAATCATCCATGTGAGTCAAAATTCTAGCTAACAAGCCCGAAACTGAGGGCTACACCCCTTTACTCAATTTTAATCCCTTCCCCTATATTCCGTACACTAACCACGGGGTCTTCGACCCTTTTACATTCACGCCATAAATTAAACACATCATTCTACATAAAACTATAGCATCAATAGGGGAAAAGAGAAGAGAGGGAGAGAGATTTTACCTCTTTCACGCTTTTCGAGATGTCTAGGGACGAAACAGACACGTCAACGCGTTCGGGAGGGTGATCAACCTCAAGGTGATGAAAGTATGCCTCTTTTTAATTTAGAAACACAGTTCTTGGAGGGCATACATTGAATCCCAAGATCTGACTAAGATTCTAATTGATTTTATTCAATGAAGGTTGGAATAACATTCACCTTTGCGACTTTGAAATTGTTAAGTCAAATCCACATAAGAATAGTACTCGCAAAACTTCACAAGTGTCAAGTCTCCTGTTGATTCACACGAACCTTCTTTTTACTTTGAAGCTTTCTCTAATGGAAGCTAATGGCCCTTCCAAATTTCATGCTCTTTTATCTTTTCTTGTTTTCTATGATCCAAAAACCTTTCTTGATCAAACAAGATCCAATCTTGATCTTCAAAGAACTTATTCTTGATCATCAAGATCAAAAACCAAACAAAAAGGAAGAAGGGGAAGGGTGACTGTACACCCTCAAAGGGGGAGAGGGCTGGGTGTGAACTTTAAGAGAGGGAGAGAAGAAAAAAATTCTGGAGAATTATATATTTTAAAGGGCTGGGCATCCGATCCTTTATATAACTTCCCTCTTGGTTGCTTGAATTGTAATTCAATTATAATTCATTAACCTTATCCTAATCCAATTAGGATTCCTCAATAGTTTCCTTTATTGATTATTCTCCTAATCCAATTAGGATTAATCTTAAAAGAAACCAACCTTATCCATTAGTAACTAATCTTATCCTTATCCAATAAGGAATCTTGAATTAGTAACTAACTAATGGAATCTCTAACAATTAGGGAATCTTTAATTAGTAACTAACTAACTAACCTTATCTAATAAGGATATTAGTTATTAGAAACTAATTTAAATAATAACAATTATTATTCCTCCTTGAAGTGGGCGTCCCACCCTAGATGCCTAAAGGGTTTCCAAAACCCTCTTGGTCACTTGAATTATTCTTTTATAATAATTCCCAATGGGTCCTACCCATTTGGTTTTTCACATCCAATGTGATTCCGCCTTTTAGAGCTTCACTATACCATATAGTGATTACTTAGAGAAATTAATTAATTAAATTAATAATTAAATTAAATATTTTAAGAAGGTCCTTGTGTGTGGGATCTAAAGGGATCTCCTATTTCCGGTTGTGGGACCAAGTACTCAACCTTTTGGTTAAAGCATTGTTACTAGGAAACACCTTTCCTAAAACTCCATTAGGATCATAGAATGTTATCTAAGTCCCTGGACTTCCACCAATCACAATTAATGTCCATTAACTCAATGTGATTAACCTCCAGAAATTAGAGAATTGCTTGTAAGTACCATCTCACAATATATTTACAAATAAATCCTTCTACATTCCGATATCACTTGTAAGCTTTCGGGATTGGAACAATTCCACTGTCTTAGTCCCTAGCTTATGAATAGAACCCTTTCTCATGATTACTTTTTCAATGAACTGAACCTCCAAAACACTTTTGAAGAAACATTAGAAAATAACTGACATATATATATTTATATATACATTTCCATATTGAAAATATCAACTTCGATAAAGACCATTTTACCGAAAAGCACCAGTACTGGGTTTAACAGTTCAGTTCAACAAGTATCACCTTGATATCATTATCTCCAATTAAGGAGTTGTGGATTCCTTATTGAGTGTTTACACACTTCTCCAAACATAGTGTACATGACCCAACGTACCCGGAGTTAGTCCTCTGTATTGGACATTGCCGATTAGCACATCAAAGCCATATAGACAAATGTCTGAGAAGATGTTAACCTCTCAGGTCTAAGGACAATTTGTCAAATGGATAACCCTAATACAATCTGACTGTGTATTCCATAGGGTATCCACTAGTGACCCCGTTCAGTATTATGTACTTGCTACATATACTCACATGTTAGTCAAGAGTCACCACTCTCTGTGAATGAGATTCATCACACTATCTCATAGAACTACACATGTGCAAGCCATGATGAAGTACGGCACCCAACCAGTACTCTAGAGGCTTCGAACAATATTAGGTTTACAAGGAATCGGAAAATCATATCTCCTCGCAACCTTGGCATGATTTTCCTACAATGTTACCTATGGAACTTTATGTCTTCATCATATGAGACAGTAATTAATATAAATACCCTTTATAGTTGGTTGTGTGAATATGATGCTTATCTAATCAACATAGAAAAGTCTCTTATTGGCTTTCGAGGGCATATATGTCCAACAGGTGAAGCTCCTCACCTTCAAACCTTCACTTTCTCTCTTTACCTTTTTCTCTCTCTACACACCAAATGAGATGCTAGGGATAAAATCAGATGTCGCCAACGCGTCGAGACCGTCGAAAATGCCAACATGGACTCCCCCTTTCTTTCTCTCTCTTCTTTTTATCTCTTCTTTCTCTCTAGAACTTTCTCTCTCTAAAAATCTGATTTGAGCAGAACTCTCCACCATGAGAAATGGAAGAGAAATGAGGGGCTGGTCTCTCCCTTATATATTGATGTGACTTGTTGACCGGGTCAATGTTTTGACCGGTTGACTAAAACTCCGACCTTTCTCGCGTGTATGGCCTTTGTAAACCTACCATATGACCTCCGATTTTGACGAAACTTTAGGTGACCAAACTTGGAACAGTCCGACACCTGCTGTAAAAATTTCGGGGAAATATACCATGTTTTGACCTTAAAAAGTAAGTCTGGAAAAAAATTGCAAAACCCTTTAATTTCTTGATTTCGGCACAAAACATGTTTTGTGCTGCCGAATCTATATTAGAGATGATGAACTGCCTAAACGATAAACTGTCGTCCACAGGGTCTACTGACACACAGTGGTATGAGTTTTGTGGATTTCTAGTAGAATCCCCAACAAACATGGAGTCCCAATTGAATTCCGGAAAATCTGGAATTTCCCAGTTTTCTCGATTTTCTTATATTAAAGACCCCCACGGCCTCGCGAATCGAGACACGACAGAACTAGAACGACTGGTGATCGTCCATATAGTCGACCCGTACATTGTGTACGATTTTCGAGGAAAAACACTGAAGTTTTATCGGTACAATCCAATCCTGAACAAAACCTACTTTTCACAAAATTATCAAACCCTTAACTAATTAATCGCAGTTAAGGACCCATAAACTCATAGTTTTATTATAATAAAATTCCGGCTCGTTATAGCCTTCTTCCGGGTGAAGACCAAACCTTTACAATCTATCTTACAGGTCGAGATCAAACTTTGAAAGGAAACAATCCTCCCTAGAGTTAGTCCACTTTCTGGGTAGTGACCAAACCTTGCAAAGCTTCCCGCTTCAAGGACAAGACTCTCACGGACGTCTTGATTTCAACACACTTGTATTGAAGTGTTTTACAATCATAAAGTGCTCCTAAAAGCTCACTATGAATCCCTCAAAGATAGGAGTTGAATAGCTCAATAACTCGGATTTGAGAATTCTAAGTAATAACTCGATAGATTTGAAATCTAAGCTTTGAAGTAATGGATTGAATGATTGGAAGTATTGCAGTTCTTAATTTCATTCATAAATCAATCCTATTTATAGCCCAAGAAATTTTATGGCCGTTGGGGGAACATCCAAAACGAAACTAGCTATTACCTAGGAAGCACGGGTAGACGATACTTAGATATGGGGATACGAAATGGGTATGGCGATACGACAGAAATTATAAAAAACAGCTAAGTTTTACCTTAGTGTGATGTATCCGATATGGCGATACGGGTACGTTTCCATTTTCAAAGTATCCATGCTTCCTAGGCCGTTACAGAGTAATCTGATTCCCGCAAGATTTTGTTGACGAGATTGGGTGAGCAATCTGATTTCGACGACGAGATTTGGCCAGAAAAGAAAACAGTAGCTCTACGACTTGATTTCGTCGACGAGATTTGTGCACCTCCACAATTTCGTTGACGAAATTTCAGTTTTTTTTTTCTGAAATCTTATCTTGGCTTGACCAATATGATGAGAATGAATTCCTTGGTCTACTACCTTATTTTTATCATGATTTTGGTCATTCCAAATTATGTCTAAGGTCCTTATAATGATATTTAATTTTGTCTTAAGGTACCTATGGTAAATCTATGGTTATTAGCTTTTCAATCAACCATACTTTGAGGACTTTTACAAAAGTCTTAAACACTCTCTAAGTCTAAAAATAAACTATTAAACCTTCTTAGAGAGTCTTCAATTCTTCTAGCTTGATCTTGAATGAATTTGGCTTTAGCTTCATGATCAACCTTCAGTTTTCTTGATGATCCAACTTGGACTTTTGTTTTAATATGATCTTTAATTATCTTCAATATGATCCAATAACTTGGCTTTAAATAGATTTGAATCTTCTTAATAGATGGAGTATTTTTCATGCTTTTTCCTTAAATAACTTGCTAATGATCTTAGTATATTGAATTTCACATAAACTCAAAGAGACATTTGTAACACAAAACATCATTACATTATTGTGTTATCATCAAAATCAATATGGAGACCTAAGATTGAAACCTATAGGCTAACAATCTCTCCCTTTTTGATGATGACAAAATAATAGAATGGATTGGGAATAAGCTCCCCTCCATATATAAATTCAATGAAAATTTGAGGTTAGCTCCCCTTAAACATATGTATTAATAATTTTAAGATTTTGAACTCAATTTATTTGCATATAGTTTAGATAAACCATTCATTAGCTCAAGATACCATTTGTATAAGTCATTACAAGCATTTTAGATCAATTTGAATATATAGGCTTATAATACCACTTAAATTTATCAAGAAAGATTACAGGCTCATAATACCAATTAAACTTGGGGGTTTAGGAATTATCATTTTTCTCCCATTGGCATCATCAAAAAGCATGATCATTGCAATACATGATACCAACCAAAGTAATTTCAAACATATCATATCAATATAAATCATTTTCATACAAGGGATACAAATCATCAAATAGTGAACAAAAATGTTTTAATTCCTGAGCCCTGTTAGGTAGTTGCTCTGTAATAGCCAGTGTTGATACCAAAGGCTTACGGTACCACTCAATTAAACAATGTGCAGTGATACTTAAATTGTTTCATTGCATTTTACCATAGCATATTCAAAGCATTTCATACATGATAAACATTTCATACCACAACATCCATATATTCTTCACATCAAGATTCAAGTATTTATAACATTTAAAAGCATATAATCCATTATACAAAACATATCATCAAACATACTATCAAAACATGTCATTACATCAAAACATAATCAGAACATATCTATTTCAAACATGTTTCAAGGCTCATAATACCAATATCATAACATCATATCATTAAAATCAATCAATCAATCAAAGAATATCAAAACATACTATGCATTCATCAAGCACGATCAAGCAATCATAATATCATTCAAAACATATCATGCTTAATCACATACAGGGAAATCATTTAAATTTATCATTAAGCACATTTCCTTTTTCATTGGATGAAACCTACAATACAAGTTTAGGTTACACCCTTTAGTACCCAAACCATCTTGGGTCCAACAAGGTTATCTTTTGGATGAATTGTTCTTTTTGGAACCCAAATTTACTTGACCTTCTTATTAGCAATGATTTTATATTTAGCACTAGATGTGTTGAAATTTTTTTGACAATTCCTTTTTTTCTTAAGTTGATTATAGCCTAGTCCGGCTTTATCAAAAACATATCTTTGGTTTCCAAGCATTGTATGTAAGGTTTTTTTATCATTTGTGAATTTTGTTACAATGCTATTTAGGTCATCAACTTTAACATTTAAATCAATACATTTAGTGCATTCATTAGTTGATACTTGAGATTTAGATGAATGATTTTCATTTTTTAAAATCTCATTTTCTTTTAAAATTGAATCATTTTTATTTTGAAGAAATTCATTTTCACTCAAGATAGATGAATTTTCCTTTTTAAGCTTTTTATTCATGGAAGCTAATTTTTTGCATTCACTATATAGATCATCAAATGCTTCTCTTAATTCTTCAAAGAAAATAGATTCATCAAGTGAAGTTTGTATCTCATCCTCATAGCTCCTCTTGTATTTTTGGCTCTTCTTAAGTTGGGGGCACTCAGGTTTGACATGTCCAGTTTGACATGTCCGGGCTTCTTACATTCATAGCAAATAATTGTTTCTTTCTTGCTCGTTTGGCCCTTGATGAGTTATTTAGCAAATTCCTTCTGTAAGCCATCTTCTTGAGATTCTTCTTGTGTTTCAAGAGTTTCTTGAATTTGCTCGTCATAAGCTCAATTTCTTCTTCTCTTTCATCCTTATCCTCTTCACTTTCACTTTCGTGAGAGCATTTCAAAGCATGTCCCCTTTGAGGTGTAGGCTCATCATTTTGTTCTCTCATTATCACTTCGTGAGTCATGAGGGATCCAAGAAGTTCGTCCATCGGCAATTTGGTGGGATTTTTCGCTTCTTGAATTGTCGTGACTTTGGGAGCCCCATTCCTTTGATAGTGATCGGAGGATCTTCCTTACGTTTTCTGCATTTGAATAAACCTTTCCAAGAGATTTAAATTCATTAATAATGTTAATGAATTTTGAGAAAACATAATTGAAATGGGTTCATTTTCTACCATTTTAAATAGTTCATATTTATGGGCTAAAATATTGATTTTCTCTTCTTTTACTTGATTAGTCACTTCATAGGTAATTTGGAGTTTGTCCCAAATTTCCTTTGCGAAATCACAAGGTGAACTCTATTGAATTCTTGTGCACTCAATGCGCAATATAGGTTGCTTATAGCCTCAGGACTAAGTTAAACAAGCTTGATGTCGGCTTGTGTCCATTCATCCTCATCCTTAGGAATTTGAATTTCATTAACATTTTTTGTGGGGATGTGGGGATCATTTACTATTTATTACTTACCAATATTTATAATCAAGAGCTTGAATTAAATATATCATTCTTATTTTTCAATGATTATAGTTTTCTCTATTGAACAATGGTGGTCCGAGGGTTGATAGGTCTTCTCCTATGGTAGTAGCATTAATATATGTCATTAGTCTTTACTCTAAGATTGTTAAATCTATAAAAATAGAGACCTAGACTCTGATACAAATTGTTGCCCAAGAATTGGACCCTAGAGGGGGGGGGGGGTGATTAGGGTCTATGACAAATTTAAATTTCTTCCTAATACCCTTGAGTGGAATTTCAATTTTACAAATTAAAAGGGAATAGAATTTAAACAATTTAACAAATAATACAAAATAGAAAGTAAAGAGAAGGTAGAGAAAATACAAATACAAAGAGTTTGTTCTCGAGGTTCGGCTACCTGCCTACGTCCCCGCCTTAAGTTTGGAGTAATGAATTGAATGATTGGAAGAATTGGAGTTCTTAATTTCATTCATAAATCATTCATATTTATAGCCCAAGAGGTTTTGTCGAAAATGAAACTAGCCGTTGCATAGTATTTTGGTTCCCGCAAGATTTTGTCGACGAGAGTGAACAATTTGATTTCGTCGACGAGATTTGACCAGAAAAGAAAACAGTGACTCTGCGACTTGATTTCGTTGACGAGATTTGTGGCTCCACAATTTTGTCGATGAGATTTCTTTTTTCTTCTGAAATCTCATCTTGGCTTGACCAGTATGATGAGAATGAATTCCTTGGTCTACTACCTTATTTTTATCACGATTTTGGTGATTCCAAATTATGTCTAAGGTCCTTATAATGATATTCAATTTTGTCTTAAGGTACCTATGGTCAATCTATGGTTATGAGCTTTTCAATTAATCATATTTTGAGGACTTTTACAAAAGCCTTAAACACTCTCTAAGACTAAAAAATAAACTGTTAAACCTTCTTGGAGAGTCTTCAATTCTTCTAGCTTGATCTTGAGTGGATTTGGCATTAGTTTCATGATCAACCTTCAGTTTTCTTGATGATCCGACTTGGACTTTGGCTTTTGATATGATATTTAATTATCTTCAATGTGATACAACTTGATCCAATAACTTGACTTTGACTAGATTGGAATCTTTTCAATAGATGGAGTCTTTTTCGTGCTTTTTCCTTGAATGGCTTGCTAATGCTCTTATTATACTGAATTTCACATAAACTCAAAGTGACATTAGTAATACAAAACATTATTACATTATTGTGTTATCATCAAAATCAATATGGAGACCTAAGGTGGAAACCTATAGGCTAACAATCTCCCAATTTTTGATGATGACAAAATAATGAAATGGATTGGGAATAAGCTCCCCCTCAATATATGAATTCAATGAAAATTTGAGGTTAGCTCCCCTTAAACATATGCATTAATAGTTTTAAGAATTTTGACTCAATTTATTTGCATATAATTTGGATAAAACATTCATTAGCTCAAGATACCATTTGTATAAGTCATTACAAGCACTTTAGATCAATTTGAATATGTAGGCTTATAATACCACTTAAATTTATCATGAAAGATTATAGGCTCATAATACCAATTAAACTTCGGGGTTTAGGAATTATCATTCCGTTATCATTTTTCTCCCTTTGCCATCATCAAAAAGCATGATCATTGCAATACATGATACCAACCAAAGTAATTTCAAACATATCATATCAATATAAATCATTTTCATACAAGGCATACTATCATCAAATCGTGAACAAAAAATGTTCTAATTCTTGAGCCTGTTAGGTAGTTGCTCTGTAATAGCCAGTGTGGATACCAAAGACTTACGGCACCACTCAATTGAACAATGTGCAGTGATACTTAAACTATTTCATTGCATTTTACCATAGTACATTCAAAGCGTTTCATACATGATAAACATTTCATACCCCAACATCCATATATTCATCACATCAAGAATCAAGTATTTATAACATATAAAAACATATCATCCATCATACAAAACATGTCATCAAGCACACCATCAAACATGTCATTACATTAAAACATAATCAAAACATATCTATTTCAAACATGTTTCAAGGCTCATAATACCAATATCATAACATCATATTATTAAAATCAATCAAGCAAATTATATCAAAACATATTATGCATTCATCAAGCATGATTAAGCAATCATAATATCATTTAAAACATATCATGCTTAATCACATACAAGGAAATCATTTAAATTTATCATTAAACGCATTTTCTTTTTCATTGGATGAAACCAACAATACAAGATTAGGTTACACCTTTTGGTACCCAAACCATCTTGGGTCCAACAAGGTTATCTTTTGGATGAATTGTTCTTTTTGGAACCCAAATTTGTTTAACCTTCTTATTACCAATGATTTTATATTTAGCACTAGATGTATTGAAAAAGTTTTGATAATTATTTTGTTTCTTAAATTGATTATAGCCTAGTCCGGCTTTTTCAAAAACACATCTTTGGTTTCTAAACATTGTATCTAAGGTCTTTTTACCATTTGTGAATTTTATTACAATGCTATTTAGGTCATCAACTTTAGCATTTATATCAACACATTTAGTGCATTCATTAGTTGATACTTGAGATTTAGATGCTTGATTTTCATTTTCATTTTTTAAAAGCTCATTTTCTTTTAATAGTTTATCATTTTCATTTTAAAGAAATTCATTTTCACTCAAAATAGATGAATTTTCCTTTTTGAGCTTTTTATTCTTGGAAGCTAATTTTTTGCATTCACTATATAGATCATCAAATGCTTCTCTTAATTCTTCAAAGGAAATAGATTCATCAAGTGAAGTATGTACCTCATCCTCATATGCCATGAGGCATAAGTTGGCTTTTTCTTCATCACTTGAGCTTGAATTTAACTCACTACTCTGGGAGTCATCCCATTTAGTAGCCTTCATAGCTCTTCTTTTGTATTTTTGGCTCTTCTTAAGTTGGGGGCACTCAGGTTTGACATGTCTGGGCTTCTTACATTCATAGCAAATAATTGCTTCTTTCTTGCTCGATTGGCCTTTGATGAGTTATTTAGCAAATTCTTTTTGTAAGCCATCTTCTTAAGATTCTTCTTGTGTTTCAAGAGTTTCTTGAATTTGCTCGTCATAAGCTCAATCTCTTCTTCACTTTCATCCTCATCCTCTTCACTTTCATGTTCACTTTCTTGAGAGCATTTCAAAGCATGTCCCATTTGAGATGTAGACTCATCATTTTGTTCTCTCATTATTACTTCGTGAGTCATGAGGGATCCAAGAAGTTCATCCATCGGCAATTTGGTGAGATCTTTCGCTTCTTGAATTGTCGTGACTTTGGGAGCCCCATTCCTTTGATAGTGATCGGAGGATCTTCCTTACGTTTTCTGCATTTGAATAAACCTTTCAAAGATATTTAAATTCATTAATAATGTTAGTGAATTTAGAAAACATAATTGAAATGGGTTCATTTTCTACCATTTTAAACATTCCATATTTATGGACTAATATATTGATTTTCTCTTCTTTTACTTGATTAGTCCCTTCATAGGTAATTTGGAGTTTATCTCAAATTTCCTTAATGGAGTCACAAGCCGAGACTCTATTGAATTCTTGTGCATTCAATGCGCAATATAAGTTGCTTATAGCCTTAGCATTGAGTTGAACAAAGCTTGATGTCGGCTTGTGTCCATTCTTCCTCATCTTTAGGAATTTGAATTCCATTAACATTTTTTGTGGGGATGTGGGGACCATTTACTATTACTTGCCAACATTTATAATCAAGAACATGAATGAAATACATCATTCTCACTTTCCAATAGTTATAGTTTTCTCTATTGAACAATGGTGGTCTAAGGGTTGATTGACCTTCTCCTATAGTGGATGCATTAATATATGCCATTAGTCTTTACTTTAAGATTGTTAAATCTATAAAAACAGAGACCTAGGCTTTGATACCAATTGTTGCCCAAGAATTGGACCCTAGAGGGTGGGGAGGTGATTAGGGTCTTGCAAATTTAATTTTTTTTCCTAATTCCCTTAAGCAGAATTTCAATTTTACAAATTTAAAGGGAATAGAATTCAAACAATTTAACAAATAATGCAAAACAAAAAGTAAAGAGAAGGTAGAGAAAATGCAAATACAAAGAGTTTGTTCTCGAGGTTCGGCAACCTGCCTATTTCAACACACTTGTATAGAAGTGTTTTACAATCATAAAGTGCTCCTAAAACGAGCTGGATGATTATAATAAAGGTCACTATGAATCCCTCAAAGATAGGAGTTGAATAACTCAATAACTTGGATTTGGGATTTCTAAGTAATAACTCGATAGATTTGAAATCTAAGCTTTGGAGTAATGGATTGAATGATTGAAAGTATTGCAGTTCTTAATTTCATTCATAAATCAATCCTATTTATAGCCCAAGAGGTTTTATGGCCGTTGGGGGAACATCCAAAACGAAACTAACCGTTATAGAGTATTCTGGTTCCTGCAAGATTTCGTCGACGAGATTGGGTGAGCAATCTGATTTCGTCGACGAGATTTAGCCAGAAAAGAAAACAGTAGCTCTGTGACTTGATTTCGTTGACGAGATTTGTGTACCTCCACAATTTCGTCGACGAGATTTCTGTTTTCTTCTGAAATCTCATCTTGGCCTGACCAATATGATGGGAATGAATTCCTTGGTCTACTACCTTATTTTTATCATGATTTTGGTCATTCCAAATTATGTCTAAGGTCCTTATAATGATATTCAATTTTGTCTTAAGGTACCTATGGTCAATCTATGGTTATTAGCTTTTCAATCAACCATACTTTGAGGACTTTTACAAAAGTCTTAAACACTCTCTAAGGCTAAAAATAAACTATTAAACCTTCTTGGAGATTCTTCAATTCTTCTACCTTGATCTTGAATGGATTTGGCATTAGTTTAATGATCAACCTTCAGTTTTCTTGATGATCCGACTTGGTCTTTGGCTTTTGATATGATCTTTAATTATCTTCAATGTGATCCAACTTGATCCAATAGCTTGGTTTTTCCTAGATTTGAATCTTCTCATCTAAGTATTTCTCATGCTTTTTCCTAGAATGGCTTGCTAATGCTCTTAGTATACTGAATTTCACATAAACTCAAAGAGACATTAGTAACATAAAACATCTTTGCATTATTGTGTTATCATCAAAATTAATATGGGGATCTAAGGTGGAAACCTATTGGCTAACATTAGCAGTTTTCTTGGCTTTGAAATCGCAATCTTTACCCTCTTCCTATTTGAGTCTACCATTTGGGACTGGCCTCAAATGCACAGTGGCATGGAATGTGGTTGGCATTTCTCGAAAAAGCTTGAAGATTAGAAGTTCGTATATCTATGTAAAGGTGGTCGATTAGCACTTCTGAAATGCACTCTCAATAGTTTCCGACCTTCTTTATGTCACTTTTCTTATCCCGATCTCCATTGCTAAAAACCGTGATAGCATTCAAAGGAATTTTTTATAGAATGATCGGTTGGATAGTGATAAATATTCCTGGTTGATTGGAAGAATTTTTCCCTACCAATGAAAGCAGGAGGTTTGAATAGTTCCCTACCAATTTTTCCCTTGGTGGAGGTTAATAAGTCATTGCTTGGTAAATGACATTGGAACTTTAGTATAGAAAAGGATACGCTTTGGAGAAAGGTAATTGCAACAAAATTTGGGGTCCAATTTACCTGGTAGTCTAAAAAGGTGATAGACACTTATGGCTAAACACATTAGGGTAATACAAAAAGTTCAGGACCTCTTGGCCTTCACCCACTATCATGTTTCAAAAGTATCATATTTTATTAATGTGAGTACTAATTCATGGAATACTAACTTGGTTCAAGAACTTGAGATTAGGAATCGATGGACTTTCCATAGGACCCATTTGGCTAAGGTGATTCATCACTACTTAGCAGCTCAGGCAGTTAGTCAGGATTTTGCTAAACACATCAGATTCAAGGTGGGTAATAGTTTGGCGCTTAGTTTATAAGAGGACACTTGGTGTGGGTTGAGGCCATGGTTCAAAATATCGGTATTGGTCGCTACATCGATAAGTCCAAAATAGAATACGTATTTGCGTATCGGTTGGATATAGCGGAAAAAAAAATAGGATACGCTAAAAAAATCTTGGATACATAAAGAAAAACTTGGATACTTTGTATAAAACCTCTTTTAATGTACATATAAGCTAAAATAAAACTGAATGAAGGCCTCCAACTACATTTATAACCACACAAATAAGAGCTAAAAATTATAAGTTAAAAAAGGTGTGCGTGCTGATAAATATATATGAAAATACAAACTATAGTCACTTGACCAAGTATAAGAAATATAATCTAGATATTAAAACCTTACATTTAATAAAATACACAAGAAAGTATTGACTTGCATTCATAAATCAAATTATATACATGATAGAAGCTCAAAACCATATTGAGCTTCATGCCAGCTCATACTCGGTCACTGTGGGATCCGGAATTGAGTAGAGTGATACATTATAGGTGCTCCAGACATGATGTTACCACTGTGGCAAACTCATCTACTTGTTTTGGGTTGATTACAACATCTTTTCATGAATTTAAAGTAAAATGAAAAACATTAAGTGTTTTTACATACCTTCAAAATTTTGGAGAGGGCCTTTCAAGTCCAAAATCAAATGCCAACATCTTTGTTTTTCAACAATGGAGTTTTTTTAGGCTTAGAATTTGATTATGAATTATATTTGGGTGGGAGAACTTTGGAGGTGTTTTGAAACACCTCAAAATGAAAAAGATACAATTTTAAGGTCTGTATCGGTCCATATGGGCCCAATACGTGAACAGTATCAGTCGGTACCCAATTTTTTTTAACGTTGTCCAAATTATCCGTATTGGTCGGTATTGGTCCGTATCGGGATTGATACGCTTGATACGGCCGATACACTCACGATATGCTGTATGTTTAAAATTCCAATGTTCTAACGTGTTGATTAGTGCCAAAATCGGTACGTATCGGTCGATACGGACCGATACATATCTATATTTTATACCATGGTCAAGGCTCTTAAGGGAGGATTTTAGGAATCTTTTTGCTTTATTCTCGAAGAGAATCAGGTCAATGGCCTCTTGTTTTATGTGGAAGTCTTGGTCCTCTTCTTGTGTTTGGTCCCAAAATTTGGATGTGACTTGAATGGCTGGGAGGTGGAAGACTTTCTTTGGTTGTTTAGTTGTCTATCCCATTGTCCCCGGGGCCTCAGTGGAGGAATTGTCTTTGGTTAAGAAGAGCAAAAGCCAATTCTCAGTGAGATCTTTGTTTTAAGCTTTGCAAGTCAGTCCTATCTTACTCTTTCCCCACCAGGCTGTTTGGGACTCAGGTATTCTAACAATATCTTTCATTGGTGAGCCTTGTTGGATAAGGTTCTCATGTTTGATAATTTGAAGAATAGAGGGTGGAGGATGGCCAACCATTGTTTTATGTGTTTGGAAGTGGAGGAGTCGGTGGATCACCTATTACTGCATTGTCCTTTTGCTTATGTCATCTGGAGGAAGTTCCTTCTTCATCTAGGGGTTGTTTGGATCTTCAGACCCTGGTATGGGCTATGTTACCAAGGCGGTTGGGTGGTCTATTTGGCTTGAATATAACAGGAGGATATTTGATGGTTTGGCCTTCTCAATAGACAATGTATTTGAGTTCTCGTAAGCTGATTCGTGATTGATGTTCTTTTAGGAAGAACTTTGACGAGGAGTGGCTTTCTGTGTTATAATACTATGCAGTATTTTTTACCCTTGTTTGTCTATTGGTGTGTTTTTTTTTTCTTATCATAGATTTTACTTTCCTTTGGTTCATTTGTTTTGTGAACCTTAGTTTTTGCTGCTGTAAATTTGCTTTTAGGTTCTTTATCTATATAAATTGATGCATTACTAATTGAAAAAACAGAAAAAAAAAATCAGAATTGGTTATGGTGTTTATCTCCCCTTAGTAGTTGAGGAGATCATTTCCAATTTTTTTGGTGGGCTTGTGGACCAATTCCCAAGTTCTCACTGGCTACCAATCAAAGTAATGATCAATGTTAAAAAAAAATGTAAATAATTTGTGTAATGGTGGGTGTGTGGGTCGGTATTCGTTGATATTTGACATTATTACAATGAATCTTTTTTATAATGTTTTCCTCTCTTTTTCGCTAATTAATTTTAAATATGATTTTTTAGCATTATAGTTGATAAAAATAGTAAAAAATAATATTTGAAGCATTATAATTTACCTAGTTATAACTATTAATAACGCTTATTATATTGCAGACACTATGTACAAGAGAAATTACATCGCAATTTAAATCGCTATAAAGGCTGCTACTTTTCTTTTCATAAAGGCCGTGCTGAAACCATGATAAATATCGTCAATTGTCAGATCTGTTAAATATGGTGGTTAATTAACTACTATAATCTGTCTAAATACTTAAGTAGGTTTGCAAATGTGCCATCTCATAGGAGGGGTTATATTAGGCATTGGCAGTGTCAAATAGTAAATAGGCTTACAAACCTGTAATCCAAATGGGAGGGGGTTCTGCAATATATGGTATTTATAAGCAATTAATTTGGATAAATTGGGTGGTTCCTGAATAATTTTTCTAGATCACAGGGTTCGGATAATCGGATTTAGCTTATTTGTTTTTACTTCAGATACCTCCTTGGTGTACCCATTGATGGTGGGCCCCTCGTCTGTAAATATGTATGGCTATGAATTCTATAAACAGATTTGGCGACATACTGTGCACCAACCCTTCACCTCACATGCATCGTTGGAACTTTTGTTGTATAGTAATAAAATGGATTGCCACCTATTTTATGAGTTCTTAGTTGTTGATAGACCCCTTTGAGAAAATTTTAAAATTTGACAGGTTCTTATAAGGACAATAAATTAGATGATCTAGTCCTTTATATCTACTTCCCTTCTTATAATAATAATGTATCTCAAACAGATCTAAATGTTAAATCCATGAACATACGAGGTTCTATCTGATGCATCATTTGGATTCCATTATATGATTATAGCTTGCTACTATCAGGCTAACTCTTGCTTGACCTTTTCTATAAAATTTTAATATTGATGGGTTGCAGTTAGGACAAAAATTGGAAGATCTAACAGTTGAATTCGTGATCATTGTTTCTCTTGACAGTTACTTTGATAGTGCTGGAGTTAGTGGCGAGATCCCTTCAACATTTGCTAAACTGCAAGACTTGAAGACAGTGTAAGATCTTTATGATTCTTGCTTTCATCACTATCGATATGCTTAATTCTCTTGGTGTTCTTAGCTACTTGTACTATTTTCTTCACGTTTGGCTTGTTATCAGCTTTTTGTTTCTGTTTTCAGTCAACACAAACATATTCATTTCAAAATTGTTTTCAGGTTAAAACATTTTGATTGATAAAATGCTCAATACTCACTGTATAGAAACTTCTTTGGATCTCAGGTGGGCATCTGACAATCAACTCACAGGCAGGATACCAGACTTCATAGGGAATTGGACAAAGCTTACTACCTTGTAAGACTATATTTTTGGCTCTACATTTTTTTTCTCACTGCTTGCTTTCATTTTTCTATTTATATATGCATAACTTAAAACAGGCTCCAATTTCCTCCAGCCCATAAACTCATTGTATAACTACATTTTGTTATAGGAATTAGTATTTCATATTTTTCATACATTTACCGTAAATTTTAGCTTTAATTCTATTTGTTCTCGAGTTGTAATCAGTTTGTCAGAATGCTTTTGTAGGAGGTTTCAAGGGAACTCTTTCTATGGCCCAATACCGTTGACATTTTCAAATTTAACCTCATTGACTGATTTGTGAGTGTTTAGTTCTATTAGTTACTTTAACTTCAGTTAGTTTGTGTATGTGTATCAGATTTGTTAAGCTAGCTCATATAAAATTGTGCAGGAGAATAAGTGAGATATCCAATGGAAGCTCTTCACTAGCATTTATTAAGGATATGAAGAATCTAACCACCTTGTAGGAAAACATGGTTCTAATTTGTATACCAGTATTAGTTTATGCTATTTTTTTCTGCTTTACCATTGAATTTCTGGAAGTTCCAGTATAACAAATTGTTTATATGTTCTACAGAATCTTAAGAAACAACGATATTTCCGATTCTATTCCATCCAATTTTGGAGAATACCAAAGTTTGTCACAGCTGTAAGTTGTTTTGTTGATGGGTGGTTCATGCTGATAACGATCATTTAGTCTTAGTCATCCATTTTTTCTAACATCATTTACCTTAAGCCATAAAACAATTTCATTTTTGCAGGGATTTGAGCTTCAATAATTTAACTGGACAGCTTCCAGACTCTCTCTTGAATTTGAGTTCGCTTGCTTACTTGTAATGAACAAAAAATCTACGTGCTCGGTCATTTCGTATTTGTTAGAACATTTAATCCTTAGTGTGTTGATGCATGTATTATCATCTCAACGGACAGGTTTCTTGGAAGTAATAAGTTATCTGGTACCTTGCCTTCCCAGAAAAGTGCATCGCTCCGCAATATGTAAGTTAATCTGACTTCAATTGCATTGAACTTCATTACAAATGAATTCATAGTGTTCTTCTCTTACTTCTTTCCAGTCTAGTAGTTCTTAAGTTATTTTACGCCAGTCTAGTACCATTGTCAATAAAGACCAGATTAAGCTTTGACATAACCTGCTTAATCATTTGTCGTTTGACTTGTTTCAGTTTTTAAAGCTTATATTTCTTGAGTTATTTGATTCCGTGTCCTTAATAAATTTGCAATGTGAAGTGTTGGAATTATTGAAATATTGCCATGTTCAACCATAAAAGTCATGATTCACATTTCCAAATTTTGCATACTGATGTTTAGGGTCCTTCACCCACTGTTTCTGTTTTGGGCTATCTGTATTTCATCATTTTTGTTGATGACTAGACACAGTATACATGAATATATAGCTCAAGACAAGGGATGCATTTCCAACATCGTTCATATTTTCCATAAGATGGTGAGTATGTAGTAAGAGAAATATTAAATTCTGCTGTTTAAAACAAGCATGAATATCTTTAGTCATCTAAAGACATATCTAGAATAAAATAGAATCATTTACTAGACTAGTTGTGCTGACATCCCATAACAAAATGGGGTAGTGGAACAGATAAATTGACATCTCTTGGAAGTGACCTGGGGCCCCAAGCCTCATACCTTATATGAAGGTTCTTAAGAAATACTTGTCGGAAGCAGTTCTAACAGCAGCTTATCTCATTATCCATAGGCCATCTAGGGTATTGAAGTTTAGGTCCTCCTTTCAACTATTACTTCCAGGTAGTCCTAGTTTATTATACCTCCTAGTCTTTGGTTGTACCTATTTTGTGCATATGTTGGGTCCTAACTGTTTTAAACTGGATCCTAAGTATCTGAAGTGTCTATTTCAAGGAGACTCTACTCATAAGGGGTATAAGTTTTTTGATCTCTTCTCTTGAAAAAGTTTGTCCATGGATGTTACATTCTTTGAAACAATTCCTTATTTTCCCTCAGATGTCTCACTTCAAGGGGAGAGTTCTACTAGTCAGGATATGAATGTTCCACTTTATATTCCTGTTGATGATGACATAGTTATTTCCTTGCCTGTTTTTCTCTGACATGTTTGTTGGCTGTGTGGAGGAGCCGAAAACATATTCTAGGTGAAAAATGGTTGTTATAGCTAATTGACCACCTTAACTAGCACCTTTTGATCCAGTAATTCATTAACTCCCTCTCCCGTTCCTAATATCTCCGCCTTGTGCAAGGGAAACACAATTTTATATTACATCCTATTTCCAATTTTATATCCTATGACACTGTCTTGTACTCTTCGAGCTTTTATTTCTAATTTGTCTTCTTTCTCTATTCCTTCTAGTGTAGCTAAGGCATTACAGTATTCAAATCAAAAAGAAGTTATTTGGGAAAAAATGCAGACTCTCACCACGAATAGTACATCTGAACTAGTAGATCTAACTGAATGAAAGGAGCTCTTGGGGTGTAAATGCGTGTACACCATAAAACACAAGTCAGATGGGTCGGTGGACAATTGCAAAGCCAGAATAGTGACTTTTTGGTTTTATACACATAGAATCGACTACAAAGGGACACTTCACTAGTTCTAAAGATGAATTATATTATGGTCATCCTCTCTCATACCATGTATCCGTCGCGGCCTCTTCACATGAAGAATGCTTTTCTTCAAGGAGATCTACATGAAGAGGACATGATGATGCCCCAGGTTTCAAAGTGTCAAGATGTGAAGGGAAAGTGTGTTGTTTGAAAAAATTCATTTATGGGTTGAAGCAATCCTCTAGAGCCTGGCTTGAAAGATTCCTGTGGAGAGGCATGGATTTGTGTAGAGCCATGCCAATCATACCTTGTTTGTGAAACACTTAGGTATGGATACTACTGTCCGACTAGTTTATGTAGACGATATTGTGGTAAGAGGAAGCAATTTAGTGGAGATTAAGAACTTGAAGAATTCTCTGGCCACAGAGTTCGAAATTAAAGACCTAGGTGCCCTAAAGTAATTCCTTGGGATTGAAGGTCCCAGTTCCATGAGAGTTATCTTCATTTCCCTGAGGAAGTATGTTCTTGATTTGCTTAATACAAAGAAGCTTTGAGTAAATCCGGTGGATACTCCAATGGAAAGTAATTTGATGATGGATAATGAAGGTAGTGACCCACTCAAAGAAATTTGCCTCCATTTCATTCATGATATTCTCTCCACTCATCTCGAAACAGGAAAACTATTTCTAAGGTATCTAAAGTCTAGACTTTTACTTTTGAAAAATGATCATCTCAGGGTTGAGGCATACACGGATACATATTGGCGAGGTCAGTAGCGGATCGAAGGTCCACTTTCGGCTATTGTACATTTTGCGGCATTAAATTGGTTACATGGAGAAGTAAAAAGCAGTCATTAGTGGCCAGATCGAGAAGCTAAGTATGCAGCTATGAAACATGGTGCATGCGAGTTTTTGTAGCTGAAATTTTTATGTTGGGACTTGGGAGAACTCATCTTTTCGATGCACAATCCAGTTCAGCATAAGTTGGGAAAACTCGACTTTTCTAACTGTTGGAAATGAAATTTTACTACAACAATAAAGCAGCCATTAGCATTACTGTATTAGAAATGTAACTTTACTGCAGCAATAAGGCAGCCATTAGCATTTTTCACAATCCAGTTCAACATGAGTTGGAAAAACTTGGCTTTTTTGTACAGTTGAAAATGAAACTTTACGACGACAATAAAGCAGCCATTAACATTGCACAAAATACAGTTGAGTATGATAGAACCAAGTATGTAGAAGTGGATATGCACTTCATAAGAGAGTGTTTATTTCTAGGAAGATTAGTTTGCCCTTTTTCAAGAGTGAAGGCCAGTTCGTGGATGTTCATGTTGGACATATATGCCCTCGAAAGCCAATATAAGACTTTTCTATATTGATTACATATTCACTCAACCAACTATAAAGGCTATTTATAATAATTACTGTCTCATTTGATAATGACATAAAGTTCCATAGGTAGCATTGTAGGAAAATCATGCAAAGGTTGCGAGGAGATATGAATTTTCAGTTCCTTGTAAACCTAATATTCTTCTAAGCCTCTAGAGTACTGGTTAGGCATCGTACTTCATCATGGCTTGCACATGTGTAGTTCTATAAGATAGTGTGATGAATCTCATTCACAGAGAGTGTTGACTCTTGATTAACATGTGAGTATATGTAGTAAGTACATAATACTGAACGGGGTCACTAGTAGATACCCTATGGAATACACTATCAGATTGTATTAGGGTTATCTATTTGATAAATTGTCCTTAGAGAGGTTAACATCTTCTCAAACATCTGTCCATATGGCTTTGATGTGCCAATCGGCAATGTCCAATACACAGGACTAACTCTGGGTATGTTGAGTTATGTACACGGTGTTTGGAGAAGTGTGTAAACATTCAATAAGGAATCCATTACTCCTTAATTGGAGATAATGATATCAAGATGATACTTGTTGAACTGAACTCAAAATCCAGTACTAGTGCTTTTCGGTAAAATGGTCTTTATCGAAGTTAATATTTTCAATATAGAAAAGTATATCTATATTTCAGTTCTTTTTTAATGTTTCTTCAAAAATGTTTTGGAAATTCAGTTCAATGAAAAAGTATTCATTAGAAAGAGTTCTATTCATAAGCTAGGGACTAAACAGTGGACTTGTTCCAATCCCGGAAGCTTATATGTGATATCGGATTGTGGAATGATTTATTTGTAAATATATTGTGAGATAGTACTTACAAGCAATTCTTTAATTTCTAGAGGTTGATCACAATGTGTTAATGGACATTATTGTAATTAGTGGAAGTGCAGAGACTTAGATAGTATTCTATGTGTGACGCCCCGAACCTCCGCCTAAAGCAGTCGTGTTCTGAGACGTGCGTCCGGTCATCAATGACACACAGCGGAAGACTTTACCCGCGAAAATGCAGGAATTTTCAACTTTTCTTATGAGCTTACATAAGCAATAACAACTGGTCATCACAATAACTCATCATAAGCAAATGTGTTACTTCACTAGCTACAGTAGTCTTTACTTTTGGCGCCACAACTGCACCGATATACCTCCAGACTCTAAAGTGTAACTCCTTGTCAATCGGTAACCGCTTTAGAATCTGAAGACATAAAATGAGATGTGAGCCATAGAGCCTAGCAAAATCCACAGCTCATCTAAACTATTTTCCACATAATAACATTCATCAATAATGATATAGTAGTACAATACAATTCTCATATTATAATAATATGCAGAATAATAATATCGTAATTCGTGACCTGAGGTCACTCAGGGCTATCTCACGCTATTCAAGGTTCCCAACCTCCAAGTTGTCAAATTCATCCAATCATTGTCCATGACACCAGGTTACAGTTTTAGATAACTGCTCACGCTTTATCCTTGAGTCCATAGACTCAATCGACTGGGCCTTCGCCCGTGTACAACCTCTATCCATGAGTCCACATACTCAATTATCAACTAATCGGGACTTCTCCCGATTATAACCAATCATTGGGTATGTCGAGCCAATTAATCCTTAAATCATCATATTCTATACATAACCCGAGTCTTCACCCGATAACTGTCAGGAACAATACTTTTAACACATCACACTCTGTCAGGAACAACACCTCTGATATATCACACTCTGTCAGGAACCACACCTCTGACACTTACTTTATATTTTCCCTCTATGGGAACACCGACACACACACAACCACATTTGTCAGGAAACATATCTGATTGCCAAGATACACATCTGATTGCCAGTATACACATCTGATCAGCCAGGATACACATCTGATAGCTAGGAAACCCATCCAACCTGTCAGGAAAGTGAAACTCATCTGACAAGCCACGGACGCACCTCTGACTAACAGGAAACACCTGACCACCAGGAAACACCTAACTATCAGGAAATACTTGTCTATCAGGTACACATTTGACATATCACTCTGTCAGGCATAACACCTTTGACATGACACCCTTGTCAGGAAACAGATTTGATTATCAGGAATACATCTGACCTGTGAGGAATAACACATCTGACATGCCAGGAACACTCATCTAATAACCAGGAAACACCTCTAACATCAAATCCTACACCTCTGACATCAAATCTTGTCAGGCAAAACATATCTGACATTAACCTCTGTCAGGCATAACACCTCTGACATGAACCTCTGTCACGCACAACACCTCTGACATCAAATCCTGTCAGGCACAACACCTCTGACAGCTACCATCATATATCATCACAGTCTCTGTTGGGTGTATACCTGCCGACACATGCCAATGCCCCCTCAAGGTAACATCATTGAGTTCGTAAACTCAATACATCACTGGGTCCATAGACCCCAATCCAACCTTAAGCCCATGGCCCAATGCCTTCGTCATATATCATCACAGCCTCTGTTGGGTGTATACCTGCCGACACATGCCAATGCTCTCTCAAGGTAACATCATTGAGTTCGTAAACTCAATACATCACTGGGTCCATAGACCCCAATCCAACCTTAAGCCCATGGCCCAATGCCGTCCTAACTCTCCTGACTATTAGTCACGGAGGAACCCGGGCTCATAATAGATACCGCATCTCCGGACCTAGCCAAAGAGGGACCACAGACAGCATTTCACGTACGTTAGGTTTTCTAACCATAGGAAATCTCCCTGCCTGAATAATTAAACCAGTTGGGCTTCATGCCCGTGGACCAAGTCCGATGGTATACCGTTCCGGTGTGGAACATTACCCGGCCGATGGACTATTCCATCGCCTTACCATGTCCCAACAACATCACATCATACACAAAGGTTGTCCCGAAGTGGGACTTTTACCAGGCCAATGAACCTACCATTGCCTTAAAACAAATATCACATCATATAAGAGTAGCTCCGATAGAGAACTTAACCGGGCTAATGGACCCTACCATTGCCTTACAATGTCAAAATCACATCACATCACACATGAAGAAGCCCAGTCAGGCTCTCATAACTTCCTGCGATCTATCGCAAATTACACTGAGCCTAAATTCCGAGCTAGAAATAGCCAAAACTGAGGGTTCCGTCCCTCTGCTCCTTTTTCACTCCCATCCATCCCATCCATACATCATTCATAAGGTCTCCGACCTTTTTTTCATCCACACATAATATCACATAACCATTCCACATAATTAAAGTAGCTTAAATAAGGGAAAAGAGAAGAGATGGAGAGGGATTTTACTTCTTTCACGCTTTTCAAGACGTCTAGGGACAAAACGGACACGGCCAACGCGTTCGGGAAAAGGATCAACGCCTAAGGTGAAGCTCCTCGCCTTCAAACCTAATTTTCCACAAATTTATCAAACACTTAACTAATCAACCACAGTTAAGGACCCATAAACACATAATTTTATTCTATTAAAATTCCGGGCTGTTACACTATGATCCTAAAGGAATTATTGGAAAGTGTTTCCTAGCAACAAGGCTACACCTTAAAGGTGATGAAGCACTTGGTCGCACAACTGGAAATAGGAGATCCCTTTAGATCTCACACACTAGGACCTTCTCAAGGCTTTTAATTTAATTTAGAATTAAATTAATTACTTTTTCCATGTAATTCACTATATGGTATAATGAAGCTCTTATAGGTGAAATCATATAAGATGTGATTAACCAAATGGGTAGGACCCATATAGGATTTTTGATAAAGATCAAAAGGTGACAAATAAGAGGTTAGACCTCAAAAGGGGCGTGAGATGTAGGGCCCACCTAGGGTGGGATGCCCACTTCATTGATTCATTATCTATTTAATTAGTCACTAATTAATTATCTCCTACAAAGTTGGGAATAGATTAGTTGGTTACTAATGATTTCCTATTAAATAGGGAATGAATTAGTTCGGTACTAATTATTTCCTATTAAATAGGGAATGAATTAGTTTGTTACTAATTGTTTTCCTATTTCCCACTGAATGAATTAGTTTGTTACTAATTGTTTCTTATTAAATAAGGAATTAATAATGTTGGTTTCTATTTTGATTAAATCTTAATTGGATTAGGATTATCATTAAAGAATTAAAGAGAGTTCTAATTGGATTAGAATTTAGAAAGAAAAATTTGACTTGAGTTACAAGTTAGCTAAATGGGGAGTCTATATAAGGACCACCATAGTGGAACGTCCACATAAGGAGGTCTCCCTCTCTCTCCCACGGTTTTCTCTCTCTCCCTCTTGGGTTGTACGGCCAGCCCTCCCATATTCTTTTTTTTGATTGATTTTTGATCTTGAAGAAGATCAAGAACAATTACTTGATGATCAAGAATAGTTCTTCGATAATCAAGATTGATTTTTTCTACATCAAGATTGAATCTTCATTATCAAGAAAGGTTCTTGAATTTTTGAAAAGAACAAAGATTAAAGAGCATTGATCGGAAGGGCCATTTGCTTCCATTGAAGAAAAGCTTTGGAGATTCAGCGAAGGTTCGTGTGAATCGACAGGTGGCTTTACACTTGAGGAGCTTTATAAGTGTTTCTCACACCATGATTTAATATGATCTTAAGATGACCCTTGAGTAGATTTTGATTAGATCAAAATCAAGTTTGAATTAAAAAGATTTTCGAAAATTTTTATATTCATGTCTTTCAGTTCATACTAAAGCATTGGGCTCTAGTCAATATCATGACAACATTAGCAAGCTTTGCATGATCGATATCGACACCTTTCCTAAGAGGTGTTGTAATCATAGTAACAAAGTTCGGATTCGGGAATTATTCGGCAGGGGTTAAGTTCGAAAAAAAAGGGAAAAAATCGGCAAATTCGAGTTAAGTTCGGGATAAGTTCGAAAAAATAAAAATTAATAATTATAAAAAATAAGATCGTATGCCAACTAATCCATCTACCAATCTATACGTATTGACATCTCTTACTATGTTAACATTTATTCCAAATTCTAAAAAACAAGCATTATGTAAACTCGCAAACTCAAGAAAAAAATTACATAAGGCTTAAGTAAGCTTTATGTAATTTAAGAAAAAAGAATAATTTAGATTACATGTTTGTATATGTAAATCAAATTATATAAGCAATTAAAAAATATATAAAAACTAGAAAAATAATCTGAATAGATAAAATCAGAAAAACAATATATGAGTGTATTTATTTGGCATAACATAGTTATTTAGCAAAATATTGAAATAGCTCAGAATAAATAACACAAATCTTATTTTCTCTTAGTTCAATGGAAATTCAACAGACTAACCAGCTTGCAAAATTATCTTTTTTCTCTCAATTCAATCAAATGTAATCAAAATCCTAAAATAGCTTACTCGAATAGAGTTTTCTCATTCTTCTATTAGTTGGCGATTTCAATCAAATGAAGATTTCTCAGTGTGAAATAAGTCTCGAGTTATTAGTAATAATTCTATTGCTAATAGAAAATTCATTTTATCCTCATTTTTATTTTAGAATTCTGAATAAGCATGAACGAATAATTTGTGAGAAATCTTCATTCGGAATAAGATCGGCATAAGTTCGGAATAATTCGTTCATTCGGGAATTATTCGCGAATAATTCGTCAGTTCGGGAATTATTCATTAGTTCGGGAAAAAGAAGCCTTTTTAAACGGCACCCCTTAAAAAATGAATAGTTCGGGTACAATTCGGGAATTATTCGAGAACTTTGTTACTATGGTTGTAATGGACCTGTGAAATAAGCTCATTGATTTGGGCTTTATGTTTGTTCCCTATATAGTGAGTTGGGATACAAATGTCTATTCTGGTTTGTTGAGCAATTGAACAGGTTGACCATCAGTAAATGACAACAACTATTCTCTTAAAATATCTTCTCTTTTTCTTCTTCTTTGCTATTAGGCTTTGTTATTCTACTATACTACTGAGAATTTGTATAGATTATAAGAAAATAGAAATTATAAATTATATAATGCAATGATGGTGGTTCCTACTAATTTCGATAAATTATTACAGGTTATTAAGTATAGGATTTGTAGATTATAATAGCACCCGCTGAATTATGTGCATTACTAAAAAAAAAAAAACATGTACGAACTGAATGTTATATCTGCCATTTACCTCTCTTGAAAACGGTTGGACTTTGATCAATTGAGAAAACACGGACAAAGAAAAACGGAAGTTCTGCACCCAAGTCAGTGGGCGTGTTCGGTGACGTGTAATCCATAAATTTCAAGTAGGCCGGCCAAAAGATTTTCTAATGCCTAATTAAGAATGATTAGGGTATATTTTTTCTAGTGCCTAATTTAAGACCGATTGTGGTGTTGTTTTCATTACTTCGATGGAGTACATACTGATTACATCCTTTATGTTGTACCTGCAGAGATTTATCATACAATGAATTTTCAGGAAGCTTTCCTTCTTGGTTAAGCGAACAAGATTTACAAATGTATGTCGAAAAATATTAGTCTTCTCTTTTTTTTATGACATACATATTGCTGTAAGTGTCAGTGAACCTATTGTACGTAGTTCAAATAAGTACTATGTAAACCCAGCTCAAGAATTGAGAACATTTTTTTCTAATTTAATTAGCATTGATATTTTTTTTAGTAGGTTCTTAAATTGAATGCATATTCTTTTGATGTTTAAACTGACTTTAAGATTCTTATGTGATGTTCTATGCAGTAATTTGGTCGCCAACAACTTCACTATAGATAGTTCAAACAGCAGGTGATTCTCTCAATGCCATAATTTAGTTTTATTCTTTTTAACTCTCAAAAGTGAAACATGCCTAAGGAAAAGTTAAAGGCATGACAATGATACAACTTCCTGCTCCTATTGATACGTGAACTTGATGCTGACACCGATATCAGGGTCAAACATGGTATACTGGGGTTGTGAAGAAATATCTGTGAGGCACAACATGCTGACATGTCCTTGCAAGTATAGTAAAGTTATATCTAGATTTGTAATGCTAAAGTGTAGTTGTCTTAATAATTAACTCAGTATAAGGTTTAGACAATGAAAAAATTAGGAATTGTTTAGTTGGCATCTTTTATGTTGACTACATTTGTATTTATCCTCTACTAGTGGGCTGTAGCCCGAACGTGCGATGCACGTGAGAGAGGGGATGGGGAGAGAGACCCTAGTGAGGGGCATTTTGGAAAATATAAAAATATTTTAGGTATATAAATTAGAGGGAAATTTTGGTTAAAAAAATGTGAGACGCATTGGGTATAGAAACATGATGTAGGGAAACTTTGAGAACCAAGTATTAGGGCATTTTGGGTAAAGAAAGAAATAAGGGCATTTTGGGTATATAAACTTGAGGAACATTTTAAAAATAAATATAATGAAATTTGGGTAAACTTGAGGAGCATTTTAGCTTAAAAAATTTGTGAGGGGCTTTTGGGGTATAGAAATTGACTTTGGGTCGTTTTGGAAATTAAACAATATTGGGGACATTTTGACTATAGAAAAAAATTTGACGGCATTTTAGGTATATAAACCTAACTTAAGGGCATTTTGAGAATAAATTTTATTTAAAGACGTTCTGGCCAAGAAAATTAATAATAAAAGGACATGATCCAATCGGCTCAGTCGAATCGGGAACTTGTAACCTGGCCAGTTCGGCGAACGGTCTAGTTATGGAAACATTATTTTATATATTATTAAATGGTAGTTTAAGAACTTAATTAAATGTCAATCAACTTTTTAAGTCCACTTTAATTTTTGGTGAAAACGTCCCCTATATTAACAAAAGTTAAAATTAATAAATGATAGTTTTTGAATTAAGATAAAATTCAATCAACTTTTTAAAGTATCATTCTCTTTATATATTAGCAAAGGGGTAATTTTAGAATTAAGGTAAAATTCAATTAACCTTTTAAAAATCATTGTCTTTATATATGAGTAAAAGGCAGTTTGGGAATCAAGTAAAATTCACTCATATGTGTAAAGGGCAATTTTGGAATAAAGTAAAATTCATTAACTTTTTGAACTATATGAAGAAAGGTAAATTTGAAATTAACTGAAATTTATTTAACATTTTGTATCCATGAGTAAGGGTAGTTTTGAAATTCAATAAAATTTCAATCAACGTTTTGAACATGTGTGTTTTCTTCTCTAAATTCACATGTCTGATTTGCCTATTGTAATTTTCCTTGAAGAATTTTTTGTTATCTTTCATATATATATATAAGAGGTGGCAGGACAGCCCACCTAACTATAAGTTATAATTAACTTCACTATCTATTGAGGAACACATAACGTGCGTTTTCGAATCCAACCCCAAGGTGGGTCCTTTGATAGGCACATGTCAAAAAATTAGTATGATAGGATGTTTCTAGATTGTCCGATTTGACCCTAGTTGGCCAGCATTAAATCTTAGGGTTCCCTAGACTCTACCTAGACTATAGAAATCCCTAATTTTTTGACGTCTAATTGGGTTGATCCTTTTTCATGTCTCTCAAGGGACCCACATTGACACCCAACAGTCTGATTCAAGAAATAGATGCCACATGTCCCTCAACTGACATGGACTTAATAATCAGATAGGCTGGCTAGCCACCTCCTCTATATATATATATATACATATATATATGCTTTGCTAAAAAATGGGCATGTACGCATAGACGCACACCCTTAAGGAAAAAGATCAATTTTTTATTTGAATTTAATTACATTCTTTTTTATTCAGTGTTTTGCCATCAGGATTGAATTGTCTTCAGCGGAACTTTTTGTGCAATCGAGGTTCTCCACTCTGTAAGTAATCTGTTCGCATTGTCTGCTTTATCCTAAGTTCTGTATGAAAGCTGCCCCTTCTCAGTTAGTTCAAAAGAGTAGGTATTATAAGGCCTAAGAAGGAGTTAAAGATCTACTTCAGGGTCAGTGTCAGACTTCTCAGTTTTTTTTTGAGAGTGTATGCAAAAACATGTGTTCGGGGAAGTTTGTATCACATGCACCATAAGTAAGCCCAGATGCAATGCTTCAGTTTCTCCATTAGAAGAGTTTGATATTTGCATTCTAGATAAGTGATTCTTTTACGGCCTTTGTCTTTCTGTGTTTATGTGTGTTTGAGTGTGTGTATATATATATATATTCATGTGGGAACATGATCATAAAGTTGATGGCTATATTAGCAAGAAAAGAAGAAAATAAAGAGAGAGAACAAACACAAGACATGAGTTTACGTGGTTTTTCACATTAGTGACTGTCCACATGTGGTGACAATCTAAGAGCTTCCATTATATGCGAAGATTATAAGATACAAAGATTCTAATTAGCTTGCAAGGCTCTACTTACATGGCCCCAAACCTTTTCCTGATCCTACTTAAATAGCCAGTCCTATCCTAGTAAAAAAAAAATCCCCAAAATATAAACCATGTGGTTTGTTTGCATGATAATACACCCCCTCTTTTTGTTTCAAGAGTGTGAATCCTTTTGCTACCAATCATGCCTTAAACCTGACGCCATCAGCTCTAAGAGATCGTTCCTTCTTTTAGACTCACTTTTACCCAATAGATCTTTTTCCCTTCGGTCACTCAAGAGTTCCCATATATGCTATATGTGAAGAGATACCATCTTCTTTTAGAATCACTTTTACCCAATACTATCTGTCGCGCCCCAAAATCCCACCTAACTTAATGTGAGACCTTGGCACGTGACTTAAACATTAATTCCATAACTTCCTGTCATCAAGCATTTAAGGCAATTCTAAAAACATGGACTTAAAAAAAAAATTTCTCTTCAATTAAATGTTAATCAAGTCCAATAGTTGAAATAAATACTAAGACATCATAACCAATTTAAAGTCATCCTCTACGGATCCCCAATCATAATTTCAAACTAACTATAAATCCATAATTAGTCTATTACAAAGTCTAAAATTCAAAATCCAAAATACTAGTGATCTAATGTCCAGTGTATGGCCAGCAATCCAAATTCCATTCTCCATCAGGGTAATCACCTGCTAGCTCTTCCTGCTCCTCCTCGTACTCTTCTTCCTCCCAATGTCCTGGAGCATCGGTATCAAAACTATAACATGCCGACAACAACAGTCATCGGCTGAGTAACAGTTACCCAGCGTATATATAAAATCCTATCTAACAATATAATGAGATTTAATACAAATATGGTTTAAGATTCACATATCATGTAAACATGTAACAATTCAGAGTGCAGAAGTATAATTCAATTTCGATTCTTACACATGATCACTTGTGCTTATTTCTCTTGTTTATCTTGCTTATTTTCCTATTCGTGAATTTATCCAACAACATGCAAATGTAATAACTTAATATAACTCTACCACATATATTGGGTAAAGACTAACATATACCCTACTTTCCGAGGTACCACACAATATATACATTATCCGGTGTATACGGCTTGTCTACACTTTCGCTGGTACCGGCTGGTCTTGCCTTGATCAGAGGCCCGTGGGTACTCGGTCAGTGCAAAACTCAATCATGCATGATGCTTGTGTCCTTGTGTACTTGCATATTACTTGTCATCTTGTTTATTCTTATGCTTGTTCGTGTTTAGATTTCGTGAATCCGTGTGATTGAAATAAAAATGCTTGGAAATCATGCATACAGTTCTCATAATGATCAATATTAAAACATGATTTGTCAAATAAAATAAGGGACAATTTTATTTATCGTGTCTAAATTTTCAATGCACAATCATAATCAAATAAATCTCACGGAACTCTAATTTTTATAACACATCATGATCTCAAGCAAACTTATAATAGTTTCATCAATTATGAACATCATCTCCTTCCTCCATTCTCATTATCCATACACCACAAAATCAATCATTTCCCCCTTATCGGTAAAAATTAAAATCATGAAGAACATCTCTCACAAATAATACTTTTCACAAGGAAATCACCATCTAGAACATTTTCTATTCATCATATATACCATCCATAAGAAAATCAAGATCTAAAAATTCCCTAACATCATATATAGATTTTTCAAGGGAAAATCATGATTTAAAATATCAAGAAATCATTATATATATTTTCCATGGAAAAATCCGGGTATAAACATCATAAAATCATCATATTTATTTTCCATAATAGATTGAAACATTAAAAACATATTTACTCTTGTTGTTCTTGCTTCAGATCTATCACTTCATCATATTTATATCAAAAATCCCTATATTGATAGGAAGGAAGTCATATTTACATCAAAAATCCCTATATTGATAGGAAGGAAGTCATATTTACATAAAAAATCTCTATATTGATAGGAAGTCATATTTATCTCTCATGATCGCTTCCCTATGATCACGTGCTTGCGAATGGGGTTGATCTACGCTTTTTCACCTTTTCTCCTTGAAAAGTCTTTAATCTCCCCTCTTGGATCTCTCAAAAATCTCTTCTCTCACTCTCTTTTAGGTTTAGAAAACTTTAGGGACCTTTCAAAACCCTCAACCCACGACTAAAAGGGGTATTTATAACATTGGGAGCCCTAGGGACTCAAAATAAGAGAGATCGCATACATCCGCCGCCGAACGGCGTTTTGGGCGATCAATCGCCTGCCGGCGGCGATCGATCGCCGTCGGAATATATATATATTTTTTTAAACTCTTTTGCTACTTTTTGATTTTCTTTCTTTTCATGCAATTAAACCTCAAAAACGACTTGAATTTAGTGTTTTATTTGGGTTTTAAAATCACTACATTTCGCATTAAATTTATAGGCTTAAATACATTACAAGAATTAACCACATGATTTCATAGCATTTAATAAAGTTCATAAATGTTAAGAATAATAAATTCGGGTCTCTACACTGTCAAGCATAAGTTATCAAATCTTCAAAACCATATCTTATAGATGCCTTGATTATTCTCTTGGATTTAAGAGGATGCTTAGCTGTTGTGCTGTTACCCCTCTTCAATTCTTCGCTATAGAGACATCATCTTCAACTTAGAAGGTCAAAAACCTTTCTATCCCTTCTTGATAGTCTGGGAGTAACTAATTCTACCTGTGCAACATCACCCATAACCAGATCACCTTCTTTTGCACGTTGTCACAACCTTAGTTGTTTCCTATGACCTAGACCGTGTGACACTCGATCCTATGACCCCTTCTGGACGAGTAATCCTAATTCCCATGAGCTACACTTAGCAACTTGAATACAAAAGAGTGAAGAGAACTCAAGAGAACACTAGGGAGGTTCAAGGAAGAACACTTTGATTCATACCAAAGAATGCTTACTAGTTGTAGTGTGTTTTACAAATGAGGACTTTACCCCTTTATATATGCACCATTCTAGATTTCTAGAATATTCCCCCTATTTACTTAGATATTTCTATAAATTTTATTTATAGAAAATCCAAGGGATATTCATTGAGTTGTCTTGATACATCCTACTTTTGTATAATTCTATATAACTCCGGAGTATTCCATAGTCTTCTACTCTCTTCTACAAGCTTCTAGACTAATCTAGATTTTTGGAGATCTTCTATATACAATATAGTGACATAGTTACAATTTAGCAATCACAATACTATAGATAATGCCCACCAAGTGTTTGCGAAAATGTCCAAGTTAGGTAGTCTATGACACTCTCCCCATCAACTTGGCGATGTCCTCCTCACATTTCTTTGAGGTACTCCCCAAACCACACAATGGATGGCTTTGGCTTCTAAGATGACAGCTTTCAGAAGTCCTTTATAAGAAATTCTTTCTTCCTCTTCTAAGCATAAATCCAGACCATCCAAGAGAAGTCCTTTGTAAGAGAAACATATATTAAGATCCCCTTCAAATACCCTGCAGGACCTTTAAAATATTAAACTATAACCATTTTCGATGACCAACAGTACTGAACTTCATCCCATAGTTTCCCGAACATATAGTGATCATAAAAGTCTAATTTCCGAGTCTTCACACTATAGATTTGCTAAAACTGTCTCGAGTCTGAATCATGATCATCTATTGGCGATACTGCTACACCTGTAACTAGGTTTCCATGTAGCACATACAGATTCACAATCTTCTTTCCTTTCCATAACTACGAGAGCAAAAAAAAGCATTCCCAACGTTCATCACTCCACTCCTTACTATCTAATTACAATTGTTGGTGTTAACCAAAGAAGTATGGTTATTCTTCAAGTCCAAACAATCCTAAGATCAATCAAAGAAGATTGAGATCATCCGGAACCAAACATCTTTAGGAGTTGATCATTCTTTGAGTATGTATGCCCAACAATGCCATATTTGCTTGTTTATCTACTTCTTACATTCAATAAAGTTATTAATTTTTGCACATTCATTTTTTAAGGGTATTTATGTTAATGCTTCTTATGATGAGAGCATAAGGCTCCTTAGGTAACACTGTAGGAAAACCATACAAAGGTTGTGAACCTAAGGCGGTAAGATATGGTTTTAAAGTTCCTTGTAAACCTAGAATACTTTAAGCTATTAGTCTTGACTGAACATCATACTCCTTTATGGCTTACGCATGGTTAGTGCTATAAGATAGTACGATGTATCTTAATCGTAGAGAATGGTGACTTCTTGACTAACATGTGGGTATATATAACTTGTACATGTATTGAACCGGATCGCTTAATGGAAACCCTATGGATTGATTACTAATTAGGCTGGAGGGAAATTCCATTAATACGCTGACAATCCTTAGACCTATGAGATTAATATCTTCTCTTGCATTGTCTGCATGACTTCGATGTTTCCAGACGTTGATATCCAACCCGGGTTAAATACGGGCACGTTGGGTCATGTACATGATGTATGAAGGAGTGTTTAAATGCTCAATAAGGCATCCATCACTCTTATATAAAGGAGAAGAATATTAAAGATGATGTTCTATTAATTTAGATTCAAAGAAATCCACGTGGTGATTATATTTTGAATATCGAAATATATACTTATTATTTGTTTCTTTACAAAGTTTTTCCAAAGAGTTTGGGAGTCTGGATTGAATAAGAACATCATGGATAAATCAAATATATAAATCTGGGATTTGATAGTGACTTTAAGTCCATTCCCTAAGTCTTATATGTTGTATGATTGAAGGACTTATAGTGATGTAGCATGTAGAACATGTCCTCACATGTAATTCTTTATTCTTTGAGGGTGAGATCGTAATGTGATGATTACTTATTTACGATTTGTGGAAGTCTAGGGGTTTTGATAAAATTCAATTACCCTAATGGAGTCATAGGAAAGTGTTTCCTAGATACACTAGGATTCTATTAAGAATCTAGTGGGTCCCACACTTGAAGAAAAAGATTCCTAAATATCCCACACACTATAGATTCCTTATTCACATTTATTATTATGAGATGATAATTCTTTTATGGTTCTTGATTCCATATGAGCATGTGCAATAGAGAAAGAGAAGGATTAAAGAAAGTTTGAATTTCTTGATTCTAACTTGAATTAAATAAGTTAGTGAGGATTAATGTAATCCTAATTGGACTTTCAATTAAATTTAATTGATTTAATGATTTAGAGCATAGTTCGAAAACTCGGCGAGTCACCCAAGTAACTCGGCCGAGTTACTCGACTCACCTGGATTTGAAGTTGAGTCATCTCAAAACTCAAGGAAAAGGAGGCACTATTTGTTGAGTTACTCGGGTGGCTCGGTCGAGTCGAGCCGAGTTTTTCGGCTAGCCGGACTACATCAAGTCAAAGAAGGGTATTTTTAATATTTTTAAAACCTAAACTCGAATGTCACACTACTTTTGTATCATATTTTTTTGGGTCTACAAAGACAGCCTACTATGGGTTCTGTTAAACCTAGTTTATAGGTTTGAGACTGTAAAACTAGCGTACTTTGAATTCTTTTATCCCAGGTTTTTCAAGTTATTACATATATATTCCGAGTTAGCCCAAGTCGAGTTTTTTTCGATTTTTCCAAGTTACTCGATCGGGCTAACTTTCGAGTCGAGTTTTCGGGTTTTTGAACTATGGTTTAGAGTTATTTGAAAAGTAATTCAAACATTAATTTAAGATCAAGAAAAACAAAGGAGATTAGATTTCCCTACCAAAGTGACCAATCACCCCAATCCTAATTAGATTAGAATTACAAATCTTGTGGGACAAGATATAAAAGGGGAGAGATCTCTCTCTCCCCAATTCAAGAAAGAAGTGTCCGGCTCCCTCTCTCTCAATTCTCCCTCTCTCATGCATCCTCTCTCTTTTCACTGTTCCTCTCTTAGCCGTATGGCCCCCATTGGGTTTGTGATTGGGTTTTGAACCTTGGAGGTTGAAGTTTGTTTGAAGATTGATCTTATTTGAAGATCTACATCCCTTAGAGATCAAGATTTGGATCAAGATCCATTCTTTGGAGATCAAGATAATTCTTTGAAAATCAAGATTCATCAAAGAACCATAAAGAAAGCTTAAAGAACACAAGAGGTTCATCTCCCTCGTTCTTGCAAGCCCGTGGACTCGAAGGAGATCTAGTGTAATATCGATTGGAGGTTTTACACACGGAAAGCTGTGAGTATAGTTCTTGATCTATTTACATTCTTTATTTAGATTTATTGTTTGGAAAATATAAAAATAAGAGGATGATCTTGGCATGATAGATGAGATCTATCAATTTTTTTTTTGTTTATACTCGATCCTTAGATCTGGGTAATCTTTCACTCTTGTCCCCATGGACTTCACGTCCACCTAGTCTAATACCATGTTTGTAGTCTTCGTTTAGCAAATTTGGAAATATCCTCTCTACCTTCCTTAATTTCGTCATACTTCACGGGGATACACTGATTGTTTCATTAAATTCATGTAATATGATATAGGTCTCTAGCTTTCCTATCCCTAATTTTTGTGAGTCTTGAGCATTTTCTCACCTTCTCTCATGCCCTACTTGTTTTAGAGGCCACTTATTATATTCTTATCTTGGTTTTAGCATTTTCAGTTTTCCTAGTTCCTTACCAAGTCTTCTAATAGGATCTCTTTTATCCAATGGCCTTTTGAACCTCATTGCTCCACCTCCAATTTTTTATGCAATTGATTTTTCCCTTTAAATTCCGCCAAGCCCTCTTTCCCAATCTTTTAATATAAATGGTCATTTCATCATTCCATTCCTTTATAGTTTATGCTTATTAGTAGAAAGCCATAATGATGAATCATTAAGATGTGGCCTTTTGAACCACATCTTTGTTGAAAATCTTCAAATATTATAAACAAGCAATATTTAACCACATCCCAGAATTTTTGAAAGAAGCCCGCTACATTTGGATCAAGTCCGAGATACCGGAAATTCCCTTCGTTATGAATTTACAGAATCTAGAGGGGGGTGAATAGGTCTCTTAGGGTTTATCTACCCATTTAAATTTAAGCGGATGTATAGAGATAATCACACAGAGATTTTTACGTGGAAACCCTCATGGGAAAAACCATGGTATCTCGTCTAGCAAATAGCAATCACTAAGAGAAAAGCAAAAAATAAACTCGAACCTTACCTAAACATGACTTGACACCTCGATCCACGACACTGGTTCTCCAATGCTTGCACAACCACGAACCCGAAAGTTCGATCTCAACCACAACGGCTCCAACTCCTCATCGGCCCTTTCTCAAAGTTCTCATCCCACGAACTCACAAGTTCGATCTCCGTCGCAACCACTTTGGCTCACGTCAACCAAGTCCACATGTAATGACCCCAAAACCCCACCTTAGACATAATGGGACTTTGGGCCCGTTACATTTCTTAAACCTGTTCAAACCCATACATGCAAGGCAAAGCTAAACATGAGTCTCCAAAATAGTAATAATAAAATTCGATATATATAACCCAAACCATCCTGTATAACTATAATCTGTCCAACATAACCCACTATAAACGGGGTCGTCCAAAACCATCGATAAAAGTAAGATAGTTTAAGCAACATCTTGAAAATAACCTAAGTCTATTACAATCTTTTTCAAAATGGAAAACAAGGCCTAATAGTATGGCCACCTATCCAACTCTCGAGCTTTCTCAATTAGAGACTCACCTTCTTCTTCCTCAACGTATAACTCCTCAACCCACGACTCCGCTGTGTACTCCTGCTCTATACCTGCTGACAATAATAGGTCGACTGAGTATTGAAAATACTTAGCGTATATACCGTCCAACTAACAACATAATATAATCTGTATATTATCAATATCATAATCCGTTTCATATCTACATAATCGATAACAATTTCATATGACATAGACATAATCAGAGTGGCAACATGTGAGTATATCATATCATCATCTTGACTCGTGTACTTGTGTGATTGTTAAACATATTCATGTATAAAACATATACATAACTCATACGCGCCCATGATAACCAACTTGACCCGTAAATGCATAATTCATAGTGTGTTATCACGTCAACGCATAATTCATAGTGTTTTATCACATAACACGGCAACGCATAGAGTTGTATGTTCATTGTGACGCCCCGAACCCGTGGCTGGGAAATCAAGTTCCAAGACGGGTGCTCGTTCGTCATAACCACGCATGCGGAAGACTTTACCATGCTAAAATACGGAGATTTTTCAACTTTTTTGATGAGCTTACATAAGCAGTAACAACCGATCATCACAATAACCCATCATAAGCAAATATGTTACCTCACTGGCTATAATAGCCGTTACTTTTGGCGCCACAACTGCACCGGTATACTTTCAGAATTCATCAAGTATAACTCCTTACCAATCGGTAACTGCTTCCAAATCTGAATACATAAAATGAGAGGAGTGAGCTATAGAGCCCAGCAAAATCCACAATCCATCTAGGCTATTTTCCACTTAGTAACAATCATCATCATCAATAACGATATAGTGTTGCAATACAATTCTCATATTATAATAATATATAATCTCGTAATCCGTGACCCGAGGTCACTCAGGGCTATTTCATCCTATTTTGAGGTTCTCCACCTCAATTTCCAAGTTCATCCAATCATCATCTACACCACTAGGTTACCATCCCAAACAACCGCTCACACTCTATCCTTGAGTCCGCAGACTCAATCAACTGGCCTTCGCTCGTATTCAACCTGAGTTCATAGACGCAATATCCAAGTTAGAGTTCGTAGACTCGCTATCCATTTCCAAATCTGTTAATATTAATTTTGTTACCATGGCGTCCCATACCCCCAGGATAACTATCGAGATCAACCGGGCTTATTCCCAATGAAATCAAACCTTGAGTCCTTAGACTCCGTATGACCTTGAGTCCATAGACTCCGTACAACCTTGAGTCCATAGACTCGATACATAATCCGGGCCTTCACCCGCTAGAACCAACACAATCGTCTGATCTCAGCCACGGTGAGGAACTCTAGCCTCACGACATCTCTATCAGACAACATAACCATCTGACTCAGCCATGGAGGAGAATTCTATCCTCACGGCATATCTATCAGATCACAGACAACATAACCATCTGAATCAGCCATGGTGGGGACTTTTATCCTCACGGCATATCTATCAGATAACACAACCATCTGACTCAGCCACGGTACGGACGACATATCTATCAGAGGCATCACAACCATACTGACTCAGCCTCGGTACGACATATCTATCAGATAACACAACCATCTGACTCAGCCACGGTGGGGTCTTCTATCCTCACGGCGGGGACTTCTATCCTCACGGCATATCTATCAGATAATACAACCATCTGACTCAGCCACGGTACAGATGGCATATCTATCAGAGGCATCACAACCTACTGACTCAGCCTCGGTACGGCATATCTATCAGATAACACAACCATCTGACTCAGCCACGGTGGGGACTTCTATCCTCACGGCATATCTATCAGATAACACAACCATCTGACTCAGCCACAGTACGGACGACATATCTATCAGAGGCATCACAACCTACTAACTCAGTCTCGGTACGGCATATCTATCAGATAACACAATCATCTGACTCAGCCACGGTGGGGACTTCTATCCTCACGGCATATCTATCAGATAACACAACCATCTGACTCAGCCACGGTACGGACGACATATTTATCAGAGGTATCACAACCTACTGACTCAGCCTCGGTACGGCATATCTATCAGATAACACAACCATCTGTTCTCCCATGACCTAGTCAAAGAGGATCTATGGATATCAAATCCACCCACTCCCGACTGTCAGTCATGGAGGATTATACTTTAACCCTGGTTAGGTTTTCTAACCATAGGTTAACCCCAGTTAACCCAAGCCTCGCTTGGTTAACTGAAATACTCGGGCCTCGCGCCCGTGAACCAAATCCAGTAACACCCCGTCCCATTAGGGAACGTTTCCAAGCTAATGGATGTGTCCATAGCCTTATATGACCTGCAAAACAACTTTTCGACACCCTAGGGTGACGATACAATTTATCCGAGACCCGTCTGGGCTCCCCGAAAGTCCACATAACATCACAACATCACATAGGGGTTTCCGACCCTTTTCCCATCCACCCCTTTTACACAGTGAGTCTAAATCCGGAGTTTTGAGACCCGAGACCGAGGGCTATACCCCTCTACTCATTTTCCATGCACAATCACCTTCCCATAACTTATCCATGGGGTCTCAGACCCTTTTCCATCAACGCGCATATATTTCACATAAAGAATATAGCAAATAACAGGGAAAAGAGAAGAGATGGAAGGGGTTTTTACCTCTTTCACGCACTTCGAGGCGTCTAGGGCTGAAACGAACACCACCAACGCGCTCGGGAGGACGATCAACCCCAAGGTGAAGCTCCTTGCTCTCACACCTTCACTTTCTCTCTCTAGATTTCCCCCCTTTCTCTCTCTACACGTTGATCGAGGCACCGGGGAAGAAAATAAATGTCGCCAACGCGTTCCCCACGATGATTAACCCCAGGGTAGAGCGCATGCAACTCTCTCTACTTTCTCTCTCCTCCTTTTTCTCTCACTCTACACGCCAAACGAGACACCGGGGAGAATATCAGACGCCGCCAACGCGTCGGGAGCGTCGAAATATGTCAAGGTGGACCTCCCTTTTTTTCTCTCTTCTTTCTCTCTCCTCTTTTCTCTTTCCTCTCTCTCTACTTTCTCTCTCTAGAAAGGGAGTTGGCAGAACTCCCCCACTGTTGCAAAACGTGAGAATGAAGGGTCTGGCCCCCTATTTATAAATGAAAGGTCATGTGCCATGCACATGACCACCATTAATGGTCCCGTTGACCAAGTCAACGGTTTGACTGTTTGACTATTATTCCGTATTTCTCGCTTATACGGCCTCTGAAACCCTACTTCATGATGCCCGATTATGACGTAACTTTAGGTGACCGAACTTGGGACAGTCCGACACCTGCTGTATAAATTTCAGGGAAAAATATTGTGTTTTGACAGTCAAAAGTAAGTCTGGACGAAAATTACAAAACCCACTAATTTCCTGATTTCGAACACAAAACAGGCTACCGTTTCTTTGTTTGAGATAACTAACTGCCGAGACGACAGACATTAGTCCCCACAGCCGACCGGCACTCATTAGTACCAGCCGCACAGATTGTTATTAGGATCCCCAACAAATATTGGGTCCCACTTAATTTCTGGAAATCTGGAAATTTCCCAGTTTTTCTCAATTTTATCACATAATGGCCCTGCGGTCCCGCGAAATGATACCTGATGGAACCGATACGATAGGATTGTGTCCCGGCAGTCGACCGGCACACTGTGTGCGATTTTCGCGAAAAGATTTCCTCGATGCACTTCAATCCCGAGCAAAACTCACTTTTTATTAATTTAACAAACACTCAAGTATTTAACCCCAGTTAAGGACCAACAAACACAAAATTTTATTATTTAAAATTCTGGGGCATTACATTCATAATTAGGGGATCATTCTTTCATAGCATAATATGTGGCTTGTCCATATTCTATGCATGATCTTGTAAGACACGTGGATCTGTGGACCTTATTTCTTACCATGCATATGAAAATGTACATAAGTGTTGTGATTGGAATTCAAATGGGTCATCCCTTAGATTCTGATCCTTCGCCGGGGTACATTTACCTAGTTAGAGAATTTCCGACATGGAAGACTTCCTCTAAGTTTTGGCATACCCGAACACAGATTACCATGCAAAGTAGATAGGGCATAATTTAACACACCAATCATTAATACTTCCTTATCATAATTATGCATTTTTCCAAGGTATAATAATAACATAAACATCACAATTCACTTCTATAATTTCCTTCATTTCACCATTCACCCATAATTCACCTTTTCATCCATAATTATTGCCTATTCACCACACATCATCTACAACACATAGCCATACCTCCAACCCTTCCTTCATAGTATTTCACATCCTTCATTCATCACATCCATAACCTTCAATAACATTCTCAATTCTATAATAGCAAAACATAGTTAATAAAATCCTTAAATCACCTAAAATTCTCATTTCATATTCTAATATCCATAACCTAAGCATAAACATGAAAAACATACATAAATCTTCATATCCATCTTTCTATAACATACAAAACATCTTAATAGAGTTAGGTTAGAAGGTATATCGACCTTAGGAATCGTTTCCTTCGATCCAAAACACTAGAGAAAGCTCCTTAGGGCTGCGATCTCCAAGCTTTATCCTTCTCCATAGAGCAATCTCCTTTTTCCTCACGTAATTTCTTCATGCTAACCTTAGGTTTTCTCCTCTCTTTTGCCAAATTAGGTTTAGACTAGGGGTTAAAAACCCTGATTTCCGTAACTTTTTAAAAACCTGGTGCATGACCTGCGATCGATTGCTCGAACACTACAATCGATCGTAGCCCTCTATTGCAATAGATCGTACATACGATGATCGGTCGTATATCACATAGAGAATTTTCGCAGATTTTCGGCCAGGTGCAATCAATCGTAAGTCTCTTGGGATCGATTGTATACAGAACATAAAATTTCCCAAATTCCAAGTCCAAGTGTGATTGATCGTAGGTCCCCTGCGATTGATCGCATGCTCTGTTTTCCACCATAAACCCGAGAGCAATCCGTTCGAGCCAAGTCAAATCTCGCTCGAGTTAGTTTGCATCGGATGTTGCAGACAATTGCCCAGGCATAAAACCCGAGAGCTCGTCGCTCGAGTGAGACCATCATTCACTCGAGCATGTGTCTGTAAACCTCTGTTTTAGCCACTTTTGACTGGATTTCCATATCTAGGGTCATGCCATTAATCACCTATGGTATAATTAGATTTTCTATGACAATCAACCTAAAGGATAGGCTAGGCCTCTAAGTCACTTACCGATGAAAATAAAAATCGCTGAAACTTATACGAAACGGGCGATACGTATAGGTATTGGTAGTCCCCTATACAACATTTATATTGATACGAAACGGGCGATACGTATCATTTATCAGTTATTCATTTTTTAATTTATTGTGTAATTGTAATTTTGTTTGCTACTTTATTTTTGAGTTGCTTCCCATGACTTTATAATTGGTTCTTATAACTCATTTGATTTTAAAAAAAAATTTAATTTGATAATTTAAATTTTATTTTATTTTATTTTTTCTTAAAAAAGAAAATTTTATATGTATCGCCTAAAACCGATACCGAAACCGATACGTATAGGTTTCAGTTGGGACCAATACATCCCCCGACACTGGGACCGATATATCCCCCGAAATCGTATTTTTAATCATTGCACTTACCATCCTAAGGTGTGAGAGCTGAGCTTTGGCGAAATGTTCTTCAATTGAATCTTCTTCACAGTTTAATCATCACGGATGTGACACTCCGGGATGGGCAGACAAGACACTTTGACCATGTTTTGACAAAAGAATTTGCCAATTACAAATATGGACTTTTCAATACCAACAAGAATCCCGATCTCCTTTATGTAGACAGGGCAGACTTTGTCAGCTCTCCAAAGTAAAGCATTTAGGAATAAACCCACTTCAGAACAGCTTAAATACATAAGAATATTTATAAACATGGCAAGATATACGTTGTACCTCAACACTTTGTTCTAACTAACTTTGACCAGTGCCATTATTGTATTTGATGTGCAGATTCTGAATTTGCAGTTAAGTGTGGTGGTACTGAGATTACATCATCTAATAATATTGTGTTTGAGATGGATAATGCCACTCTTGGCCCAGCTTCATATTTTGTGACTGACACAAATAGGTGGGCAGTTAGCAATGTTGGAAGGTTTGGTGAGAGCAACAATACGTGTAGGTTTCAGTTGGGACCAATACATCCCCCAAAACTGGGACCGATATAGCCCCTGAAACCGTATTTTTAATCATTGCACTTACCATCCTAAGATGTGAGAGCTGAGCTTTGGCGAAATGTTCTTCAATTGAATCTTCTTCACAGTTTAATCATCACGGATGTGACACTCCGGGATGGGCAGACAAGACACTTTGACCATGTTTTGACAAAAGAATTTGCCAATTACAAATATGGACTTTTCAATACCAACAAGAAACCCGATCTCCTTTATGTAGACAGGGCAGACTTTGTCAGCTCTCCAAAGTAAAGCATTTAGGAATAAACCCACTTCAGAACAGCTTAAATACATAAGAATATTTATAAACATGGCAAGATATACTTTGTACCTCAACACTTTGTTCTAACTAACTTTGACCAGTGCCATTATTGTATTTGATGTGCAGATTCTGAATTTGCAGTTAAGTGTGGTGGTACTGAGATTACATCATCTAATAATATTGTGTTTGAGATGGATAATGCCACTCTTGGCCCAGCTTCATATTTTGTGACTGACACAAATAGGTGGGCAGTTAGCAATGTTGGAAGGTTTGGTGAGAGCAACAATGCTGAGTATACCCGATTCTCTTCCTCCCAGTTTACAAATACATTAGACTCAGAGCTATTCCAGTCTGCACGATTATCCCCAGGATCACTAAGATACTATGGACTGGGGCTTGAGAATGGAAACTACACTGTGAGCCTGCAATTTGCGGAAACAGCTTTTCAAGATTCTCGTACTTGGGAGAGTGTTGGAAGGCGTGTTTTTGATATATATCTCCAGGTGTGTGTACTGAAGTAGGAAATTGTTTAGCATGTGTGTTTGATTAACTCTCTTAAGCAAGGTCTTTTATTTTATTTTATTATAGCAATAATCAACTCTTTAGTAGTAATTATGATTGATCACCAGTCGTTTCCCCACTTGGGTCAAAGCATGTTGAATGGGACTTCTAGCAACTAGTTGTATTCAGCCATGTTTTAATGCTACTAAAGAAGAGGTTAAATGACTACAAATCAAATTATTACCACTATATGCAACAGAATTATTTGTCGAAATTGAAATAGTTTTTCAACTTTAGTTATCAATCGTAATTGGTCAAATTTTAAACTCTTTTTATACTTCCTTTTATATTTTGTGAAGTCCTAAATATTAAGAAACAGAGCTCTGCTCTGATATCTTTGTGGTAATAATCTCTATTTTTTTTTTAAGCTCTCTATTGGTTAATGCTCCAGGGAAATCTAGAGGTAACAGACTTTGACATACGAAAGGAGGCAGGTGGTGCCATTTTAAGAGCTGTTGATAAGGTATTCAAGGCTCGGGTATCAGAGAATTACCTTGAGATCCATCTCTTTTGGGCTGGAAAAGGGACTTGCTGCATACCTGCTCAAGGTACATATGGACCATCCATTTCGGCCATTAGCGTCACTCCAGGTAATATGTTTGGAAATCTTGATGGGATTCTAGAACTAAAATCTTGATCTGATATCTTTGAGCCCAGTTATTGACCATTGAGTTCTTGTTCAGATTTTGTTCCCACTGTTAGTAACACTCCACCAACCAATAAGAAGAAAAAAACTGGGGTGATTGTTGGGATTGCTGTTGCTGTTGGAGTTGTAAGCTTTCTGTCTGTTTTCGTGGTATTTTTCTTAATGAAAAGAAGAAAAAGGCAACAGTCAAACGTAGATGAAGGTAATACCAATGTTGCTATTGTATAGAAATAATTGCAGTCTGCCTTCTTGATTGGGTTGTTGTGCTCATATTCAGAAATGGTATTTGTATGCTTGTGTATGGGTTTGGGAGGGAGTTGCAATTCCTCCCCTCATGTTTGGAATTCACAAATTCTTGTTGATCTATTTCACTTTCCCTAGGAATGAATATGCATATGCAAGTATAGCTAGCTATATAAGTAGATTGATAACTATAAAAATAAAATAACCATAACTCCACTGTAATTGAATTTGCAGAGCTCCTAGGGATCGATGCTAGACCATACACTTTCAGTTATGCCGAACTGAGGACTGCTACAGAAGACTTCAATCCTTCTAATAAGCTAGGAGAAGGAGGATTTGGACCCGTTTTTAAGGTAAGTTGCCTTTTTAGTCGAGTACAACTAAGGGTTGGAGAGCGTATCAACACCCCAAAAATCAATACCAATCATCCAATATAATAATAAACATGAATGAATTTAATCTCTGGGATCACAGAGTGACATTTTTTGTTTGAGTAAATGAAAGAGAAATTGACAATGAAATTAAAAACTCCTGGAAAATTAAGTGATAGTGAACCTTATGTCTCTGAAGTGACCATTAACATCTTATTTGTTCACTGAATTGTGGTACTTTACAGGGAACACTTTCTGATGGGAGAGTAATAGCTGTGAAGCAACTCTCGGTAGCATCCCACCAAGGAAAGAGTCAGTTTGTAGCAGAGATTGCTACCATATCTGCGGTGCAACACCGTAACCTTGTGAAATTGTATGGATGCTGTATCGAGGGAGATAAGCGACTGCTAGTTTATGAGTATCTTGAAAACAAGAGCCTTGACCAGGCACTATTTGGTACTAAGCCGTGCTGGACTATATGCTTCGATAGATAGGGAATAACTTCTTTGCAGCTGCATATATGTTTTTAATTTGAATTACGTACACAAGCAAACTTAGTTATATTTGGCATGCATGCACAGGAAAGAGAAGTTTGAATCTCAATTGGCCGACCCGCTATGAAATATGCTTGGGAACTGCACGGGCTCTCTCTTATCTTCATGAGGAATCACGGGTCCGAATTGTACATAGAGATGTCAAGGCCAGTAATATTCTGCTTGATGCTGATCTCAACCCCAAAATTTCAGATTTTGGTTTGGCCAAATTGTATGATGACAACAAGACCCACATAAGCACCCGGGTTGCAGGGACAATGTAAGTTCCTCATGCCCTTTCCTTCCATTTTTTTCTAATCATTTTAGTGAATTAATAAGTTGTGCCCTTTTTGTTACTGCTGATGTAGTGGCTATCTTGCACCGGAGTATGCCATGCGTGGGCACCTTACAGAAAAGGCCGACGTGTTTGGATATGGGGTCGTAGCTCTAGAGATTCTCAGTGGGAGACTAAACTGTGAAACAAGCTTGGAAGAAGAGAAGATATATCTTCTTGAATGGGTATGACAATGATTTAATTGAAATACCATAATCTTCGAATCTCTCTTTCACACTCATCTCAACACAGTATGCGTATGGATCCATGTCTACCATGACTCAAACTGACATATTTCTCTTCTGAAAAATGAAAACTACATCTAAAACTTAGGAAAATTCCAACAGAGCTTCTCTAGTATAAAATTAACTAAATACATTAATTATATAACAGTGTTCTTCTACACTGAGATATGATAGAGCCAGTCTGAATCCGTGGCATCTGCAGGCTTGGCATCTACATGAAAATAACCGTGAACTAGAACTGGTGGACGCAACATTATCCCAATTCAGCGAAGAAGAAGCTAAACGAATAATAGGAATAGGTCTTTTGTGCACTCAAGCTTCACCGATGCTACGCCCGCCAATGTCCCGTGTGGTGGCCATGCTTTCAAGAGATATCGAAGTGAGTGCTGTTACAACAAAGCCTGGATACTTAACCGATTGGAAATTTAATGACGTAACAGGCTTTATGACCGACGATACTACGGGAACCTCAACGTCAAGAACTGATAATAGCCAATACAGCTCATCGTCAAACACAAAAGCGGGGATTGGTGCAGACCTTTCACCGGAAAATACCAAGCGACCAATGCTCCATGAGATTGTTGGAGAAGGTAGGTGAGATTGTTGGAGAAGGTAGGTGATTTATGAACTGTGTTTACACGCGATAAAACATTCTTTGGGGATTGTTAATTCAGATAGTGCATTTGTATAGGTAGATGTAGAATTTTGGTGATTGATAGATATTTCAGATACTTGTTGTATGGAGAAGTGTAGTGTTTTGGTTATTGTTATTTCAGATAGTCCATTTGTCTCTCTCAGGGTTTTGTTGTATGCTTTTTAATCCATTGATGGAAGTTTCATTGAGAGTAAAATAGAAGTTAAATCTGAGGTTCATAAAGTTGTGAATCATCTTCCATTGCTCCAATTTTTCTCTGTTTTGATGAGAAGGCAGTTAGAAGAGTTTGTTAGACTTTGATTTTACCATAATGAATTCTTCGTCGGGGAGAACAAATATTTATCTTTTTTATGGGAATTTGGGCTGTAAATGGAGCGGATTCGGAGTGGATAGTAGTATACCCAAATTCGTATCCGATTATATATTCGAATATCCGAATCAGAATAAATATCCGGCGGATAGTGAAATATGATATTCGTCTCCGACTCCGATTAAAATATTTGAATTTGGATACTATCCAAATTATCCTTTTAAAAAATAAAAATAAAAATAAATATTTAAAAAGGTATAAATATATAAATTATTATTTAAAAAATAGTAAATTATTATTGTAACTCTATTTATATTTAAAAATAAAATTCAGTGTATTAAATTATGCAAAAAATATATATTTTAAAGGGTATATTAGATTTTATAAATTTAAAATATTATATAATATATATATATATATATATATATATTATAATCGGTTGGATATTTATCGGATCAGAATCTAATTATTAATAGATAGTAAAATTACTATCCGAAGTCATTCTGCCGGAGACTAAAGAGATTTGGATACGAATCGGATACGGATAATATCCATATCCGTTTACAGCCCTAGTTCTATCATATACGGTGAAGTGATACTTGAAATTTCCACGAAATAGAATCATAAGAGTGATTGGTTGAGTGAAGGGATGGACTGACTTGATCATGCAATTGGTAAAGGAAAATAATTCAAACCGCTCCCATTGTAATGGTCTGGAGTCTGGACACTGTATTGTTCATGCCCAGTAGGATACTGTAGTTGCGTTGGTCCTACCAGTGTTTTTTTGGTAATGAGGGTGTCCGGACTCCAGACCTCTTAGAGCACCCGACTAGTCCTCCAGGCATGTGTAACACCCCCAAAAACCACACGCGCCAAGAAAGACAAGTTAAATCCTGAGGGTGGCCAACAAAGGGAAGGGATTCGAACTCATGACCTCCTCTCCCTGAGGCGTAGGTCCCACCATATTAGCCATGTCACCCCCATCCACATTCAGTTTTAGATGCAACCAAAGGAGATTGATTCCCCTTTGTGATAAAAAAGCTTCTGGGGTTTCATCTCTCATTTTCCCTACATATCAAAGACGATATAAAGAGGTTTAATACATCAACTTGAGAAGTTTTGGAGGAGCTTTGAATCCAGCACATAGCCCGGCAGTGAATGAAATCATTATGCTGTGTTATATAATTTATCCACATGCATAGAGCAATTAAATATGGCCCTGCAGATAAATATGGACCGGGTTAGAGTTCTTACTCAATAGCGGAAGACACGGATCCTTCGTCGATTCGTTACACTGTCACGATCCTCTTTAGCCCCCGTGTACGTCTTATTCTCGTAGGATAAGGATAGCTACGATCGAGTTTCCTTTTTGTGATTCCACGGTTCAAATCCAAGAGAGAGAACTTGGATATTCTCACAGAGAGAATTTCCTTTTTCTGAGAGAGAAGAGAATTATTGAAGATGATCCGTGTATTCTTCTGATAAGAAATTATTTTATATATAATAGTCTTCCACTAACTCACAACCTCTTGGGAAGTTATCCCTATTATTGTGTTAGTGGATAGCATGAAGGTTATCTGAGCTTATCAGATTCCCTAAATGGACTATCCATCTGGGCTCTCATAACCCACAACCCATGTGGGCGGATCAAAAGCTCGGGTCAGGCCCAGCCCGACCCATAAATTCCTAACATGCAGGATTGATTGCGAGCGAGCAAGCATTACTCAAGAAAATCCAAAGACTAAGGTGGCGTTTGGATTGGATTAGCCAAAAATCAATTGTGATAAAATTGATTGTGTAGAAATTAATGGTCAAATAATCATCTTTTCAAATAATAGTGTTCTAAGAATACGAAGTTGAGACACTCAACTTCATATTGTCTCAACTTCATATTCTCCGAACACTCTATAAATGATTGAGTTGTGTAAGGTGATTTAGGATTGAGCTAATGGTCAGGACCACGCCTAAGGAAGCGGAGGTTCTGAATTTGATTCCCTCCCCTCGTTGGCCACCCTCCGAATTTATCCCGACTTTCTAGGCGTGTGTGGAGATAGGGCTCTGCACGTGCTCGGGGGACTTAGATGGGTGCTCTAAGAGGCCCGGATACCACTGTATCCAAAAAAAAATAGGGTGAACATTTCCAATAGCAGAGGCTTCATCTTTCACATTACAATTTTTTTAGAGAAAAGCAAATGCATTTTGCAAGTGACTCAACTCTCTCCTTTGGTTGGTATGGTATTTGATCTGATTCTTCTCAAGTGCTTCAATCATAGAACACACTCAAAAAGTTAAACAATTAAAAATTAAAGATGGGTGAGTCTAACTAGAAAGTGATTTGTAAAGCCAAGGACGCCAGAACAGAAAAATGACATTTTATTAATGAAATTTGGGAACTACAAGAAAGCAAAACCCTAACAATGCGATCTATATATTTGATGCCTAATGATATAGATCCTAAAGCGGATTCCTCATCATGGAGTAACCAAATCCAGCGGTTACGACTTTCCCTCAAGGTCCAAGATATGCTGATGAAGTGCCTGTTGCCCAGATATTGACCCTAGAGGGGGGGGTGATTAGGGTCTATGCAAATTAAAAACTAATTTTTCATTTTTGATGCAGAATTAAATTGACAAAGAGAAAGCAACTTAACAGTTCTAAAATAAATGCAATAAAGAAAATCAAGTAGAGAGTTAGAGAGAGCAAACACTTAGTCTTTGTTCACGAGGTTCGACAATTTGTCTACGTCACCGCATCTTAGCTTCCAGCTTCAATGATTCTCACGATTTTTATTTCCAAATCGATTTAGACTACTTCCAGGCGAGTCCTAACCTTTACAATCTCTCTTCATAGGTCGAGATTGAACCTTTCCTTGCAAAAGCACACATCTGTCTTGATTCTTTTGAAGCAACATCTTCAGTTGCAAGAATCTAACAATTCTTGACTTCTCTTTTACAAAATAAAAGCTCCTGATATGAGCTGAATAAGAGTTGATAAATACTCTAATGAAATCTCTTAATAAATGGAGTTGAATAGTACAAAAGAGATTTTGGGAATTTCTAATTGTATGATTGATGATGAAATCAATGAAAGTAAATGAGTAGATGATTGGAGTTATTGTAATGATCAAGTGTTGTAATTTGTTCATAAATAAACTCATTTTATAGCTCTTGATCCAATATAGCTGTTGGTGAAGCATTAAATGCATATTAGGCCGTTGAAAAATAGTCGTTATAACATTTTTCTGGATCAGACTTTATTTCGTCGACGAAACTGGGTCACCTAGTTCATTTCGTCACCGAATCCAAAAACAGTAACCTCAGGAATTTTTCCTGTCTCCATTTCGTCGCCGAAGTCAGATCACCCCTGTGATTTCGTCAACAAATTCAGAGCAAACTCTATTTTTCTCTATTGATTCAAACCTTGATGATAAGAATTAATTCCTAGGTTATTTGACTTTCCTTTAACATGATTTTTATAAATTCCTATGGCCTTAGAATGATATCAAATATATGTCTTATGCTCTTATGGTTAATCTAAGTATTTTGAGCATGCAACTTACCATATATTGAGGACTTCTTACATAAGTCTTAGACACTCTCCTAGAAAATAAAAAATACATTCATATGCTTCTTGAGAGCTGGTCTTCGACTTCATCTTGAATCTTATGATTTGGCTTTGTCTTCAAGAGATCTTCTTCTTTGTTTTAGATCCAACTTGGACTATGGGTATAATTATGAATCTTCATTTTTTACTTGAGTGCAATAGCTTGAGTTGATCACTTTCTTGAATAACTTCTATTCTTTTTGCCTTGAGTGAAATGCTAATTTTCTTATAATCTGAAATATTCAAGCACTAAATAGAATTATTAGTATCATAAGTTTCATTTCATTATTGTGTTATTATCAAAAATATTAAGGGTACCTAAGGTTGTAACCTTGAGGCTAACAGTGCCTAAATGTGAACCTCCACTACGTGTCATCATTCTTTATTCCTTGAGTGTATTTAGGTATCCTGGTATGCAACTCATGGATTTTTATGTCCAATTGCTCTTGCATGGGGGTGGTTATCAAACAAAGGTGCTCGCGAAGAGCTTGAGCTCGTCGGCTTGTTAAAAGCTCAAACTCATTCGTTTATTTAGTGAACAAGCCAAGCCCAAGCATGATTTTTGAGATCATGTAGTAATTAAGGAGCCAAGCTTGAACACACCCCTACTCGGCTCATTAAAACCTCGGCTCAATTCTATATATAATTAATCTACTAAAATATCTAAATCTACTTACTTCATTAAAATTTTAAATTAATTATATTTATTATATACTAGTAAATAATGTATAATGTATTTTACATAATAAGAATATCCTTTATATAATTATAAAATTTTAGGTAACATTGTAATTTTTTTACCCATACAAGAATAATAAGTTAGGGATTTGTGGCTTGTCTGAGTTGTCGGCGCATCTCATCCCTAAATTGTTGGGCCTATTAGTGTGTAACTAAAACACCCAATTTTTATGCCTCTATAGTGCTTACAAGACTTCCTGTAACTTATGAGAAACTATGCCTCTTAGTGGGTAAAAATGTCATTAAAGCTTTTTGGGCGGATTATAAGAAATTTGTGTAAAATGTACTTTTTTTGTAACTATTCTTTAAAGGGGTACTTTTTTGTTTTTGTAATTTTACAAAAATGGGGTGCTTACACATGGCATTTGGCAACCCACACTTTCTTAAAAGCTATTTCTCCTTAATTTTGAAGTTATTTTAAGTCTAAAAGTTATAATTTTATCTAGATAATTATTTTTGGTAAAGAGGTGATAAAAGTATCCTTTTGAAAATAGCTAGGGTATTTTGGTTATTTGTAAGTTAAGGGCATTTTGGTTATTTTTGCAAAATTAAGTTAGGGATATTTTGATATTTTTTTTGTAATTCTTTGAAAACTTTTTAGTAGGCCACAAGAAGTTCATTAAGTTCTAGAGATGTGCAAAATAGGATGTTTACAATTATCCCTCTTTGTCAGAAGTTGTTGGCAGGTGAACGATAAACCAAACGCTAAATTAATTTGTACAAGCCAAAATATGCTAAAATCTTATAAATATAAGAAGAGAAGAAAAGCATCCTGTTCTTTGAGATATAAGAAGAGAAGAAAAGCATCATTTTCTACTCGTAGATGATAAATCTAAGCTTTTCAAATGAATAAGGGATGGATAATAGGAATTGTCGCATCATAAAGAGTGTGGACATGCGGACATGCCCTCCATAAGAGACCAAAGGTTAACCCACCTTTGGGATCAAGGATTTTTTTTCCTACAAGATGATTGGTTAATAGGGTTCTATCTCTTCTTTAGAGTGTGAGTTTAACCTCTTCACAAGGAGCCAATAGCAATTGTTGGTGAGATAGCTATATAAGAATGACCCTAATAAGGTAAGTTATCAGGATTTACCTCCAACAGGAGATGTAAGATTTACCTCCTATAGAGCAATGAGATTGGAATGTAAGATTTGCCCGCTATAGGGCAATGCAGGATTTACCTCCAACAGGGCCAAAGATATAAATGTAAGATTTATCCCCTACAAGAAAATGTAAGATTTACCCCTAAAGGGTGATGAGATTAAAATGTAGGATTTATTCCTATAGGCGATGTAGATTTACCCGTTATATGATAATGAGATTGGAATACTGGAATTACCCTATAGGCGATGGGATTATCCCCTAAAAGGTGAAGAAGAGATATGAATGTAAGATTTATCCCCACAGAACAATGTTTAAAGATAGAAATGAAATCCTCTATTGTGATAACCGGATTTGGCCATGTGGTCGCCACGGGTCCCTTTTGACACCCCCCATTAACTGTGGCTAAGATTCACCCACCCATCCTTAGTTTAGAAAAAATATTATTATTTTTTAAATATTTTAATATTAAAAATAAATTTTTAATATAAAACAAGAATTACTGTTTTTTTCTAAAAATCAAGGATGGGTGGGTGAACCCTATGGTGGGTGAATCTTAACCACAGTTAAGAGGTGTCAAAAGGGACACATGGCGACCTCAGGGGTGATAATCGGATTTGCCTTAGAAGATTTGGTCTCTTAAAGATATCTACCAGAGACCTCTCAGTCTTTGCTTAGCTACACTAGATAAATGGACTAAAATGTGAGTGTATGTATTTATATTCACTGAAGGTCTCTCAATCTTAGCTTGACAAAAACACAATGGGCTTGTCCTAGTGGTTCTGTATCTCCCTTTAGAGAGGTGTGACTCGTGTTCCAATCTTGGTGTGGCTGTTGACGCTGACCATGAGTGCTAACCCTACTAACCCCTAACTCCTATCCTATGTAGATAAATGGTTAGGACGAACCAAAAAAAAAAAAAAAATCCTAACTTGACAAGATTTGTAGAATAAATTGTAGGCTTTGGATTGTCTCCCAGAAAGGGCTTGTCTTGGGTTTCATAGAGTAGGGGATAAGTGGTGGAGAAACATAATAAGACATGTAGCGATAAGTGTGTGAGAATAAGGGGGAGAGGAGTCAAAATCATGGGGAGAAAATAAAATGATTTTTCCTAATTACGCCAACTGTCGCACAATGTATGGAACCCCTAGAGCCTGGCTTCGCCAGAGACCATCCGAGGCCTAAATTGTAAGTTGATTGAAAAGTCAGCTCGGTCAAGAAGTTCGGCATTGCGCTTGCCCCTAGTTGATTTGAGATATTGGCTTTGACTGTTGCTACGACTGCTGATATGAAATCGGTTTCCAACAAAGCTGCTAGAACGTACAAGATTGTCCGAAAAAACAAAAAGAATTGAACATACCTTCAGAATCAAGTAAGAATCGTCCCTCTTCCAAATCTTCTTGGCTCACGTCTAATCATCTGGATCTATTCTTGTCATGAAAACCTTGGAGGGTTGGGAGAAGATAGATATGCGACCGTTGGAAAAAGGAGAGAGAAACCTTAGGCTAATAGGGATGCCAATGGACTGGGTTGGCTCGGCCCATTCTTGTTCATCCCGACTCAATTACATAGTTGGCGGGCTTGGGCTTAAAACCTTAGGCTAGAAGCCCATTGTACTATACTTCTTATGGGACTAGTACCACCCTGCCTGGCTGTTTATTAAAAAACTTACCCAAATTTGTCCTTTGACTGGGTTGGCTCGACCGTTGCACAGCCGATTGATACCCTAATTACTAGGCAAATAAATGATGCCTTGAAAAACAAGACCGATAGAAAAATAAAATAAAATTTGTAAGGGTCCATTCGGTTGCTCTTTTCTTTTTAGGAAAATCATCACCTCCTCGATCGGGCCCCTTTTCCTCCATGCATCCCCTATTAAGTCCCTTTTAACTGTGGTTAAGATTCACTAACCCCTAGGGTTCACCTATCTACCCTTGGTTTTTAGAAGAAAAAAAATTAACTTTAGGGTTAACAGATTTTAACCAGAGTTCATGGCCGCCATTGAAGGGCCTTTGTGAGAGGGAGGAGCAATAGGTCGATCCTCGCCCGTGGAGGGAACTATTGCTCTTCTTTTAAATTTAAAAAAAAATCTAGAATTTTTTTACATTAAACATGTTTGGTAAGCATATTTTTTTTTTTAGTTTTTAAAATCTACCAAAATTTTTGAAAATCAAGGTAATTGGAAATTCCTGTTTCCTCAATTTTTAGAAATATAAAAAAAAGAGTAATAATTTTTTTTTACAATTTTTTATAAAGACAAATTTATCCTTCAATATCTATTACTTAATTTTATGAAGACAAAATTACCCTTTCTCTCTACTAATATATTTTTATAAAGATTGAAAAATCAATCCGGTGAACCTCAAATCTAAGGTTTGAGTTGAGAACTCACAAATTCAAGGGGATGATTAGGTCTCCCTACAAGTCTATTTATCCTTTTTAATATTTAACAATTAAGGGATGATGTACTTTAAAGTGCGGAATAGGGGAAACAAGCAAACTATAACACAAGGATTTTTATGTGGAAATCCTTTCGGAAAAAACCACGGGACCTAGTCCAGCCAAAAGATATCACTAAGACAAAGTCAACAAGAACTTACAAGACTCGAACTTGACTCATTCGGACTCGACACTACGATATTTCAATTCCTAGTCCTCCACGCCTCGAAAAGTCATCACGTATTTACAAGTCCCGTGATCAACCGCAACCGCTCGTACTTCTCTTATATCTCCAAAACAACCACGATCGTCCGATCGATCTCCGTCAATGACGGTTTCGGATTCCACCGACCAAATCACACATCCACGATCCTTCTCGAACCGATCTCCTTCGCAAAGGCTCCAGAACACTCCGACCAAGTAGTTCTTTCCAGAACAGGTTGATGGTTTGATTAAAATCAAATCATAGATGGATTTCATCAATGGGAAAGTCCAAACAAGAAAGAATGGAACATTGGCTTGCAAAAACTAGGATGGAAGAAGGACTAACAAAGGGGATGAGATAAAATAATTCTCAGAGTTTCTATGAACTCTAGAGATACCCCAAAGTACTCTCCACACACTCCCCCAAGTCACTTTTTCGAACTAGAAAGGTTCTAGTTAAATAGAGAAATCAAAACCAAGGTTTTGAAGTTGCTAAAAACAAAAGAGGAAACAAATCCCATATTAGGGTCGACCCTGGGAGTCACTTGGGTCAACCCAACAACACACTTCAGTCGACCCAAGTGTCTTCTAGGGTCGACCCTCAATTATCATGTATTCTGGAATTTTTTCCCATAGTAAATTTTTGAGACTCATGGTTGACCTTGAGGTGCAAACCCATTTTTAAAAACTCATTTTTAGCTCTTGCATCCTTCACAAAAGATGTAGATCTTTTCGACATGGTCGATTTGATAAATTATGGAGCAAAATCCGAGCTACGGTTTGCGAGATATGCCTCTAACAAGCAACTTTAATGTTTTAAAAACTTTTAACTTGTTTTGGGTTATATATCTAATCACCTAGGGTCCATATGGTTACTCTAAGTCAATTTTCAACTAAGATATCATATTATAATTATTCTAACTCAATTCCCACCTAAGGTAACATGGTATCTAGGTCACTTGATGGTATGAGTAAAATGAAGGATATGATCAGAATTTCTTCAACCGGTCTTCTTCGGTCTTCATCTTCACTTGTCGTGGATGCTTGAAGACAATGACACAAGATACAATAGACTCACTTGTTTTGACACCGGGATAAGCCAACACTAAAACATAGACTTTACAAAGATAAAATTGCTTTTCTATTATTATAATGCCAAAAAGACAAAATTTCCTTTCATAAAAATGCAAATGTACATTTCATAAAGACAAAAATGTCCTTCTATAATGTCGGGTGTTAGAAACTTTAATGAGACTTTTATAAAGAAAAAATGCATTTCTACTAATATATGCCAATTTTTATAAAGAAAAAATTGTCATTCTCTACTACTATAATGCTGATAGGGGTATTAAAAATGTAGATACATTTTTTTTATAAAGATGTAATTACTCTTTGCAGTGAAGTCGATGATCATGTGCATCGCATGTGGCCCCCACAATGCAACTCCTAAAATTAAGTACAATCTAAAATATTGTCATTATTTCAATGTAATATTCCTTAATTAATTATAATATCATATTTACATATATTTGGAATATAATATGTTACCCAGATATGGACCTTAGAGGGGGGGGGGGTGAATAGGGTCAATGACATATTTAAAACTTGTTTTCCCTTTTAAAGCGGAATTTGAAAATCAATGGAAAATGCAGCCAACAGATAGTATAGAAATCTAATAGCAAGATAATCTAAGAGATAGAAGAGAGAAAAAGAATTACAAATTCAGTTGTTAACAAGGTTCAGCAATCTCTAGCCTACTCCCCGCCTCTGCAAACCGTAAGAGGTTTCACTACGATCCTCGATCGTACAAACTCCTTCATAGGTAAAGCTTAAACCCTTTTACAATCTCTCTTCTGGTAGAGATGCAACCTTACAGTCCTTCTTCAAGTCAGGATGGAACCTATCACCATCAGAGCATAGCCCTCTCTGACAAAAACAAAACTGCAGCTTCAATGCAAGAACACGAAGGTTGTTGACTATTATAGATTGATGTTTTGGATTTACAATCCGAAATAAAGAACTCCTTTTGAGTTAGATTTGAATGGAATCTTAAACTCTACAAAATCTCTCAAGTAGATGATTCAGATTCAGCTCAAAGAGAAAAACAGAGTACCGTTTCTCAAGAATGGGTATTTTTAGTTCGTGTGAATGATTGATTAATAGAACAGTGTAATCTTAGCTTTAAAGATCATACTTTGATTTAAAGATCATCTCTTTTTATAGTGAATTAATATTTATTACCCTTGGTGAACATTTAATGAGAAATCACCCGTTATTAATATAGCCGTTGAGCATTATAGGCGAGTTTCAGTTTTTCTCAGGTCATCCAGTTGATTAGAAGAGTCTTTTGATTGGCTGGATGGTCACCAGATTGGATGGATCAGTCATCTGATCAACTAGATGATAAAAAAAACATTTTGAGCTTTTTGTTCTATCCAGTTGATCGTAAGGGTCGTGTGATCGAATAGATAGACCACCTAATCGACTGGATGGTCCACCTGATCGGCTGGATAAACTAAAAGAAATCAGATCTTGGTTTCCTTAGACTTTAATGATTTGCACGTTTTCCAAAGTCTTTTAACATATTAAGTAAACATGATTAACATCTCATAATGATCTTTTGAATGATTTAATATGGATTCATAATGAGTTTTAACTCGATCAATACATGCAAACAAATTTTGACAAAATTTGTTCTTTCTAGTCGATTACAGGATTGCCTGATCAACTGGATGGTCTGTCTGATCGACTAGATAGACCATTTTTTTGCTGAATCCATTTTTCAAAACCTTTAAGATAGGATTTGATTCCAAGGTTTTGTACTTAACCTTTAAGAGAAAGATGATCATATTTTGAGGTCCTTAATTATATTTTTTTATATTCGTTTAAGGAACCTATGGTCAATCTAAGGTATTTTGAGATTTTCACCAAATCACCACTTGAGGATTTTTACAAAAATCCTAGACAAACCACTGACTACCTATTCTTAGACCTTGATGGATTTGATCTTTTGTTTCTTTAGTCTTCAGTAGCAGTGCCTCAAAAACGATCTTCCAAAATCATTTTTGTTTATAGATGAATATCTTCTTGAAGCTTTGATTTGGAATTGTCTTCATTGCTTTGACTTGATCTTTTGCATTGAAGGTTCTTGAATCTTAGTTTGAAGTGAATCCTATATCTCTTGAATACTGTAGACAATGATGCTCATGGTAGATATTAGTATCTCAAGAGTCATTTCATTATTTATGTTATCATTAAAATTAATTAGGGTCATACGGTTGTAACCTTTAGGCTACCATAATATACGCTTTTCTACTTGATGTAAAATTGTGTTGGGGCCATAGATGAGACCTATATTGATGCATGTGTTCCATTGGAACAACAAATACCATATTGTGAAAGAAAAAAAGTAGACCACACATGTTTTTCTGTTTTTCATTTTTTAAAACAAGTAACAACTAATAATACCAAACATGTTTTCTGCTTTAAAAAAATTGAAAACAGATAAAAAAAATTAATCGTTTCCAATTTTTTGAAATAGAAAAATGACAATGCATACAAATGCATGAATAAGTATTTTCCCTTCCAAATTCGTTAGGTAAAGGAGTGCCTTTAATTTGTGTTGGAAAACCTCTTTAGATAAGTATTGTTGATGAGTGCTAGCCTCAGTCTCAGAATTCAATTTTTTTTCAAACTCTCACGTTTGGATTCAACATTTGTGGTTGCTACCCCTTTAACATGTTTAAATAACAAAATTTTCAGAGAAATTAATGATTTATACCATTTCTCAAGGTAACAGCAAAAAGAAGCGACACTTCTTGTTACCAACTGTGGGAGATTGGAAGTCTACGACTAGGGCTAGCATTTCTCCTGAGGAGTGCTAGCCTGAGTTACAAAATTCAATTTTTTTCCAAACTCTCACATTGTGTATGGGCTAGGGTTTCTCTTGTTCTCCAGTATAATACCTTCCCTTGACTGATTATAGATTATTATTTTTTTCTACTTTACTAGTTAGAATTAAAGGAATATGATGTGTACATGTGCCTGCCACCAATCACAACTTGATCTTTGACTTATTCATCGACCTATCAAAATCTTTTGTAGAGATTGGATGATATCAATAGCTTTCCTAACAATGAGATTTGGTTTGCTTTTGAGTCCGAAACAAAGCCATGTCTTGAAGTAATTGGGCTGTATCCTCAAATCTCACTATTATAGTGGCCAAATCCTCCAACTGTCGGTTGGGACAGTATATTTTTGAAAGTACACATGTCAAATTCAATCAACGGCCACGGCCGGCCGAATATTTTTTATTGGTTACTAATTGCTACTGAATCCCCGGTTAAAAAAACAATTGGTTTTGCCGGACCATAAATGTTTTCGTGGTTGTGAAACCCAAGCCGGCTTTGGACTGGGTTGACCATTCCCATCAGAGGACCCACCTAACATTATGGATTTTATTTTGTAAGGACCTAACACATATATTGATTGCATTAATGTCGGATGTGCAACACGAGCCAAAGTTGGATTATTATTATGGGAAGTGATTGATAGTACCTATTATCGAGAGCAAGGCCGCTTGATTGATAATCCAATGGAGTTAAGTATCAAGTGGGGTTCACCATTTCATGCATATATATATATATAACTTTGAGCTATTAGAGTTTAAATTAGACGCCGCAGCTCTCGATAATAGGTCTTTCAATCAATTTTTCTTGTTATTATTTATTTATTTTTGTAAACAATAATAGATTAAGCCAACCAAGTCTCACGAAACCTTACAACCCTTATCTTATGTTTGATTGTTGAGAAAATAATCAAAAACATGGAAAAGAAAATAAAATTTTAGATTTCTAATACAATTTTTAATTGTATTTTGTCCAAATTTTTTTTTTTCATGGTTTTACTCATTTTTTCAGCAATCAAACATAGGGTTAGGTTACGTTCGTTTTAGGAGAAAGTAGGTGAATAAAAAGCAAAGAAATAAAAAGAAAGGAAAATAAAAGAAACTTAAATTTTATCTCAAAATAACTATTAAAAAATGGAAGAAGTTTTTGGGAGAAAATTTGTCATTTTTGAGAAAGTATAAAAAATTAAGGTATGTTTCTTGCAAACCAAAGGCAAGAAAAGTGCAAGAAACTGACTTTTCATTTACTTTCCCTCACTTTCTCGCCAAACGAACACAACATTAAAGCACACGAGCAATCCTATGTGATTTGTTAACAAAAGACTAGAAACATAATGTCTATTGGGAGGGAGAGTTACTTTGGAAAGGTAGAAACCTCTTTGATCTAAAATTTGAGATGGTTGAGAAGCTTGGAGAAGTGAAATCGTGTTTGAGAAAGAGATCCAAGCTTTGAGGAAGAAAATCTAAGCCTTGGGATGCAAAACTCGTGCTCTTCTTGATCTCAAATGAAAACCCCTTTTGGAAACCCTAGATCTCTCCCTTTTCCTCTCACAAGATGTTTCTCAAAGTGTTAAACTCTTTAATCCCACAAAGATTGAGTATTTATAGGATTAGAGTTGAAAAATCAGGAATATACCCTTTAAAAATCCCTTTCTCGCGATTCCTACGGATGTACTCATCGACGAGTCAACTCCAGTTGTCAACGAGTGGGTTCTATTCGTCGATGAGTGGTTGAAAATCGACGACGAACAACAAATTTTCGCATTCTATTTGGTTCACTCGTCGACAAGTTCAGGGCACTCGGCGACGAGTGGATACTCTGACTGGGTGGAGTTTTTCCTGCTTTGGTATTTTGACCATACCTTTTGACTCGCTTATTGGCTTTTAACGATTCAACTTTGTTTTGGACTACTCTTTCAAAGGGGAACAATTTTGTGTCTAATAGACAAATCTTAATTCTAAGTTTTTAATTACCTAAATAGGTTCTAAAGCTGATTGTCTGAAAATGGATTTCAACAGTCCAAGTTTTCAACAGACCCGACTCCAGAAATCCAACTTTTGACTCAATCCCGACTCAAAATCTGAAAAAATTGTCAACATGAACCTCGAAGAAGGTTTAAATACTTTTCAAAAAATTCAAGAATCATTCAATTCCGATCACCGATGAGAAAACTAGAGCTACTTAAAGTTGAGGATAATGCTAAGGCATAACCTTTGATGACACTTAAGAGTATTATATACTCTTACTCATTCATCCCAAACATCCATACATTTAAGAAAACCTTCTTAAGGCTTTAATACATTCCATAAAGATCTAGGGTTCTACATCCTCCCCCCCTTACAGAAATTTCGTCCTCGAAATTTGAACGATACATAGGGATAACAAAGAACAAAATTTATATGAAGCTTCAATTACACAAACAAATTAGGATACTTTTCTCTCACTTTGGCCTCGTGCTCCCATGTAGCTTCTTCCCTAGTGTGATGTTACCATCGAATGAGAACCAGGGGAATAACCTTATTGCGCAAAACTTGATCTCTACGGTCCAAAATCTGAACCTGCTCTTCCACTAATGTGAGATCCTCCCGGATTTCCAACGGATCAAGATCTATAACATGAGAATGATCCGGGATATACTTTCGAAGCATGGACACATGGAAGATATTATGAACCGCCACCATGTAAGTAGGTAGAGCAACCTGATAAGCAACCTTACCAACTTTGGTGATGATCTCAAACGGACCCACATACCTCGGACTAAGCATTCCTCTTTTGCCAAATCTCATAACTCCCTTTGTCAGCGAAACTTTAATAAATACCATATCTCCAACACGGAACTCCAGATCCTGCCTACGGGTGTCGGCATAGTTCTTCTGCCTATCCTAAGCAGTCTTCAATCTTTCTCTGATGATCTTGACCCTATCTGCGGTCTGCTCGATCAACTCGGGGCCCAATATATTTCTCTCTCCAACTTCATCCCAATATAGGGGAGATCTACAACTTCAACCATACAAGGCTTCAAAAGGTGTCATTTGGATACTCGCCTGATAGCTGTTATTGTAGGAGAACTCCACCAATGGCAAGTGATCTTCCTAATTGCCCTTGAAGTCCAACATGCAAGCTCAGAGCATGTCCTCTATAATCTGGTTCACCCTCTCAGTCTGCCCATCTATTTGAGGATGAAAGGCGGTGCTAAAGTCCAAATGGAAACCCATAACACTCTGACAGCTCTTCCAGAACCTAGAAGTGAAACTCGGATCCCTGTCTGAAACAATACTTACTAGCACCCCGTGCAACCGAACCACTTCTTTGATGTACAATGCAACCAACTGGTTCGCGTTGAATGTAGTCCGATAAGGCAAGAAATTAGTGGATTTTGTCAAACGATCAACCACTACCCATATTGCATCTGAGTTCTTCGTCGTCCTTGGCAACCCCATAATGAAATCCATAGAGATGTTCTCCCATTTCTACTCTGGAATAGGAAGGGATTACAAAAGCCCTACTGACCTCATATGCTCGGCCTTCACCTGTTGGCACACTAAGCATCATGACACATACTCGGTGACTTCCCTCTTTATGTTCTGCCACTAATAGCGCTTCTTCAGATTCTGGTACATCTTCGTACCACCAGGATGCACAGTGTATTTGGACTGGTGAGCTTCATCTAAGATCTCGCTTTTCAACTCCGCATCCGCAGGAACATATAACCTTCCTTTAAAGGTGATTGCTCCATTACTGTTCACGGAGAACTCATCACTCCCCTTGCTAACTACCTTATCTCTGTAAGCAAGTAGCTCCACATCCGAATCCTGCAACGCTCGGATTCAAACTTGGATATAAGGCCTGACAGTAAGATTAGCCATGACTAGTCCATAGGTGAGAATTCTGAAATTGGTACCGAGGTTTGCCATGACCTACATCTTCCACTCGTGAATCATCATGTGAGCTACAAGTCTAGTAGGCTTTCTGATCAAATCATCTGCCACCACATTGGCCTTACCCGGATGGTACTAGATAGAACATTCATAGTCTTTCAAGAATTCTATCCATCGACGTTGTCGCATATTTAACTCATTTTGGGAAAACAGATTTTTTAAACTTTTGTGATCCGTGAAAACATCACACTCTTTCCTATAAAGGTAATGCCGCCAAATCTTTAACGCGAATACCACAGTGGCTAACTCCAAGTCATGAGTAGGATAGTTCTTTTCATGCTTCTTCAATTGCCAGGAAGCATAGGCAATGACATTCCCGCATTGCATAAGAACACATCCTAGCCCAATATTCGAGGCATCACTGTAGACCATGAAACCTCCACTACTAGATGACACTGTGAGAACGGGGGCCGTAGTAAGCCTCTTCTTCAACTCTACAAAACTTGCTTCACATTTTTCACTCCAAGTGAACTTGGTATTCTTCTGTGTCAAATACGTGAGTGGAGCTGCTAAGCTGGAGAACCCTTTTACGAATCTCCGATAGTAGCCTGCCAACCCGAGGAAACTGCGAATCTCAGTAACACTTTTGGGTCTCTCCCAGCTCATCACTACTTCTATCTTCACTGGATCGACTGATATACCTTCCGCAGACACAATGTGGCCAAGGAATGCCACCTTTTCTAACCAATACTCACACTTGCTCAACTTAGCATACAGACTATGCTCCCGTAGAGTCTCAAGTGTAAGACGAAGGTCTAGATCATGATCCTCCCGTGTCTAGGAATACACCAAGATGTCATCGATGAATACTATGACACACCGATCGAGGAAAATTCTAAACACCTGGTTCATCAAATCCATAAAAATAGCCGGCGCGTTCGTCAGACCAAAAGGCATGACTAGGAACTCATAGTGCCCGTACCAAGTCCTAAAGGCAGTTTTGGAAACATCTTCGGCGTTGATCTTTAATTGATGATAGCCTGATCGCAGATCAATCTTGGAGAAGAACCTTGCTCCATTCAGTTGATCAAACAAATCGTCTATCCGAGGCAAGGGATAATGATTCTTGATGGTGACTTTGTTCAACTGCCTATAGTCAATGCACATTCCCATCGACCCATCCTTCTTCTTCACGAAGAGTACTGGAGCTCCCCATGGTGACACACTTGGTCGGATGAAACTAAGTTGTTGCAATTCTTCAATTTGGTCCTTCAATTCCTTAAGTTCAATTGGGCCCATTCTATATGGAGCCTTAAAAATTGGAGCTGTTCCTGGAGCAAGCTCTATTGCAAACTTTATCTCCCTATCTGGAGGCAATCCCGGTAAGTCCTCGGGAAATTTGTCTAAATACTCACTCACAACCGGGATGGCTGAGGGGTCTTGTGCCTCTGGATTTGCAAGACTTAGAGCCGCTAAACGGGCTATATCTCTTATTCGAAGTCCATGAAAGTGGAATGGCTTGATGCCCTCTGGCTTAAATTTCACCATCTTCTCAAAACAAACCACATGCCGTAGTGTGCAGCTAGCCAATCCATTCCAAGAATATCATCGAAGTCTAAGTCTTGGAACTCCAGGATGATTAAATCAATCGACAATTCATACTGCCTAACTTGAACTATACAATTCTGGTATCCTCGCTCTGTATCTACTAACTTGCCAAGTGGAGTCGAAATGGCACTACTACACTATATGGCTGTAACGGCGGTTTTATAACAGCAGTTTTATAATGGCGGTTTTATAAAACCATAGTAGAAAGGTACTTATCACGACAGTTAACTTAAACCGTAGTAGTTTCGTGGTTGCCGCCTCTTTATAACGGCGGTATCTTAATAACCACAGTTATTGTATTGTTTGCTACGGTGATTTTTTAAGAAATGCCGTTATAACATGAACAACAATGGCAATTTTTCAACAACCGCCGTAGCAAATAGTTCCCACCACCCTTTTCATCTTCCCGCCCTGTCACTTCCCGCTTTGATTATAGCGGCAATACGATAAAAAACCGTCGTTATAATTATTAATAATAGCTGCGGTTAGAAATTAAATGATGTTATAACTAACTTGTAACGGCGATCATTAAAAACCGTCATTACAAATCTCTAAATAATTCTCCAATCATTTCCCCTCACTTCAGTATGTTTCTCACTGTTTTCGGCCACCTACTCATGGTCCCCTCCCTTCTCCGTGCTTCGGTCTCCTGCTCCAGCATCCAGCTCCGGCCTCCTGCTCCGGCCTTCCCGCTCTGGCCTCTGGTCACCCTCTCTGGCAGCCACAGCTCCACGATAAGTTCTCTTGCTCTCTCTCTCTCTCTCTTCTCTCTCTCTCTACTCTCTCTCTCTACTCTAAATCTACTTGCATGTCTCTGTCCAGCACAACAACACTCTCCGGTAGCACCCTCTCCGACAGCCACACCTCCGGCAGCACCTCCCCTTTGCGCAATCACTCTCTCCCTCTTTGGTCACCCTCTCTGTAATCATTCTCTCTCTTATTTATTTAATTTCTTATTTATTATGATTGTTATTTTTGAATTTTAGGTTGTGTTAGAAGAATATTTTCCAATAAGTTTAGGAATAGGTTTTTAATTTGTAAATTATTTGGTTTTCTGGGGAATGCAAATTCTTGGTTTGTTTTCCTTTTTTTTTTACTAGCTTGCATTTTATAAATTTTTTTAAGGTATTTAAAATTATGTTTTAGACTTGCTATAGATTTTTATTTGTTAATCCATTTTTCAGAAAACCAATTTAGTGATTAGATTTGTTCTAATTGTTAGACATGATGCCTAGAAAAGTCATTTAGGTTGTTAGACTTTTATTAATTTGATTAATAAAGACTTCTTCTTAATCTATTGTGTATTTATTATGGGTAATTGACCATGATCATGAGATGATCTATATGATATGAGATATCGATAAAGGTCCATAGGATATATTGTAGGAAAGTTATGTGATTAGATTATCACAGGGAGATATAACTTTCTGGTTCCTTATACCTTATATAGTCACAGCTGTGGGTGAAGCTGGGCACTTCACTTATATGGCTGCCAGAATACTAAGATGTTCTCAATAGTTGAGATATAGTTCTCTCTCGAACTATTGTAGTGGAGACTACACATCGGCATATGGGTGCTTAAATGTACACTGACTGATTCCATTCAATGAGAGACCTCTTGCATAAACATACTATCAGATAGTTGGTCTCTCATTCACATTGAACGGTTTCGATGATCCTTAGATCTGATGAGTTCATCTATGATTGAGCAGTGATCTGACTGTTTTGATTCAACCAACGTATTTTCTAACTTAGGGAATACAATACAGTGATAGTTGGATAGTTAGAAAGCTGTTAGAGTCATGATAAATTTCAAACAAGAAATCCATGCTCATTAATTTGAGAGATTATCCAAGTTCCGGGTAAGACAGTTGATTAAGTTCAAATCCTACGCAGGTGATTTTGAAAAAAAAATAAGTTTTTAAATATACTTTTATTAAAAGGTATTATACTTATAAAAAGATTTTCTCAAGATGATTTTCATGAGAAATTGTTTCTCATGGCTTAATCATAAGTCCTGGAAACCCGGATGATTTGCAATGGGTTACGGGTTAGATAGTATGTCAATCTCGAAGGCCCATTAGGGATAATGTATCTGGAAGGATAAATCGAATTTAAAAGTTCATGTGGCGGGATCCGTAATGGTTAATGTTCATACACTAGGATTCAATTGCAACATGGATATCTCACGTCACTTGCAATTCCAATGTAATTCATGTTTAGGGTTAATGGGATAACATTGGGTAAGCCAGGGTAAGAATACCTCAGAGCAATCTGTGGAAGTGCTCACATAAGAAATACAAGCTCAATAATTGATTAAAAGTTAATCAATTATTTAAGTGATTAAAAGTTAATCATTAATTAAATAGATTAAAAGTTAATCTATTGTTTAAATTAATTGTTAATTTAAACTAAGAGATTATTTTAGTAATTATTTAATTAACATAATTAAAGGGGAAATGGTTTGACCCATATCCATAAATCCATTAAAATGGACCTTTAATATGAGCCAAAGCCCATGGGTTTAAACCCTAGGGTGGGGCGCTCACTTGAGGAATCCTAATTGGATTACGATTATGTTAATTGAATAATTGTTGAAATATAATAATCATAATTATGGAATTAAAATTCAATTGTTGGATTGCAATAAGGATGAGGATAAGTTGTAATTGGATTACAACTTGGAGTGTTTAACTCAAACTCCATGCCCCCTTGAAGCTCACCCCCCCCCCCCCCGCCCCCTTATTTGGTTTAGGTTTCCTAGTTTGACTAGGATTCCTCCAAGTGTTGGTTGTTTGACTTATCCCTTTAATTAAGGAAACCTCTTATTAGAAGGACTCCTTAATTAAAAGGTCTTCTATAACTAGAGTAGTTATAGATAAACCAGAAAATTATTTATTAAATAATAAGAGTTATTATTGTTAAATAATTCCTTAAGAGATAAGATCAAGTTGGAGTAGGATTAGGATTAGGATAGGATCCTAGTCTATAAATACCCCAACACCCTAGACCATTAAGTACTTTTTCCCATAATTTTTCTCTCCTCTCCTCTCTCTCTCTATACCGTGAGCCCTAGGGATACCCCTAGGGATTTTCGTGAGCTTCTAAGGTGGTGCAAGTTGGGTTTTGTTAATTCTAGGGTTTTGAACCTTAGTACTTTTTGTGATAGAAGGTCTACACCATTGCTCCATCTTCTTCCTCTTGCTTCAACAATTCCAAAAGAGATTCTAAAGCTTCGTGGGGATAGCGAAGAACAAGGATTGAGCTTCTAGTATTTTTTTCAGAGAAATCTCTACAAAGAATTCTAACGGTTCGAGTGGATTAAGCTTCACTGGTGAACATAATTCACCGAGGTGATATGACTAAAACTCTTAGATAATTTTGATGCTTTCTATGGTGTTACGATCTAAGGGGATCTATGTCGCGCCCCAAAATACCCCCTAGGAGTTTAGGGATACTCTAGGAGTGACTAAACGTACCTGACAAACCATCTTGTCATGAACACGATAATTACAGTACTAAAACAATGATAATCAGAGCGCGGAAGCTAAACATAAATGCGGAAGCGTAAACTAACTTTTTCATTTCTTCTATAGTTCTTAAAATGGTATTCCAAGTTAACATATATACAAAACATGTCTAAGTCTAAGGTGGACAGGCCCACCTATCAAAATGTCACAACTACTCAAAAATCCTCTCGCACTCTCCCCTCAACAGTAGTCAAGGTATGGCCACACGTCGAGGTCTCGGTCCGCCTGAGACTGTAGTGGAATAGACGGCTCTCTCTCCTCTATGTACTCTTCCTCGACCCAAGGCTCCGGGTCGAGGGCTCCCTTAGTACCTGCCGACATGAAAGTACGGCTGAGCATGGAATACTCAGGAGTACAAGCTACTAGCTAACCATAACAATAATAAACACGCAAAGAGTAATACAATACCAATCATCAATTCAAGGCAATAGTAAAATCATAGAATTAAACAATATTAAACATGAAGCAATATTATCATCTTGATGTACGTGCATGAATGCAAAAACGCTGATAAAACTCATGCTTGAAAACCCGTTTCCATATCTCGGTATGCCTTGTGGAAATCATGTATGCGTGCATGCATGAATGTCTTTTCATCATCTTGTAAGCTTGCATCTTGTAACTTGTGAGTCAGAGGCTAGCACTAGAATCTCCCTGGGCTGCCAACCTCCTTGATATATGGTTTTCTTGTGAGCCAGAGGCTAGTACCCGAATGTCCCTGGGCTACCAACCTCCTTGACAATATGTGTTTTGGGTTTTCTTGTGAGCCAGAGGCTAGTATCCGTATCTCCCTGGGCTACCAACCTCCTTGACATGCAATATTTTCTTGTTGGCTATTATATGCACATGCTCTTGAAATCTCGGTTCATGCTATCATGCGTGCTCGTGTACGTGTCAATCGTGACAATAGTGGAATGAGGATAACAAGAGAGATATGACATCACAATTCCATTCATAATATATTCATGTGAGCATTTGAGTGATTAACATGGCATTTGAGTATTTAAAGCATTTTCTTCCCTTAAGTCATGATTTTATAGATTTGGCATTTTGTCAAACACATAACATACATTGTTCCTTAGTAGTTCATCTTCTTCCTTTTTATGCATATTTTCCATTCAATTACACAAGGGTAAGTTTATTATTTGTACAATGTCCATCCTCCATTTTCCAATTCACACCCCACACATCATACATCATTCATTCGGCATCCAATCTCCTCAATCCATACCCATCCAAACATCCATACCATTCTTCCTTATCTTGTTTATGTTCATTAGAGCTAATACATTTCATAAAGAAGAAACCTAATAACAAGGATCACATTCCATATAGAAACCTAGATTATTGCTAGGGTAAGTTGGTAGGGTGTACTAACCTTAAATCAATGCTTGACCTTGAAGGAAACCTTGAATTAAGACTCCAAGAGGGTAGGGAACAACCCTTGCTTGAGGAAAACTTGAGTTGGGGAAGAAACCCCTTTCAATACGCTGTAGGATCACTGCCCTAGCTTGGAGGAGGAGTCCCACACGAGCTTGAGCCTTGAAATTGAAGCAATCCAAGTTGAGGATGATCTAGGGTTCTTAAGCCCTTTGATACCTTCTCAAAATCAAAACCCTAGGTTAGAATCTCTTCTCCTCTCTCTCTAACTCTCAAAAGCTTCTAAGTGTTGTAAATAATCCCTAAGGCTCGGGCAACGCCTTATAAGAAAGGGTTTAACACCCAAAAGATGAAAACGCCCTTACTGAAATTTCTGCGAAAACGCGAAGACCGAGCGATCGGTGTTTAAGACTGATCGATCGGTTGCCTACCGAGCGATCGGTATTCTGCCCGAGCAACCAGTCAAAAATCTGCTCTCTGGAAAATTTTCCCATACAAAATTTTTGACCAGTCGATAGCTACCGATCGATCGATTTTGGACCGATCGATCGCTGAATGGACTGAGCGATTGGTGCTCTGCAGGTCAGAGCTGTTTTAACCATATCTTTTGACTCGCTCGTCCGATTTCGACGATTCAACTTGCGTTAGATTCATCTTTCAAAAACAAACATTTCTGACATTTCAGAATTTCCGATTTCTCCCTTATTTATTAATTAGACTACGAGAAAGACCAATTAGGCACGAAAGTGCTATTCATTAAATAGAAAAGTCCGGGGTGCTACAATCTAGTTTCCACATAAATTATTATCCAGATCCCCCTTCAAGTGGTATCAAAGCTTATGGTTAGGAGTAATTTTTTTGTTTATTTTGATAAGGTAATTAAATGAAAAATTTTATTCATAAGATGAATTTAATTTAGATCTATTTAATATTGCCCGTAGTTTTTATTATTTTATTTGTTCATGAGATGAATAAATAAATATTTATTATATTATTGAATGAGATTTGATAATTAAATAAAATTTAAAAACTAGTATTATATGTGATATAATTAAATTCGAAATAAAGAGTTTATTTTCAAATTCCTTTTAAATGATTTGATCATTTAATATATATTTATTAATTGTTTAAAATAATTAATAAAGAATTTTTCCCATAAATAGATTTTGTTCGAAAAATTATAAAACCCTAATTTATGATGAGATCATATTTAGGATTTTTGATTCTGTTATTTTTTATTTTAATCTCGGATAATAGTAGAACCAATCTCAGATAATAGTAGAACCAATCTATATGAAAGGACCTTGCATTCGAGAAAGGATCTTGCATTCGAGAAAGAAATAAAATATTGTAGAGATTTTAAGAAAATTCTATTTTATATTTAAATAATAATAATAATAATAATAATAATAATAATAATAATAATAATTTTATGAAAAATGTTTTAAGGAAAATAAAATTGTTTTATTTTTTTCGGGGTTTGATCTATATAAGATATAGATTTTATCGAGCGATTTGATAATTGTTATCATATTTTAAATGCTTTTAAAATAAGAAAAAGTACTCCATCACTATGTAGCATCTATTTTATATGAGATTATAGTTATGGGTCATATTTTATGATAAATTGTTTATCATTCATGCATTCATATTAGAGGTTAATATGTAGTAGGTTTTATGATAGATACCGATTGATCGGTTTTGGACCGATCGATCGCTGACTGGACCGAGCGATCAGTGCTCTGTAGGTCTGGACTGTTTTGACCATATCTCTTGACTCGCTCGCCGGATTTCGACGATTCAACTTGCGTTGGGTTCGTCTTTCGAAAATGAACATTTTTGACGTTTCAGAATTTCCGATTTCTCTCTTATTTATTAATTAGACTATGAGGAAGGCCAATTAGCTGCGAAAACGGTATTCATTAAGTATAGAAAAGTCCGGGGTGCTACATTCTCCCCCCCTTACAAAAATTTCGTCCCCGAAATTTGGACGATACATACATGCACAAGACCATAACAATTACAAGGGAATGCCAAGGCCCTAAATAAATAACTGAGGATACTTTTCCCGCACTTCGGCTTCTCGTTCCCATGTAGCTTCCTCCCTTGAATGGTGTTGCCATCTCACTAAGACCAAGGGAATGGTCTTGTTACGCAAGACTTGATCTCTCATATCCAAGATCTGCACCGGTTGTTCAACTAGGGTGAGGTCCTCTCGAATCTCTATCGGATTCAACTCGATGACATGAGAAGGATCCGGGATATACTTTCGAAGCATAGAGACATGGAATACATTGTGGACCGCCGTCATATGAGCGGGTAAAGCAACACGGTAAGCTACCTACCGACTCTAGTAATGATCTCGAACGGACCCACATATCTCGGGCTAAGCTTGCCCCTCTTCCCGAATCGCATAACACCCTTGGTTGGTGAAACCCAAACAAATACAAAATCACCCACTCGAAACTCAAGATCTCTCATTCGATTGTCGACGTAGCTCTTCTGTCTATCTTGTGCGGTCTTCAACCTCTCCCGGATGAGCTTGACTCTATCTGCCGTTTGTTCAATCAACTCGGGGCCCAAAATTTTTCTTTCTCCCAGTTCATCCCAATGCAACGGGGATCTACAACTTCTTCCGTACAAAGCCTCAAAAGGAGCCATCTGTATGCTTGCCTGATAGCTATTATTGTAGGCGAATTCCACCAAAGGTAGGTGATCTTCCCAACTTCCTTTAAAATCCAGCATACAAGCTCGGAGCATATCTTCAATAACCTGATTCACTCGCTCGGTTTGCCCATCCGTCTGTGGATGGAAAGCGGTGCTAAAGTCCAACCGGGAACCCATGGCACTCTGAAAGCTTTTCCAAAACTTGGAGGTAAATCTAGGGTCCCGATCCGATACAATGCTCACTGGCACCCCATGCAATCGGACTATTTCTTTGATATACAATGCAGCCAACTAATTTTAGTTGAATGTAGTCCGGTACGGTAAGAAATGGGCGGACTTCGTGAGTCTGTCGACCACGACCCATACAGCATCATAGTTTCTAGCCGTCTTCGGCAACCCCACAATGAAGTCCATAGAGATATGTTCCCATTTCCACTCGGGAATGGGGAGGGACTGCAAAAGTCCAGCCGGTCTCCTATGTTCAGCTTTGACTTGTTGGCACACCAAGCATTTAGACACATACTCCGCTATTTCTCGCTTCATGTTCCGCCACCAAAAGTGCTTTTTCAAGTCTCTATACATTTTGGTACCTCCGGGGTGAACAGTGTACTTGGACCGGTGAGCCTCGTATAAGATTTCTCGCTTAAGCTTCTCATCGGCTGGGACACATACTCTTCCCTTGAAAGTGATAATTCCATCTTCCCTCACCGTAAAATCCTTGCTGCCACTCTTAACTGACTTGTCTCGGGAAGAAAGTAGCTCGGCATCCATTTCCTATAACTCCTGGATCATGCTCAACATAAATGGCCTAACTGTGATGTTAGCCATTACCGGCCCATAGGTAGGGAGACTAAAACTGATGTCGAGGTTGGATGCATCCTCCAGAAACCTCCACTCCTTCAGCATCATATGCGCCAAAGTCCAGTAGGCTTCCGGCTAAGAGCATCGGCTACTACATTCGCTTTGCCCGGGTGGTATTGAATAGAGCACTCGTAGTCTTTCAAAAATTCTACCCATCTTCTTTGCCTTAGGTTCAGCTCTTTTTGGGAAAACAAATACTTAAGGCTTTTATGATCTGTGAATACCTCAAATTGTTCCCCATAAAGATAATATCGCCAAATCTTCAATGCAAACACAACCGCGGCGAGTTCTAAGTCGTCAGTGGGGTAATTCTTTTCATGCTCCTTCAATTGTCTTGATGCGTAGGCAATGACTTTCTTATGCTACATAAGGACACACCCAAGTCCGATATGCGAAGCATCGCTATATACCTCATAACCACCATGTCCGGATGACACAGTAAGGACGGGGGTCGTGGTGAGGCGCTTCTTCAACTCTTCGAAACTCACTTCACATCGGTCACTCCAACTGAACTTGACATTTTTTCTCGTCAAGTAAGTGAGAGGTACGGCCAAACTGGAGAATCCCTCTACAAATCTCCGGTAATAGCCTGCCAACCCGAGGAAACTACGTATCTCCGTGACGCTCTTGGGCCTCTCCCAACTCATGACTGCCTCAACCTTGGCTGGATCTACAGAAATACCCTCGGTAGACACTACGTGGCTTAGGAACGCCACTTTCTCTAACCAGAATTCGCACTTGCTCAATTTGGCATAGCCTATGCTCTCTCAACATCTCTAGAGCAAGGCGGAGGTCTCGTGCGTGATCTTCCCGTGTCTGGGAATACACCAAAATGTCGTCGATGAATACAATCACGCATCGATCCAAGTATGATCGGAACACCCGATTCATCAAATCCATGAACTCCGCCGGTGCATTCGTCAGCCCAAAAGGCATGACAAGGAACTCGTAATGCCCATACCGAGTCCTGAAAGCCGTCTTCGGAACATCCTCCGACTTGATCTTTAGCTGATGATACCCCGACCTAAGATCAATCTTGGAGAAAAATCTCGCTCCATTCAGTTGGTCGAACAAGTCGTCTATCCTTGGCAAGGGATAACGATTCTTGATAGTTACCTTGTTCAACTGGCGGTAGTCTATACACATTCTCATTGACCCGTCTTTCTTCTTCACAAAGAGAACCGGAGCTCCCCACGGCGAGATGCTTGGTTGGATGAAACCAAGTTGTTGTAACTCCTCAATCTGTTCCTTCAATTCTTCAAGCTCTATAGGGGCCATTCTATATGGTGCCCTTGAAATTGGAGCGGTACCCGGAGCAAGCTCTATAGCGAACTCGATCTCTCTATCAGGAGGTAATCCGGGAAGTTTTTTCGGGAACACATCTAAGAACTCACTCACAACTGGAATAGCCGAGGAGTTTTGTACTTCGGGGTTCGCTAAGCTCAAAGCTGCAAGGCGAGCAATATCCCTTTCTCTCAATCCTCGGAAATGAAAAGGCTTAACCCCTTCGGGCTTGAAGTTCACCATCTTTTCAAAACACGCAACATGCCCGTGATGGTTTGCCAATCAATCCATCCCTAGGATAACATCAAAATCCAAGTCTCGGAAGTCTAGGATGATGAGATTGGCTAACAGTTCCTTCTCTCCCACTTGAACCATACTATCCCTGAATATCTTGTCCGTATCAACTGACTTGCTGAGTAGAGTTGCAATGGTCAACTCCCGCTCCAACGGAGTAGCCTCAGTCAAAAAGCCCTTTGCAAAACTTGGTGAGACAAAAGAGTGAGTAGATCCTGTGTCTATCAACACTCGAGCGAGACACTCGTTCACTAATAAAGCGCCTTGCACGACATCATCGGATGCACGTGCGTCTCTCTCTGACAGGGTGAAGACTCGGCCCTGTGTGGCTGGGCGAGGAGGCCATGTAGACTGTGAGGCCCTCGAAGCCTGGGAAGAGCTAGGCTGGGATGTCTGCCTAATCAGGGGCCTGCTCCCTGAAGACTGAGCTGGCAAATGACGTCAGGGACAATCTCTAACCATGTGGCCTTGGTCACCACAATGGAAGCAACTTCCTGTAACCCTTCGACATTCTCCCACTGGATGCCTCCTTCCACAAAGGGTGCAGAAATCATGCGCATAGGTGGGAGGAGCATATCCCGTAGCCTGAGTCACTGCGGGCGATGAGCCTGAGCAAAAACCGGGCGAAAAGCTGGTGGAGCAAAAGGGCGAGGAGCCTGTGGTGCCGAATATATCCTCTGTGACTGAGCCGGCCCTGCGGACTGATACAAGCTAGTCCTTACTCTTTTCTCCCCTGAACTACTCGACTGTCCTTTCTCCATTCCTCTTCTCTTGAAGAACTCCTCGGAGTTCGACTCGGCCAAAAGTGCCTTGTCCACTACTTCTGAATATGTCTCATGTCTGAACATTGAGACTCGGTCCTTGAGGTATGCCTTCAACCCCCTCTCAAATTTCTGGGCTTTCATAGCCTCGGTTGCTGTCATATGTGGAGCAAACTGGATAGCTCCGAAAACTTGGCTTCATAAGCCGCTACCGACATATTACCTTGCTCCAAGGTAATGAACTCAACTTCCATCTTTTCTTTCATCCCTATTGGGAAGTACTTCTTGTTGAAAACGTTCAAGAATTCCTCCCAAGTCCAGTCTTGACCTTGGCGAGTCAACTCTCGGGTCCGAAGTGTGGATTTCCACCAATGGTCGACCTCACCTTCAAGCATAAAGGCGGCCCAAGTAACCCTCTCTGCCTCAGTAGGCGCCAATACGGAGAAGATCTTTTCTAGTTGCCGGATCCATCCTTCGGCAACAAGCGGGTCAATACTCCCACAAAAGGTTGGAGGCCTCATCCTCCGGAAAGCCTCTATTCCGGCTTGGGCTCGGTTAGGAGGAGCCGGTATAAGTGCGGCATTAGGCGGAGTGGCCGGTTGCCTCGCCGCTAGCATAGCCAAGGTCTCGGCTATTGAGGCAAAAGCTTGGGCAAAATCGGGTTGATCATCACCCGATGGAGCATCACCTCCATTGCCCCTTGTGTTGTACCCGTGACCCCGGGTATTGCGTCTCATGATTTCTCCCGAGAACGACAATACAACATGAGTCTAACTTGGATACGCATTTAGTACAAATTTCGTAATTCACTCAATACATATTCATCAAGCATATTTAATAAGCACAACCCAATTAATGCACACATGGTATACAACACAACATCATACATACAATCCGTGTTCCTAGCGTAGGACTCTAAGTTTGGTTGAGATTCAACCAATTTTGACAGGACTGACTTGTTAGTCCATACTTGGAATACAACTCTTTCCTAACACTTAATGCCTTATTCAATTATGGTATCGAGTACTACGCGACCCTAGGGACTCTAATGCCTAGAGCTTTGATACCACTTCTGTAACGCCCCAAAATACCCCCTAGGATTTTAGGGATACTTTAGGCGTAACTATACGTACCTGCCAAGCCATCCTGTCATGAACAAGATAATTAACGTACTAAACAATGATAATCAGAGCGCAGAAGCTAAACATAAATGCGGAAGCGTAAACTAACTTTTTCTTTTCTTCTAAGATTTCCAAAATAGTATTCCAAGTTAACATATATACAAAACATGTCTAAGTCTAAAGTGGACAAACCCACCTATCAAAATGTCAAAATGCATAAAAGACCCTCTTGTACTCTCCCCTCAACAGTAGTCGAGGTATGGCCACACATCAAGGTCTCGGTCCGCCTAAGACTGCAGTGGGATAGACGGCTCTCTCTCCTCGATATACTCTTCCTCGACCCAAGGCTCTGGGTCGAGGGGTCCCTCAGTACCTGCCGACATGGAAGTACGGCTGAGCATGGAATACTCAGCGAGTATAAGCTACTAGCTATCTATAACAATAATAAACATGCAAAGAGTAGTACAATACCAATCATCAATTCCAGGCAATAGTAAAATCATAGAATTAAACGATATTAATCATGGAGAAATATTATCATCTTGATGAGCATGAATGCAAAAACGCCGACAAAACTCATGCTTGAAAACCCTTTTCCATGTCCCGGTAAGCATTTTAAAACCATGTATGCATGCATGCATGAATGTCTTGTCATCATCTTGTAACCTTGTATCTTGTAACTTGTGAGCCAGAGGCTAGCACCCGAATCCCCCCCCCTGGGCTGCCAACCTCCTTGATATATGATTTTCTTGTGAGCTAGAGGTTAGTACCCGAATGTCCCTGGGCTACCAACCTCCTTGATATATGGTTTTCTTGTGAGCCAGAGGCTAGTACCAGAATGTCCCTGGGCTACCCACCTCCTTGATATATGGTTTTCTTGTGAGCCAGAGGCTAGTACCAGAATGTCCCTGGGCTACCAACCTCCTTGACAATAGGTGATTTTTATTACTTGTTTAGTTTTTCTTGTGAGCCAGAGGCTAGTACCCGAATGTCCCTGGGCTACCAACCTCCTTGACAATATCTGTTTTAGGGGTTTTCTTGTGAGCCAGAGGCTAGTACCCGAATGTCCCTGGGTTACCAACCTCCTTGACATGCAATATTTTCTTGTTGGTTATTATATGCACATGCTCTTGAAATCTCGGTTCATGCTATCATGCGTGCTCGTGTACGTGTCAATCGTGACAACCATGGAATAAGGATAATAGGAGAGGTATGACATCACCATTCAATTCACAATATATGCAAATGAGAATTTGAGTAATCAACATGGTATTTAAATCCATTCATCATTCATGAGAATACATGCATAAAGCCCCTTTCCATTTCTTCATTTAAATCATTATTTCATAGTTTAGGTATTTTGTCAAACACTTAGCATGCAAGTTTCCTCATTGTTCATTTTCTCCTTTTTAGTGCATATTTTACATTCAATCACACAAGGTAAGTTTATTATTTGTGTAATGCCCATCCTCCATTTTCTAATCCACGACCCACACATGCCATACACCACCCATTCGGCATCCAATCGCCACATCCAACATCCATCCAAACATCCATACCATTTCTTTATCTTGTTTTTATTTATTAGGGATGATACATTTCACAAGAAAGCAAACATAATTGCATAAATCACATTTCATAAAGAAAACTTAGATTTATTGCTAGGGTAAGTTAGTAGGGTGTACTAACCTTAGATCAAGGCTTGATCTTGGTAGGAACCTTGATTGAAGCTCCAAAAAGGGTAGGGAACAACCCTTGCTTGAGGAAGACTTGAGTTGGGGAAGAAACCTCTTTCAAAAAAACGTGTGTGGGTGCTGCCCTAACTTGGAGGAGGAGTCCCACAAGAGCTTGAGCCTTGAAATCGAAGCCAAATGAGCTGGGGGATCTATGGTTCTTAAACCCCCTTTGATTCCTCCTCAAAAACGAAACCCTGGGTTAGAGTCTCCTTCTCCTCTCTCCCTTACTCTCAAAGTCTTCTAAGTATGTGAATGAAGCCCTAAAGGCTCGGGCAAGCCTTAAGAAGAAAGGGTTTAACGCCCAAAAGACGAAAATGCCCTTACAAAATTTTCTGCAAAACACGGGGACCGAGCGATCAGTGGTTATGACCGATCGATCGGTTGCCTACCGAGCGATCGGTACTCTGGCCGAGCGATCGGTCAAAAAACTGCTCTCTGGAAAATTTCCCCATAAAATATCTTTGACCTTGCGATAGATACCAATCGATCGGTTTTGGACCGATCGATCGCTGACTGGACCGAGCGATTGGTGCTCTGTAGGTCTGGACTGTTTTGACCATATCTCTTGACTCGCACGCCGGATTTCGACGATTCAACTTGCGTTGGGTTCGTCTTTCGAAAATGAAGGAATGCCGATTCAACTTGCGTTGATCACAAGCAAACTTCTCTCTTATTTATTAATTAGACTATGAGGAAGGCCAATTAGCTACGAAAACGGTATTCATTAAGTATAGAAAAGTCCGGGGTGCTACAGTTATAGCAAGAGATAGCAATGCATACCCAGGAAACAATATAGATATATATAATTCAGGAGCAGTTAATATCATACAAGGAAGTAAAGCAATTTATAATCATGCTTGTATTTCGTAGAAAGCCGATAAAACCTCTTGAAAACATCGTGCACTTGACTTGCCTTGAAATATCTTTCCGTAATTGAAAGCTTGTCGTGTTTGTCTTGCTTGATCTTGTCGAGCGTGTCGTACGTGTCATGTCATGCATGTCATGCGTGCTTGCTTGTGATCATGTAACTTGTGAGATACACTTGTGAGATATCCTTGTGAGATGCGCTTGAGAGATGCCTTGAGATGGAAGGGAGACCCTTCTTTATGCAATGCACTTGAGAGGGAAGGGAGACCCTTCTTCATGATATGTATGTACTTGCGAGGGAAGGGAGGCCCTTCTTCATGATATGCACTTGTGAGTGAGGGGAGACCCCTCGTGGAATGTTGGTTCTTGTTTTCTTGTAAAAAGCAAGGTAAAACATATCGTAGGATAAGTCCCACCTCTAACCATGTTCTTGAAAACCTCGATAAATCATGTCATGCATGCCGTGCTCGTGGGGATCATGTACATACTTGCATTTAAATTTAAATATGACATTTGGGTAATTCACAACTCATATAACATCAATAATTGAGCAATGTAATATTCACATCATTTAGGGAAAGCAAGAAAACACACTATCATAGGCCCTAGCAATTTCCATAAACCTTAAACATGAAATTTATTAATTTATTATTCATCTCATTCACCTTGACGTTTCATCAAATATGGTGCATTCATTATTTATTAACCCTACAACATGCTTTTCTAGGTGGGTTATGCTCACATCATACGTGTTTGTTCATTATGGATACAATGCCCTCCCCATTTCATTCATCACATCATTTCACACGGCATCCAATCGTCAATTCCGTCTCCATTCACCATTCACACCCGTCCATCTCATAGCACATGTGTAAATGAAAGAAAACAAAGAGAAATAAAGTAAAAGAAGGAACTATAACTAGGAGGGTAGCAAGAAGTACCGACCTTGAACAATGAGGAAGAAACCCCTTCCAAAAACGACCGTGTAGCTACTGCCCTAGCTTGGATCATGAGCTCCTCGAATGCTTGAGCCTTGATCTTGAAGAAAACGGGCTTGGGGTTTATCTAGGGTCTCAAAACCCCTTTGATTCTTCTCCAAAAGCAAAACCCTAGCTTAGGAAACCCTTTCTCCTCTCTTCTAATCCCCCAAATCTTCTAAGTGTTGAGAATGAGCCCTAAAGGCTCGGGTTAAACTCTTAAGGTAAGAGTGAACCGACCAAAAGACCATAATACCCTTACTGAAATTTCTACAAAAACGTGAGTACCGAGCGATCGGTGTTAATGACCGATCGATCGGTTGCCTACCGAGCGATCGGTGTGTTGACCGAGCGATCAACCAAAAATCAACTCTCTGGAAAATTTCCCCATACAAAAATCTTGACCAGTCGATAGCTACCGATCGATCGGTTTTGGACCGATCGATCGCTCTATGGACCGAGCGATCGGTGGTCTGTAGGTCCAAACTGTTTTGGCCATAACTTTTGACTCGTTCGTCCGATTTTGACGATTCAACTTGCGTTGGGTTCGTACTTCGAAAACGAACATTTCTGACATTTTGAAATTTCCAATTTCTTCCTTATTTATTAATTATACCTCTTTAAAGGCAAAATGGCAATGAAAGTGTCATGCATTAAATGTGAAAAGGTCCGGGGCTCTACACATTACGTGGGTCACACTAGGATCGATCACTCTTCCCACCCTCACCTTCCACCCCCCCTCTCACGTGCATCGCACATGCGGCCCACTAGTTCATATAATACAAAAATGCTTAACCACGATTAAGAAAGAAAATGGATGATCTGCCTTCACGACACATCACGTGCCTTTTTTTAACTCCCATGAACTATGGTTAAGATTCGCTCACCCCTAGGGTTATCTATCTAATAACCTTGGTTTTAAAAACTAATATATAAAAACATATTAACTTTACATTAGTTAAGGCGGAATGCAGGTGTGTTATCACGACCCATCTATAAAAGAGTAGACATGAAATTCTCTATGGCCGGTTACATCACTGGGTCACCATTGAATTTTAATTAGGGTTTTAAATTTTAATATTTTTTTCCAAAAACCAAGTTATGTGGGTGAACTTTAGGGGTAGGTTAATCTTAGCCACAATTAAGCGGTATCAAAAGAGACACATGACAATCTCAAGGGTGTAATCGGACTCCAACTATGGTTAAGATTCACCCACCCCTACCCACTTATCCTTAGTTTTTAGAAAAATATATTAATTTTTTTAAAACCTTGGTTAAAATTCACTAACTCCTAGGGTTAATTTTATATATATATATATATATATATATTATTTTTAAAACCAAGGATAAGTGGGTGAACCCTAGGGATGGGAGAATCTTAACCACAATTAAGGAATGTTAAAAGGGACACATGATGACCTCAGAGTCGTAACCAAACTCTCGCACTCTTCGGAAAATGCTCCGAAAGAAGAACGTGTCCCTCACTATTTTTTTTATCCAAATTGTCCTGACGTCATATTTCTATTACCAACGTGTCACTGGGATTGCCTCCTTGGGTGTGAGGATCAAACTGGATACGCACACACACATCTAGATTAGGTTATGGATTCATTAGAAATATACAGATGTTAGAAAGCTGATATAGAGTTGGCTTATTTTGTCCTTTCTAATGCCACACGAACTCTAATCCTAACCGTTTAATACTTGAGATAAACTGTTAAGATTTGGGAGTACACTTTGGGAATATCCCTAGACTAATTCATTAAATATTAAACAAAATAGTTAAAAGATTTTTAAAATAAACTTCCATGGGACAGCTGCCCCATGACTAATCCTCTACGGTTATAACCAAACTCTTAAGAGTCCGGTTACAACACAAAAATCCTTTAACTCTTAAGAGTCTGGTTACAACACAAAAATATTTTAACTCTTAAGAGTCCAGTTCATAATACTGAGTTGTCCATAGCGATTGATAATAGTATACAATTATGATTCCTCTTTGAAATGTCTTTTTGATGGTAATTGTAAATTAGTATCTAAGTTAACTGTTGAAAATGCTTATGAGTGTATAAACTTCATGTTTATGATGGTTCGATTTTTGTATTAGTTTAATTTCATACACATGCATGCATAGAACCTTAGATCTCCCATTCAAAAATCATTGTGTGACAAGTGCATTTCTTGTATCACCTATTTGGACGGATTAGTTGTAAACTATGACATTTAGTTCTCTTGTGGGGCTAAATATAGGTTAACAACTTTTCAGTCTTGTTTGTGATAAAATGTATTTGTTTATATATGATTTTTGAATTGTTCGGTTGGACAGTTTGGGAATGCATAATCTCTAGTATAGCCAGTTACTCATGTTTTGTCCAAATTGAGGAAAATTTCGCCAATCGTTTCTCTTGTTCTCTGGGTACATATTTAGATAATGTGGGGGGCTTGCCCCTAATCTAAGTCATGTACTTGGAGAACCATAGGGAAATGCTGTCGAAATTTCCTTGAAATGGGACATAGCACCTGAGCTATTGATTGATGGGGATTATGCATTCCTAAATGGGATAGGAACACCCCACCCTTTAGAAGAGGAGTTGATGGCGATAGGAAGCATGCATACATATTGTAATTGACTGATGATATCAAACTATTGCTATTTCTCATAATAATAAACGAAGAAAGAATTGAAAATCTTTTCAGTACTCTCATGGATAGGAGTTGGATTGAAATGTTAAGGTACTTTTTCTTCATAATTTTGTAAGCAGCATCAATTGATAAAGTGTTAGCATCTAAGAAATTGTGAGTATATTTTTTGTATTAAATAGGGTTTCAAAGGAATATATAAAGGGGTGAAGGAGTTTATAGAGTTTGGGATAACTCGTGGAGCAACCGATAACATCGGCGATATAAAGTGTCTGTGTCCCAACTGCAACAATATCCTTTATCAAGATAAGGTTACAGCGTATGAGCATATGATCTGTGATGGATTTGACTTGAATTATAAAATCTGGTTTCATCATGGGGAGGACATATTACAACACCGACCAGTTGCCCAAATGTCTCAAAATCCTGACGTTTGTAGGTTAGACAGACAGAATGAGATAGAAGATATGGTGCACAATGTGTTCGGGGTCCCAAACCAAGATGAGGGAACCAGTAGTTGGGATCCCAATCCTGAGTCTAAGAAATTGTTTCAATTGATAAGGGATGCGGGACAATCTTTGTAACCAGCATGGACGAATCATACGAAGTTGTCTGTCATTGTAAGATTATATCACATTAAGGATCTTAGTGGATAGAGCAATAAGTCATTCACCATGTTGCTTGAGTTGTTGAGGGAGATACTCCCTGAGGGCTCAACACTACCAAATACTTACTTTCAGACGAAAAAGGAGGTGTTAGACTTAGGGCTTAACTATGATAAAATCGATGCATGTCCCAATGATTGCATGCTTTACTGGAAAGAGTCTGCAAAGAAGACAGTATGTGACATTTGTGGTGAATCAAGATAGAAGATAGGGGATGGTCAAGAGGAACACAAGAAGAAAACTCCAGTGAAGACTTTGCGTCACTTCCCGTTGAGACCCAGGTTACAAAGGTTATTCATGTCGTCCAAGACTGCTTCTGAAATGAGATGGCATGATGAGGGTCGAACTAGGGATGGGAGGTTAAGGCATCCTGTAGATTCACCAGCTTGGGAAAATTTGAACAAAAAGTATCTTTTTTTTGCTTCAGATGCTCGAAATGTGAGGCTTGGGTTGGCGAGTGATGGCTTCAACCCATTTAGGACGATGACTATTGCTCACAGCACATGGCCTGTGGTTCTTATTCCCTACAACCTACCGTCGTGGCTATGCATGAAGTAACCGAATTTCAAGTTGTCCTTGCTTATTCCCGGTCCCTCCGGGCCAGGAAATGCCATTGATGTGTACATAAGTCCTATTTTCTTAATTGGACACATTTGTTCCCATCCCATTATTAATGTTTTCAGATTTGAATTAATTGCATTTTGGCCTTCAAATAGGTTCAACTACTACGTGATTCAGGCAACCCAGTGTCTGACAAGATTACATGGCTCTTATATGGTCCACAAAAAGCCGCAAAAAGGTTTACGGCCTACGTCATTAATGGATACAGTACAACACTTAGAGAGCGTGGACGTAAGAGTCAAAATAGTGGTGTTGTAGTCACAGAAAAGACTATAAGCTATGCAACTTCCAAGGACAGAACCCCCATTGTCACAGATATCATCTACTATGATCGCTTAACAGATGTAGTCGAGGTGACGTATTCTGAAAGGTTAAAATTTTTATTGTTTAAGTGCGATTGGGTTGATGTAAAGACATAGGGTAGAGGAATAAAGACCGATGCATTTGGGTTTAAACTCGTGAACTTCACACGCTTGCTCCCAGCACACTTAGTGACGAGCGAACCCTATGTTATGGCTTCTCAAGTTGAGCAGATATTTTATGTCGAAGATCCAACGGAAGAAGATTGGCATGTCGTCATCAAGACTAAACCAAGAGACTTATTTGACATGAATGAAGAATCTCTTATGGACAATTACGCATTTAGGAAGAACTAGCCATTCAATGACCAACAGTTGGATGACACCTCACCTGATGATAATGAAAGTGCCAGTTGGTGAGAGTAGGGATTACTGGAGCAACTGTTGATGCACCCCCTGAACTGCTACAACAACAAGCATCTTCTACCGAATCCAGTGATGATGAAGTTGAGAATTCGGACTATAACGATGAAACGGATACAAACAACTTATATGTCAGCTTATGTAATTGCTCACTGTTGAATGATGTAATTAGTTACTACCATGTAATATTACAATGTAATTAGTTGCTCCTTTGTATTTTATTTGAAACACATAAATGAATGAGAATTTGACCTACAATATAATATCTTGATGTTAGTGATCTCAATCCATAGACTTTTATGTGTTTAAACCCTCGATGTATCATAAATATGCTCTAGGTTGTTTATGTTCATGTTAGTGAAGAAATCCATAGACTTTTATGTGTTTAAACTATGTAATTATAAAAATTCTGCTCTAGGTTGTGAATTTTCATGTTGTTAAAGAAATCCATTGACTTTTATGTGTTTAAACTATATACTTATGAAAAATCTACTCTGAGTTGTTTATTTTCATGTTAGTGAAGTAATCCATACACTATTAAATGTTGGTTCTTTGTAACTACAAAAAATCTGCACTGGTTTGTTTATTATCATGTTAGTGAATAAATTCATACACTTTTATGTATTTAAACTCTGTAATTATGAAATATCTGTGATGAGTTGTTTATTTTGCAGATGGACCCTACACAGTCGTTGGGGGGAAGGCAGACCTCCGCTCCTAGTACATCAGGTGCTGCATTGCCCCCTCTCCCTCCCCCTCCAGGACCTATTAAGAGGGGTCGAGGCAAGAATAGGAGTTTTGCCCTGCATAGACTACCTCTCGGGGTGAAACAGAGGGTACTGACTAACGATAGAGCGCAACCTGTAGAAAAGGCTGGGAAGATGTTGGCTGATTACCTCGGTAATCTTGCTCGCGATGGGCATTTGTTTAGGCTTGATGTGGCTATTTGGATTCACATCGATGCGGAGTAGAAGCAGTGAGATTTGCAGTTGGTTTGGGTAAGAGTAAAAAATATCTGAAATTGGTTTAATTTTTAGTTTTAATTACATATCTTGGTGTTTACTATTTGCTCATGGTTTAATCATATGAAATCGTGTTTCAGGAAAAATTTGACATCGAACCATTTGTAGAGAAATTCATTCTTGCTTCCCTCTAGCATAAATACCGAGATTGGAAGTCAAAACTGCGCCAAGAGAACGTCACCTCAGGGGCTATGCTAGAGCAGCTTCTTGTTGCGTGCTCTGCAGATGTGGTGGCTGCCCAGTGGCCTACACTGGTAGTTTTTTGGTTCTTCGAGGAGGGCCAGGTATATATATATATATATATATATATATATATATTTTTTCTTCATTCTAATAGGTAACATCAATAAATTGTGCTTCAACTCTCTGAATTAACCATAATTGAAATTTATTGTAGAAACCGAGTGAAACAAATAAAATAAATCGCTCGAAACAGAAGGTCCCCCATACGAGCGGCATGAAGAGCTTTGCCAGGGTCAGGCATGAGGTGATATGTTCAATTGGATTTGTTAAAAGATGTTTTTATAATTTTTTTGTATTGTATTGACTAGTTTTCAATTACTATTGTGACTGTTATAGTGAGCTGCGAGCCCCTCTTAGACGCCCCCAGGTCGTGCAGAGGTCTACATCATCATGCACCTACGCAAGGATGGCACACCAGTGCACGCAGAGGTGGGGGAGAATATTGTATGTAAATTTATTTATTTGAAAATCTTTGAATTTCCCTTTTTACCTATAACATATCAACTATCTCAAATTATGTGCAGCACCAGATGCAGGAGCTGAGGGCGCAAGCACTGGAGGGATCGCAGGATACCACAGGCCGAGATGATATATTCGCTTAGGTCATGGGGCCTAAGAGAGCTGGACGTTTCTGTGGGGTTGGGTTAGGCCCGACCCCACCCAGTTATGGGGGTCACAATCTGCGGGTCCCTTTGGTGCCTCTCCCCCTAATCCTCAAACTACCGAGATGATTAGAGTTCTTGAGCAGACAGTGGCAGAGAAAGACCAGCTGTTGGTGGACACTCGGATGTGTGTGGCATCCTTAGAGTGTTTTATGCAGGATTTCATGGCCGGACAGGTATTTAATATAAGAAGAATTAATTATTATTGTTAATATTTACATATTCATTCATTGATTTACCCAATTTTTTGTGGACAGGGTGCAGCTCCACCTTCTACAGCACCACATGCGACTCTAGAGGTACATGTTAAGTTTAAAATATTTTTGTTATAATTTCAAATCTTTTATTTATCATGGTGGTGGTGGGTAGTAGTCACGGTAGTGGTGGTAGGTGGTGGTGGTAGTGGTGGAGTTAGTGGTGGTGGGTAGTGAGTGGTAGGTAGTGGTGGAGGGTAGTGGTGGTAGGTAGTGGTGATAGTGGTAGAGGTAGTGGTAGTGGTGGTGGGTAGTGGTGGTAGTGGAGGTAGTGGTGGTGGGTAATGGTGGTAGGTAGTGGTGGTAGTGGTGGAGGTAGTGGTGGTGGGTAGTGGTGGTAGGTAGTGGTGGAGGTAGTGGTAGTGGTGGTAGGTAGTGGTGGTAGGTAGTGGTGGTAGTGGTGGTGGGTAGTGGTGGTAGGTAGTGGTAGAGGTAGAGGTAGTGGTGGTGGTAGTTGTGGTTGGTAGTAGTCACGGTAGTGGTGGTAGGTGGTGGTGGTAGTGGTGGAGTTAGTGGTGGTGGGTAGTGAGTGGTAGGTAGTGGTGGAGGGTAGTGGTGATAGTGGTAGAGGTAGTGGTAGTGGTGGTGGGTAGTGGTGGTAGTGGTGGAGGTAGTGGTGGTGGGTAATGGTGGTAGGTGGTGGTGGTAGTGGTGGAGGTAGTGGTGGTGGGTAGTGGTGGAGGTAGTGGTAATGGTGGTAGGTAGTGGTGATAGGTAGTGGTGGAGGTAGTGGTGGTAGGTAGTGGTGGTAGTGGTGGAGGTAGTGGTGGTGGGTAGTGGTAGAGGTAGTGGTGGTAGGTAGTGGTGGTAATGGTGGAGGTAGTGGTGGTGGGTAGTTGTCGCGACCCGAAACCCACCCTAGGAGTTAGAGTGAACTTTGGACGACTAATCATGACTTGCTTGACAACTAACCTGCAAAACCCACAGAGCATATACAATAGAGGACATTATAGCGGAAACATAACCATAAAGCACAACGGAAATCTACCAAACCTCTATGTATATACATACGCAAATCCAAGTTTATACAAAAAGTAACCATAAGAAAGTGCGGACATGCCCGCCAAAATACATAAATCTAACTCTCATCTCACCCACAGCTAATCAACTCAGAATCTAACACCACCTACTGATAACCCTCTACGAGAGGTTCCTCCAAAGGCTCCTCGACGTACTCCTCTTCCACCCATGGACCAGGAGCACAAACATCAAATGGAGCAGCAGCTCCCTCAAAACCTGCCGACATAAGAAGTACGGCTGAGCATGGAATACTCAACGGGTACCAAATACTAACCAATAGTCATAGCATAAAAATGGCAATACATAAATCAGGAGCAATTCATATATGTTAGACGGAAACAATTCATATCATACAAGGAAGTAAAGCAATTTATAATCATGCTTGTATTTCATAGAAAGCCGATAAAACCTCTTGAAAACATTGTGCACTTGACTTGGCTTGAAATATCTTTTCGTACTTGAAAGCTTGTCGTGTTTGTCTTGCTTGATCTTATCGAGCGTGTCGTACGTGTCATGTCATGCGTGTTTGCTTGTGATCATGTAACTTGTGAGATACACTTGTGAGATATCCTTGTGAGATGCGCTTGAGAGATGCCTTGAGAGGGAAGGGAGACCCTTCTTTATGCAATGCACTTGAGAGGGAAGGGAGACCCTTCTTCATAATATGTATGTACTTGCGAGGGAAGGGAGGCCCTTCTTCATGATATGCACTTGTGAGTGAGGGGAGACCCCTCGTGGAATGTTGGTTCTTGTCTTCTTGTGAAAAGCGAGGTAAAACATATCGTAGGATATGTCCCACTTCTAACCATGTTCTTGAAAACCTCGATAAATCATGTCATGCATGCCGTGCTTGTGGGAACCGTGTACATACTTGCATTCAAATTTAAAGATGACATTTGGGTAATTTCACAACACATATAGCATCAATGATTGAGCAATTCAATATTCATAGCATTTAGAGAAAGCAGGAAACACACTATCATAGGCCCTAGCAATATTCAGAATTTCTTAGGCATGCATTTCCTAATTCACAGCTCACTTTATTCACCTTGGCATTTCATCAAACATGGTGTGTTCATTATGGATTTACCCTACAACATGCTTTTCTAGATGGGTTTTACTCAAATCATACATGTATGTTCATTATTGGAACAATGCCCTTCCCCATTTGTTCATCACACGCAACCATTGGCATCCAATCGCCCATTCCATCACCATTCACCATTCACCATTTACCATTCTCCATTCACCATTCATCCATCTCATAGCACATGTGTAAATGAAAGAAAATCAAAAGGAAAGAAGGGGAAAGAGGAACTATAACAAGGAGGGTAGTAAGGAGTACCGACCTTGAAGAAATGAGGAAGAAACCCTCTTTCCAAATGACTGTGAGTTGCTGTCCTAGCTTGGAACACGAGCTTCGCACGAGCTTGGGCCGAGATCTTGAAGAAAACCGGACTGGGAGTGATCTAGGGTCTCAAAACCCTTTGATTTCTCTCCAAACTGGAAACCCTAGGTTTGGAATCGCCTTCTCCCCTTTTTCCTATTCTCTCAAACTTTCTAAGTGTCGAATGATGCCCTAAAGGCTCGGGTTAAACTCTTAAGGTAAGAGTGAACTGACAAAAGACCATAATACCCTTACTAAATTTCTGTAAAAACACGAGTGTCGAACTCATTGTGCTGTGAACAGTGCCAACTCGTGGTGCTGTGAACAGTGCCACACACGTTGTGCTGTGACTAGTGCTAAACACGTTGTCCGTTGTGAACAGTGCCGAGTCCGTTGTCACTTCGTGTCGTGCATAGTGCTGAGCCTGTAGTCCGTTGTCTTATGTACAACGTGCCCGTTGTGCTATACAACGTACCCATTGTGAGCTGCACAACGTGCCCGTTGTGAGTTGTACAACGGATGCACAACGAATACGTTATTTGCTGCGCGACGGATGCACAACGAATACGTTATCTGCTGCGCGATGGATGCACAACGAATACGTTATCTGCTGCGCGACGGATGCACAACGAATACGTTATCTGAGTACGCCCTTAGCGCCTTCCGAGCTACGTCCTTAGCGCCTTCCGAGCCACGATTCCCTACAGGTCCAGACTGTTTTGGCTATATCTTTTGACTCGTTCGTCTGATTTTGATGATTCAACTTGCGTTGTGTTCGTATTTCGAAAAGGAACATTTCTAACATTTCAAAATTTCCAATTTCTTCCTCATTTATTAATTATACCTCTAAAAAGGCAGAATGACAACGGAAATGTCATGTATTAAGCATGAAAAAGTCTGGGGCTCTACAGTAGTGGTGGTAGGTAGTGGTGGTAGTGGTGGTGGTAGTGGTGGAGGTAGTGCTGGTGGGTAGTGGTGGTAGGTAGTGGTGGAGGTAGTGGTAGTGCTGGTGGGTAGTGGTGGTAGGTGCTGGTTGGTAGTGGTAGTGTTATTGTTGTGGTGCATGCCAAATGAAACCTTGAATGTAATTAGCCAAAAAAAAAAAAGCCATGCCTTGGTACTAAGAGCATTCCTAGTAGCCTCACCAAATTTTACTCACCTAAACTTACAAACACACAAAAAGTTATTTTGGTGACCCACTTGTTTAAAACACTCCTAGCAGCCTCACCCAACAGTAGGAGAGAGAAACAATATTTTATTATTTGTGTGGGAAAATGAAAAAGAAAGGGAGAGAAACATTATTTTATTGTTTGTGTGGGACCAAAATTAAGGAAGGAAGAGAGAAACCTTTATTTTATTATTTGTGTGGGCCCACAAAAAAGGAGCAATAATAAATTTGATGCACACTAGAGTTGTTTGAAAAGGAAACCATGTTTATTTTCATGTGAAAATCTGTCATGTTTAGTTATGGACATATACCTGAGTCATTGTGGATAGAAACCATACGTACTTACTCAGTCACCAAGTCATGTCTACGCTTTACTCAATATGTACTTCAATTGCCTTGGAACGAAACCTTGAATGTAATTGGATGAACATATGTTATACATGGTTCCTAATCCATCTTTAAGTTGTTTGAAAATAAACCCGATTAGGATTTGGTGCGAGGTTGTAGGTTTAGGACAAAGTAGACTTCCACCTTGATGTACCACCTACCCGGTTCCTGCACTGCTTATTACAACCGCATTTACTTAAGACTATACTTGATAAATTTTCTTACTAAACGACCCTTGCATGGGTCAGGAATGTCCTCATTCTTGGATTGCTCATACGGGCACTCATTACAATAAAAAGTCCAGTCATTTTGAGTTAGGTGATTTATAGATATACATTCGTTTAGAAACTCTTCCTTGACCAGGCCTTCACGTGCATATGCACACGGAATGGATGATGATGACATACAATGACCAAACCAACGTAAACAACAATGTTCACCTTTGGTTATGTCGTTAACATCGTGGAGGGTTCCGTGTTACTGAATAACCACCAAACTATGTGAATTTGAATAACCTGTACCTTTTTTATTTCTTTCTCTTCTTATCCAATTATCCCTTTCACCATTACCGTTTCCGACAACTTTCTTTATGGTTTAGATAGAGGTCATCTAAACCATATAGAATTATTGAACCTACTTTTTCTTTGATGAAACTAATGAAAGAGCTGTGCGAATGCTTTTTTGGAAATGGGGACTAATTCGACGGATAACAAAACATCTCTGAATGGTTTGGATGACCTCCATCCTAGGAAGGAAGTTGTCACGAATGGTACTGGTGTAAGGGATCATAAGAGAAAAGAATCAAAATTTTTAGCCTATTCAAATTCACGTAGTTTGGTGATTCTTAAGTACCACAGAATACTCTATGATATTAATGACCTAACCAAAGTGAATATTGTTGTTCACGATGTTTTGTTCACTGTATGTCATCATCATCGATTCCGTGTACATCTTGACGTGAAGGCTCGGTCAATGAAAAGGTTTTTAAAAAATGTATATCTATTCATCACGGGCCTCACCATCACCAAATCTTTTATTGTATAGAGTGTCCCCATGAGCGGCCAAAGAATGAAAACATTCATGACCCATGCAAGGGTCATTAATTAAAAAAATTTATCAAGTCTGTTCTTTAATAAATGCGGTTGTAATAAGCCGTGCAGGAACTGACATCGGATTCCATCTAAACGAATTCCAACACGTAGCTTGGGTCAAAATTAAGGCGTTAAAAGAAACGGCATCGAAATCCGATCCCTGGTTTGGATTTGGTGGGCATCTGTAGGTTTAGGTAGATCCATACTATCCAAGTATCGATTCCGGACCACTGGGTGCCCAAATCGGGCAAACGACAACGGACTCGACGAAACGAATTCCCACACAGAGCTTGGGTCAAAATACAAGCTTAGAAGAAACGGCATCGAAATCCGATCCCTGGTTTGGATTTGGTGGGCGTATGTAGGTTTAGGCCGAACCATACTATCCAAGTATGGATTACGGACCTCTGGGTGCCCAAATCTGGCAAACGACATTGGATCTTGACGAAACGAATTCCCAGACTTAGCTAGGGTCGAAATACACGCATTACAAGAAACGACATCAAAATCGAATGCCCGGTTTGGATTTTTGGACATGTGCGGGTTTAGGAAGAACCATACTATCCAAGTATGGATTTCGGGCCTCTCGATGCCCAAATCGGGCAAACGGCATCGGATCTTGACGAAACGAATTCTCACACTTAGCTTGGGTCAAAATACACGCGTTAGAAGAAACGGCAATGAAATCCGATCTCCAGTTTGGATTTGGTGAGCATATGTAGGTTTAGACATTACTATACTATCCAAGTATGGAGTGCAGGCCTTTGGGTGCCCAAATCGAGCAAACAGCATCGGATCTCGACGAAACGAATTCCTACCCATAGCTTGGGTCGAAATACATGCATTAGAAGAAACGACATCAAAATCCGATCCCCGGTTTGGATTTGGTGGGCGTATGTAGGTTTAGACCGTAACATACTATCCAAGTAAGGATTACGAGCCTCTAGGTGCCAAAATCAGGGAAACGGTCTCGGATTTCAATGAAACGAATTACCAAACGTAGCTTGGGTCGAAATACACGCATTAGAAGAAACGACATCGAAATCTGATCGCTTGTTTGGAATTGGTGGGCCTATGTAGGTCTAGGCCGAACCATACTATCCAAGTATGGAGTCTGGGCCTCTAGGTGCCCAAATCGGTCAAACGGCATCGGATCTCGACGAAACAAATTACCACTCTCAGCTTGGGTCGAAATACATGCGTTAGAAGAAACAGCATCAAAATCCGACCCCCAGTTGAGATTTGGTGAGCATATGTAGGTTTAGGTAGAACTATACTACCTAAGTATGGATTACGGCCCTCTGTGTGCCCCAGTCGGACAAACGGCATTGGATCTCGATGAAATGAATTCCATAACGTAACCTGGGTCGAAATACATGCATTAGAAGAAACAACTTCGAAATCCGATCCCCGATTTGCATTTGGTGGGCAAATGTAGGTTTAGACAGAACCATACTATCCGAGTATGGATTCCGGGCCTCAGAGTCCCCAAATCTGGCAAACGGCATCGGATCTCGACGAAACGAATTTCCACCTGTAGCTTGGACCGAAATACACGCGTTAGAAGATACAGCATCGAAATCAGATCCCCGATTTGGATTTGGTGGGTATTTTTATGTTTAGGATTGAACCATCGTATCCAAGTATGGATTCAGGGCCTCTGAGTGCCCAAATCGGCCAAACGGCATCGAATCTCGATGAATCAAATTCCCACCTGTAGCTTGGTTCGAAATACACGTGTTAGAAGAAACAACATCGGAATCCGATCCCCGATTTAGATTTGGTGGGCCTATGTAGGTTTTGGCCGAACCATACTATCCAAGTATGGATTACGGGCCTCTAGGTCCCCAAATCGGGCAAACGGCATCGGATCTCGACGAAACGAATTTTCCCAATTAGGTTTGAAAAAAATACAAGCGTTAGAAGAAACGGCAATGAAATCCAATTCCCAGTTTGGATTTGGTGGGTATATGTAGGTTTAGGCAGAACCATATTATCCAAGTATGGATTGCAGGCCTTTGGGTGCCCAAATCTACCAAACAGCATCGGATCTCGACGAAACGAATTCTCACCCGTAGCTTTGGTCGAAATACACGTGTTAGAAGAAATCTCAACGAAATCCGATCCCCGGTTTGGATTTGGTGGGCGTATATAGGTTTAGACCGAAACATACTATCCAAGTAAGGATTACGGGCCTCTAGGTGCCAAAATCGGGGAAACGGTCTCGGATTTCGACGAAACGAATTCCGAAATGTAGCTTGGGTCGAAATACCCGCATTAGAAGAAACAACAGTGAAATCCGATCCCTGGTTTGGAATTGGTGGGCCTATGTAGGTTTACGCCAAACCATACTATCCAAGTATGGATTCTGGCCCCCTGGGTGCCCAAATCGGTCAAACGGCATCGGATCTCGACGAAACGAATTGGCACTCCTAGCTTGGGTTGAAATACATGTTTTAGAAGAAACGGCATTGAAATCCGATCCCCGGTTGAGATTTGGTGAGCATATGTAGGTTTAGGCAGAACCATACTATCCAAATATGGATTACGGACCTCTGTGTGCCCAAGTCGGGCAAACGGCATCGGATCTCGATGAAATGAATTCCCAAATGTAACCTAGGTCGAAATACACGTGTTAGAAGAAACAACATCGAAATCTGATCCCCGATTTGCATTTGGTGGGCATATGTAGGTTTAGACAGAACCATACTATCCAAGTATGTACTCCGGGCCTCAGAGTGCCCAAATCTGGCAAACGACATCAGATCTCGACGAAACGAATTTCCACCTGTAGCTTGGGCAGAAATACACGCGTTAGAAGAAACAACATTGAAATCCGATCCCCGATTTAGATTTGGTGGGCATTTGTAAGTTTAGGACTGAACCATACTATCCAAGTATGGATTCAGGGCCTCTGAGTGCCCAAATCGGTCAAACAACATCGAATCTCGATGGAACAAAGTCTCACCTGTAGCTTGGTTCGAAATACACGCTTTAGAAGAAATGGCATCGAAATCCGATCCCCGGTTTGAATTTAGTGGGCCTATGTAGGTTTTGGCCGAACCATACTATCTAAGTATGGATTACGGGCCTCTGGGTGCCCAAATCGGGCAAACGACATTGGATCTCAACGAAACGAATTTCCATACTTAGCATGGTTCGAAATACACGCGTTAGAAGAAACGGCATCGAAATTCGATCCCCGGCTTGGATTTGTAGGCATATGTAGTTTAGGCAACCCCATAGTATCCAAGTATGGATTCCAGCCCTCTAAGTGCCCAAATCTGGCAAACGGCATCGGATCTCGACAAAACGAATTCTCACCTTTAGCTTGGGTCGAAATACACGCGTTTGAAGAAACGACATCGAAATTTTCACCCCGGTTTAGATTTGGTGGGTATATGTAGGTTTATGGAGAACCATACTATCCAAGTATAGATTACAGGCCTCTGAGTGCCAAATCGGGCAAACAGAATCGAATCTCGATGAAACGAATTCCCACCTATAGCTTGGGTCGAAATACACCTGTTAGAAGAAACGGTATCGAAATCCGATCCTCAGTTTGGAATTGTTGGGCGTTTGTACTTTTAGGTAGAACCATACTATCCAAGTATGGATTCCGGGCCTCTGGTGCCCAAATCGAGCAAACGGCTTCGGATCTCGACGAAATGAATTCTCACACTTAGTATCGGTCAAAATACACATGTTAGAAGAAACAAAATCAAAATCCGATCCCCGATTTGGATTGGTAGGCTTATCTAGGTTTAGGCCAAACCATACTATTCATGTATATGGATTATGGCCTCTGGTGCCCAAATCAGGCAAACGTCATCGGATCTCGACGAAATGAATTCTCACACTTAGCTTGGGTCAAAATACACGCGTTAAAAAAAAGGGCATTGAAATCTAATCCCCAGTTTGGATTGGGTGGATGTATATAGGTTTTGGCAGAACCATACTATCCAATTATGGATTACGGGCCTCTGGGTGCCCAAATTGGGCAAACGGCATTGAATCTCGATGAAACAAATTCTGGCACGTAGCTTGGGTCGATATACACGCGTTAGAAGAAACTACATCAAAATCCGATCCCCGGTTTGGATTTGGTGGGCATATGTAGGTTTATTCAAAACCATATTATCCAAGTATCGATTCCGGGCCTCTAGGTACCCAAATCGGGCAAACGGCATCGGATGTCGACCAAACGAATCCTCACCTGTAGCTTAGTTGAAATACACGCGTTAGAAGAAACAGCATCGAAATCCGATCCCCGGTTTGGAGTTGGTGGGCGTATGTAGGTTTAGGCCGAAACATACTATCCAAGTAAGGATTACGGGCCTCTAGGTGCCCAAATTCAGAAAACCATTTCCGATTTCGATGAAATGAATTCCCAAACATAGCTTGGGTTGAAATACACGTGTTAGAAGAAATGACATCAAAATCCGATCCCTGGTTTTGATTTGGTAGGCCTAGGTAGGTTTAGGCCGAACCATACTATCGAATTATGGATTACGGGCCTCTAGGTGCCCAAATCGGGCAAACGGGATCAAATCTCGACGAAATAAATTCCCACACTTAGCTTGGGTCGGAATATATGCGTTAGAAGAAACGGCATCGAAATCTGATCCCCGGTTTGGGTTTTTGTGGGCGTATGTTTGTTTAGGCAGAACCATACTATCCAAGTATCGATTTTGGGCCTCTTGGTGCCGAAATCAGGCAAACGGCATGGAATCTCTACGAAACAAATTTCCACATGTAGCTTTGGTCGAAATACACGCGTCAGAAGAAACGACATCAATATCCGACCCCCGGTTTGGATTTGGTGGGCATATGTAGGTTTAGGCAGAACCATATTATCCAAGTTTGGATTACCGGCCTCTGGGTGCTCAAATCGGGCAAACAGTAGCGGATCTCGACGAAATGAATTCCCACACATAACTTGGGTCGAAATAAACGTGTTAGAAGAAACGACATCGAAATCCAATCCCGGGTATTGCATTTGGTGGCCTATGTAGGTTTAGCCTGAAACATAATATCTAAGTATGGATTACAGGCCTCTGGGAGCCCAAATCGGGCAAAAGGCATCGGATCTCGACGAAACGAATTCTTACACTTAGTTTAGGTCGAAATACACGCGTTAGAAGAAACGGCATCGAAATCCGATCCCCGATTTGGATTTGCGGGCATTTGTAGGTTTAAGCAAAACCATATTATCCAAGTATGGATTCCGGGTCTCTGGGTGCCCAAATCGGACAAACAGCATCAGAACTCGACGAAATGAATTCTCACACTTAGTTTGGGACAAAATCCATGCGTTAGAAGAAACGACATCAAAATCCGATCCCCGATTTAGATTTACTGGGTGTATGTAGGTTAAGGCAGAACCATATTATCCAAGTATAGAATTCGGGCCTCTAGGTGCCCAAATCTGGCAAACTGCATCAGATCTCAACGAAACGAATTTCCACCAGCAGCTTGGGTCGAAATACACGTGTTCGAAAAACGGCATCGAAATCAAATCCCCGATTTACATTTGGTGGGCATATGTAGGTTTAAGCAGAACCGTACTATCCAAATATGGATTCCGGGCCTCTGAGTGTCCAAATCTGGCAAACAGAATCGAATCTCGGCGAAATGACTTCCCACTTGTAACATGGGTCGAAATACACGCGTTAGAAGAAACGGCATCGAAATCTGATCTCCAGTTTGGATTTGGTGGGCATATGTACATTTAGGCCGAACCATTCTATCCAAGTGTGGATTACGAGCCTCTGAGTTCCCAAATCAGGCAAATGGCATCGAATCTCGACGAAAAGAAATCTCAAACATAGCTTTGGTCGAAATACACAGGTTAGAAGAAATGGCATCGAAATCCGATCCCCAGTTTAGATTTTTTGGGCATATGTAGGTTTAGGCCTAAACATACCATCAAAGTATGGATTCCGGGCCTCTCGGTGCCCAAATTGGTGAACAGTCTCGGATCTCGATGAAACGGATTCTCACACATAGCTTGGGTCGAAATACACGTGTTAGAAAAAATAGCATCGAAATTCAATCCCCTGTATGGATTTGGTGGGCGTATGTAGCATTAGGCCGAACCATACAATTCAAGTATGGATTCCGGGCCTTTGGGTCCCCAAATCGGGAAAATGGCATCAGTTATCGACGAAACGATTTCCCACACATAGCTTGGAACGAAATACACACTTGAGAAGAAACAGCTACAAAATCCAATCCCCGGATTGGATTTGTGGACATATGTTGGTTTAGTCAAAACCATACAATCCAAGTATGGATTCCGAGACTCAGGGTTCCCAAATCGGGCAAACAGAATCAGATCTCGACAAAATGAATTCTCACACTTAGCTTAAGTCAAAATACACCTGTTAGAAGAAACGACATCGAAATCTGATCCCCGGTTCGGATTTGGTGGGCGTATGTTGGTTTAGGCAGCACCATACTATCCAAGTATGGATTTTGGGCCTCTGGGTACCCAAATCGGGCAAACGACATCGGATCTCGATGAAACAAATTCCTACACTTAGCTTGGGTTGAAATACACGCGTTAGAAGAAACGGCATCAAAATCCGATCCCCGGTTTGGATTTTGTGGTCATATGTAGGTTTAGACCGAAACGTACTATCCAACTATGGATTCCGGGCCTCTCGGTGCCCAAATTGGGTGAACGGTCTCGGATCTCGACGAAACGAATTCTCAGACATAGCTTGAGTCACAATACATGCGTTAGAAGAAACGGCATCGAAATCAGATCCCTTGTATAGATTTGTGGACATATGTTGGTTTAGGCAGAACCATACTATCCAAGTATGGATTCCAGGACTCTGGGTGCCCAAATCGGGCCAACGGCATCGGATCTCGACGAAATGATTCTCATACTTAGCTTGAGTCAAAATACACATGTTAGAAGAAAATACATCGAAATCTGATCCCCGGTTTGGATTTGGTGGGCGTATGTTGGGTTTGGCAGCACTATACTATTCAAGCATAGATTTTGGGCCTCTGGGTGCCCAAATTGGGCAAACGGCATCAGATCTCGACGAAACGAATTCTCACACGTAACTTGAGTCGAAATATACGCGTTAGAAAAAAAGGTATCAATATCCGATCCCCGGTTTGGATTTTGTGAGCATATGTAGGTTTAGGCCGAAACATACTATCCAAGTATGGATTACGGGCCTCTCGGTGCCCAAATTGGGTGCGCGGTCTCGGATCTCGACGAAACGAATTCTCACACATAGCTTGGGTCGAAATACACGCGTTAGAAGAAACGGCATCGAAATCCAATCCCCAATTTGGATTTGGTGGCCGTATGTAGGTTTAGGCTGAACCATACTATCCAAGTATGAATTCCGGGTCTCTGAGTCCCCAAATTGGGTAAACGGCATCAGATCTCGATGAAACAAATCCCCACACATAGCTTGAGTCAAAATTCACGCATTAGAAGAAACGGCATGAAAATCCGAATCCCGATTTGGATTTTATGGGGATATGTAGGTCTAGGCCGAAACATACTATCCAAACTTGGATTCCGAGCCTCTCGGTGCCTAAATTCGGTGAACGGTCTCGGATCTTAACGAAATGAATTCTCACACGTAGCTTGGGTGGAAATACATGTCTTAGAAGAAACGGCATCAAAATCCAATACCCTGTATGGATTTGGTGGGTGTATATAGCTTTCGGCTAAACCATACTATCCATATATAGATTCCGAGCCTCTGGGTGCCCAATTCGGGTAAACGGCATCGGAACTCGATGAAACGAATTCCCATATTTAGCTTGGGTTGAAATACACACGTTAGAAGAAATGGCATCGAAATCCGATCCCCAGTTTGGATGTTCATTTAGGCAGAAGCATACTATCCAAGTATGGATTCCAGGACTTTGGGTGCCCAAATCGGGCAAACGGCATCAGATCTGGACAAAATGAATTCCAACACTTAGCTTGAGTCAAAATATACGCGTTAGAAGAAACAGCATCGTAATCCGATCCCCGGTTTGGATTTGGTGGGCATATGTAGGTTTAGGTAGAACCATACTATTCAAGTATGGATTCTGGGCCTCTAGGTGCCCCAATCGGGCAAACGGCATCGGAATTCAACGAAACGAATTCTCACACTTCTATTGGGTCGAAATACACGCATTAGAAGAAACAGAATTGAAATCCGATCCCCGGTTTGGATTTGGTGGGCGTTGTAGGTTTAGGCCGAACCATACTATCTATGTATACGGATTACGGAACTCAGGGTGCCCAAATCGGGCAAACAGCATCAGATCTCGAAGAAATGAATTCTCACACTTAGCTTGGGTCGAAATACACACATTAATAGAAATGGCATTGAAATCCAATCGCCGGTTTGGATTTGGTGGGCGTATGTTAGTTTAGGCAGAACCATAGTATCCAATTATGGATTACGGGCCTCTAGGTGCCCAAATCAGACAAACGGCATCAGATCTCAACGAAACGAATTCTGACATGTAGCTTGGATCGATATACACGCGTTAGATGAAACAACATCAAAATCCGATCCCCGGTTTGGATTTGGTGGGCATATGTAGGTTTATGCAGAACCATATTATCCAAGTATGGATTCCAGGCTTCTAGGTGCCCAAATCCGGCAAACGGCATCAGATCTCGACAAAACGAATCATCACCCATAGTTTTCTCGAAATACACGGGTTAGAAAAAACGACATCAAAATCCGATCCCCGATTTGGATTTAGTGGGCGTATGTAGGTTTAGGCCGAACCATACTATCCAAGTAAGGATTCCGGGCCTCTGGGTGCCCAAATCAGGCAGACGGCATCAGATCTTAAGGAAACGAATTCTCACACTTAGCTTGGGTCGAAATACACACGTTAGTAAAAACAGCATTGAAATCCGATCCCCGATTTGGATTTGGTGGGCGTATGTAGGTTTAGGCAGAACCATACTATCCAATTATGGATTCCGGGCCTCTGGGTGCCCAAATGGGAAAAATGGCATTGGATCTCAACGAAACAAATTCTGACACGTAGCTTGGGTCGATATACACGCGTTAGATGAAACAACATCAAAATCCGATACCCGGTTTGGATTTGGTGGGCATATGTAGGTCTAGGCAGAACCATATTATCCAAGTATGGATTCCAGGCTTCTAGGTGCCAAAATCCGGCAAACGGCATCGGATCTCAACCAAATGAATCCTCACCCATAGCTTGGTCGAAATACATGCGTTAGAAGAAACGACATCGAAATCCGATCCCCGGTTTGGATTTGGTGGGCGTATGTAAGTTTAGGCAGAACCATACTATCCAAGTAAGGATTCCGAGCCTCTGGGTGCCCAAATCGAGCCAACGGCATCTGATCTTAATGAAATGAATTCTCACACTTAGCCTCGGTGGAAATACACGCATTAGAAGAAACGGCATCAAAATCCGATCCCTAGTTTGGATTTGGTGGGTGTATGTAAGTTTAGGCAGAACCATACTATACAAGTATGGATTCTGGGCCTCTGGGTGGCCAAATCAGGCAAATGGCATCGGATCTTGATGAATCGATTTCCCACGTGTAGCTTGGGTCGAAATACAGCATTTGGAAGAAACGGCATCAAAATCCGATCATCGGTTTGAAATTTGGTGAGCGTATGTTGGTTTAGGCCGAAACATACTATCCAAGTATGGACTACGGGCCTATGGGTACCCAAATCGGGTGAACGGTCTCGGATCTCGACGAAACGAATTCCTACATGTAGCTTCGGTCGAAATAGACGCGTTGGAAGAAACGACAGATTTGGTGGGCGTATATAGGTTTAGGCCGAACTATACTATCCAAGTAAGGATTCCGGGCCACTGGATGCCCAAATCAGGCCAATGGCATCGGATCTTAATGAAACGAATTCTTACACTTAGCTCAGGTCGAAATAAACGCGTTAGAAGAAACGACATCGAAATCTGATCCCCGGTTTGGATTTGGTGGGCGTATGTTAGTTTAGGCAGAGCCATAGTATCCAAGTATGGATTCCAGGACTCTAGGTGCCCAAATCGGGCAAACGGCATCGGATCTGGATGAAACGAATTGCCACACTGAGCTTGGGTCGAAATACAAGCATTAGAAGAAACGGCATCGAAAACCGATCCCCGGTTTGGATTTGTGGGCATATAAAGATTTAGGTAAAACCATACTATCCAAGTATTGATTACGGGCCTCTAGGTACCCACATCGGGCAAACGGCATCGGATCTCGACGAAACGAATTTCCACCCATAGCTTGGGTCGAAACATACTATCGAAGTATGGATTCCGGGCCTCTTGGTGCCCAAATCGGGTGAACGGTCTCGGATCTCGACGAAACGAGCTGCTGAGGGAGGAACGTCAATCTCGCTCGAAATACCCACATTTGAAGAAACAACATCGAAATCCAATCCCCGGTGTGGATTTGGTGGGCGTATGTAGCTTTAGGTCGAACCATACTATCTAAGTATGGATTACGGGTCTCTGGATTCCCAAATCAGGCAAATGGCATCGGATCTCGACGAAACGAATTCCCACATTTAGCTTGGGTCAAAATACACGCATTAGAAGAAACAGCATCGAAATCCGATAAGCAGCTTGGATTTGTGGTCATATGTAGGTTTAGGCAGAACCATACTATCCAAGTATGGATTCCGGGATTCTGGGTGTCCAAATCGGGCAAACGGCATTGGATCTGGATGAAACGAAGTCCCACACTTGGCTTGGGTTGAAATACACGCGTTAGAAGAAACGGCATCGAAATCCGATCCCTGGTTTGGATTTTTGGGCATATGTAGGTTTAGGCAGAACCATACTATCCAAGTATGGATTCCAGGCCTCTGGGTGCCCAAATCAGGCAAACGGCATCGGATCTCGACAATGGTTATTGCAATAGTTGTGGTAAAGCAAACATGACAAACCCATGTATATTAAGTTATGCTTCAGTTGGTGTTTGAGAAACATCACTGAGAAAATGGGTATTACATCTAATTAGCTTACAATGCAAGTGGGAGATTGTTGGACATATATGCCCTCGAAAGCCAATAAGAGACTTTTTATGTTGATTAGATAAGCATCATATTCACACAACCAACTATAAAGGGTATTTATATTAATTACTGTCACTTATGATGAAGACATAAAGTTCCATAGGTAACATTGTAGGAAAATCATGCAAAGGTTGCTAGGAGATATGATTTTCCAGTTCCTTGTGAACCTAATATAGTTTAAAGCCTCTAGAGTACTGGTTGGGCGCTGTACTTCATCATGGCTTGCACATGTGTAGTTCTATGAGATAGTGTGATGAATCTCATTCACAGATAGTAGTGAGTCTTGACTAACATGTGAGTATATGTAGCAAGTACATAATACTGAACGAGGTCACTAGTGGATACCCTATGGAATACACTGTCAGATTGTATTAGGGTTATGCATTTGACAAATTGTCCTTAGACCTGAGAGGTTAACATCTTCTTAAATATTTGTCTATATGGCTTTGATGTGCCAATCGGCAATGTCCAATACACAGGACTAACTCCGGGTAAGTTGGGTCATGTACACAATGTTTGGAGAAGTGTGTAAATACTCAATAAGGAATCCACAACTCTTTAATTGGAGATAATGATAACAAGGTGATACTTGTTGAACTGAACTGTTAAATCCAGTACTAGTGCTTTTCAGTAAAATGGTCTTTATCGAAGTTGATATTTTCAATATGGAAAAGTATATATAAATATATATATATGTCAATTCTTTTCTCATGTTTCTACAAAAGTGTTTTGGAGGTTCAGTTCAATGAAAAAGTAATCATGAGAAAGGGTTCTATGCATAAGCTAGGGACTAAGACAGTAGAACTGTTCCAATCCCGAAAGCTTACAAGTGATATTGGAATGTGGAAGGATTTGATTTGTAAATATATTCTGAGATGGTACTTACAAGCAATTCTCTAATTTCTACAGGTTAATCACATTGTGTTAATGGACATTAATTGTGATTGGTGGAAGTCCATGGATATAGATAAAATTCTATAATCCTAATGGAGTGTAGGAAAGGTATTTCCTAGTAATAATGCTTTAACCAAAAAGGTTGAGTACTTATCCCACACCCGGAAATAGGAGATCCCTTTAGATCCCACACACAAGGACTTTCTTAAAGTATTTAATTTAATTAATTAATTTCTCTAAGTAATCACTATATGGTATAGTGAAGCTTTAAAAGGTGGAATCACATTAGATGTGGAAAACCAAATGGGTAGGACCCATTGGGAATTATTATAAAAGAATAATTGAAGTGACCTAATAGGGTTTAGAACCCTAGGGGCGTGTGGAGTGGGGCCCACCTAGGGTGGGACGCCCACTTCAAGGAGGAAATAATAATTTTTTATTATTTATTTAATTAGTTTCTAATAACTAATATCCTTATTGGATAATGTTAGTTAGTTAGTTGGAGTTAGTTACTAATTAAAGATTCCTTGTTGGACAAGGATTCTATTAGTTTCTTGCTAATCAAGAAATCCTAATTAGATTAGGATAAGGATAAGATTAGTTGGACACTAATGGATAAGATTAGTTCCTATTTTAATTAATCCTAATTAATTAAGGAGAAATCAAAAAGAAAACAAAGTGAGGAATTCTAATTGGATTAGAAAGTTGACTCTTGAGTTGCAAGCAACCCAAATCCTTCAAAATAGAGGTGGACGTCCAAGGCTTGTGGGTAATTTAATTTTCCAGAATTTTTTGGATCTCTCTCTCCCTCTCCTCAAATACCTCACGGCCCCCTCTCTCTATTAGAGTTGTACGGTCACCCCTCTCCCCTTTCTTCTCTTGTGTGTTCTAAGTTTTGAATAATCAAGAAGAAGAAGATCAAGGATCTTGATCATCAAGAAAGGTTCTTGATAATAAAGATTGGATCTTTATTTCAAGATCCTAGAGCTGGAAATTTGGAAGGGCCATTAGCTTCTATTAGAGAAAGCTTTAAAGGAAAAAGAAGGTTCGTGTGAATCGACAGGAGACTTAACACTTGTAAAGTTTTGCGAGTACTATTCTTATGTGGATTTGACTTAACAATTTCAAAGTCGCAAAGGTGATTGTGATTTCTAACCTTCATTGAATAAAATCAATTAGAATCTTAGTCAGATCTTGGGATTCGATGTATGCTCCCCAAGAACTGTTTTTCTAAAATTAAAAAGAGAAATACTTTCAATGACGGTTTTAATCACCGTTATAAATTGATTTGGTACGACGGTTTGGCTATGCCATTATAGATTTATTTGGTACGGAGGTTTTAAATGCCGTTATATATTTACTTTGTAACGACGGTTGGAATCGTCGTTGTAAATTGATTTGTTACGACAACTACATAGTGTTGTTATAAATTGTATCTACAGCTATGGGCACAAAAATTGCCGTTATATCCATTGCAACAGTACCTATAATGGCATTTGAATGAACGGCCATTACATATTTATAACGGCGGTTTTATGATTTTTAGTGACGGTTTGTAGCCACCGCAATAAAGCTTGAATTTTGTCATGTGGTTAACTCATGACATAGACGACTCAGCTCAGACGTGAAACCTTTGACAAAGCTAGGTGACACAAAGGAATGTGTTGATCCCGTGTCGATCAACACGCAAGCTAAACACTCGTTCACTAGCAAAACGCTTGTGCATTATAATTAGCTACATCAATAAGTTTCAAGCAATACATACATAGAGTATAAGTAGGATGATATACACATAAGCATACAAATACAATGTACAACATCAATTCATACTTGGAAAAATTTACTATATTGGCGTACCTTGCACCACATCATCAGATGCCTATGCGTCTCTCTCTGTCAAGGCAAAGACCCAACCCTGGTTCACCCTACTAGGCTGCTGTATGGTCTGTGGGCCGTGCGGGTCTAGGTGTAGAAGCTTGTGAAGACCCTTGCTGAGAAGTCTGTCGAACTGGGGGCTTGCTCCCCTGAGGTTAGACTCGTGACTGTCAGTGTGGGCAATCTTTAATCATGTGGCCTTGCTCGCCACAATGGAAACACCCACCCGATGCTCTCTGACACTCTCCAGCCGAGTGTCTTCGGCCACAATAATCACACTCCTCAAAAGATGATGAGGATATAGGCGGTACATATCTGGTGCCCTGAGAAAAAGTGGGGCGAGGTGCCTGTGAAGTAGCAAGACGAGGTGCTGGTGGTGCAAAAGGAGGCTTCTATGTCGGTGTAGGCCTAGGAGCTGGATAAGGGGAAATCCTGGCTCTCTTCTCCGGTGGTGCTAAGCCACTAGACTAACCCCTATGCATAGCTCTCCCAAAGCCAGTTTCTCTTCTCTTAAGAAACTCCTTTGAGTTCCTCTTAGCGATCCTCGCCCTTCCCACAATCTCCCTCCAAGATTCCACCTGGAGTATAGAAACTCGGTCCTTGATGAAGGACTTCAAGCCATTCTCAAATTTCCTGACTCGCATCTCCTCGGTCACGATCAAGTGTGGTGCAAATCGAGACAACTCAACAAACTTAGCCTCATACTCGGCCACACTCATATCCCCTTGTACTAGGGACATGAAATCCAACTCCTTCTGTTGCTTGACAATTTTGGGGAAGTACCGCCCATAGAAGGCATCAAAAAATTCACCCCAAGTCCATGGCTCTCCCGCCCTAGCAGTGTCTCTCTGCCTTAACTCCGCTCTCCACTAATGATACTGTTGATTTTATCATGAGATGATAACTGCTGTTTATTTATATGTTTAATTATTCTATTGAAAAAATTGCCCTTATATATCATGTGTATATAAGACTAGGGACAAATCCCTAAGTATTATGATCTTCTACCATACACTATGTGATCATATAGTGGGGAGTGTGAGTAAGTTGACAGGCCAAAGTCGAGCCCAATCCCTCTCACTTATGTGAGAACATGGTGAAAATTGTATAAGCAAATAGTGGGAGCAATAACGCCAAAGCGTGAGCTTTCATTATGTGTTTATTAGGTTCATGGTAGGTGGGCACATGAATAAGAGATGTTGTACAATAACATCAAAGCGTGAGTATAACATCCCTTATAGATCAGACAGTAGATCGAATGCTTCAAGATTTACAAGATGAGATCTATGAAAATGAGGAAGATAGTTTCTATCTGCCTATTCAAGGCGATGTAATATTGTGCCCAAAGGCAGGATTACATTAAGCCAGTATCTAGGTATTCGATGCCAATTGAAACTTCCTAAATTGGCAATACTATTAGAAACAGACCCATAATCTAATACTAATTAATGAATACAATAGATCCCTAATACTATCTTATTTGTCATTTGATTAGATCATGACAGGCCTACACCCATTAATTGAAATTCTTCGTGATGAAAAGTTAGTCGGAACTAACTATGTAGACTGGAAAAGAAATATTAGAATAGTATTTGCCGCAGATAACCTTGACCTATGTCTTAAGACACCGAAACCCGAAATTCTTAGCGATGCATCACCGGCCCAAAAGGCTGAGTTGGAGCAATGGGAGAGGTCCAATCAGATGACCAAGTTTTACATAATGGCTTTGATGTCTAATATTTTGCAAAGCTAGTATGAACACATGGATAAAGCTTCTGACATTTTGCAAAACCTACATGAGATGTTTGGTGAGCAAAATAGGTCAGCTCGACAAATAAAGTTGAAAACCCTTGTTAACACCAAGATGGCTGAGGGAACTCCAGTCAAAGAGCACATCATAAAGATGATGAGCTTATTGAATGAGCTGAAAATTTTTGATGGAGAGACGGATGCCATCACTCAGGTTGACACTGTTATGCAGTCACTGTCGCGACCCAAAATACCCCCTAGGAGTTAGGGATACATTGGCTCGTGATGTGTCATATCCAATATCAAGCATCCTATGATAATACCCAAGGCATGACATAATAGAATTATAAATAGTGTCGAAGCTCAAATCAAAGTGCGGAAGCGTAACCCAAATTTTTTTTTTTCTATATATACTATGTATTCCAAGTTTGTACATATATGACAAAAGTAGAGGTGGACATGCCCACCTATCAAAATACAAAAGGAAACCTCACAGTCTCTTCACTTAGCAGTAGTCTAGATAGGGCCACCTATCTAGGTCTCTATCCTCCTGTGACTGTATCAGGATAGGCGGATCCATTTCTTCTCATACTCTTCTTCAACCCATGGTTTCGGGTTTGGGGATATCGAACTGACCTACCGACATAAAATGTACAGCTGAGCATAGAATACTCAGCGAGCCAAAACTAAAAGTATGCCTCCTTTTAATTTTAGAAAAATAGTTCTTGCGGGGCATACATTGAATCCCAATATCTGACTAAGATTCTAATTGATTTTATTCAATGAAGGAAAGATAAAAATTCACCTCTGCAACTTTGAAATTGTTAAGTCAAATCCACGTTACAATAGTACTCGCAAAACTTCACAAGTGTCAAGTCTCCTGTCAATTTACACGAACCTTCTTTTTTCTTTAAAGCTTTCCCTAATGGAAGCTAATGACCCTTCCAAATTTCCAGCTCTAGGATCTTGAAATAAAGATCCAATCTTTATTATCAAGAACCTCTCTTGATCAAACAAGAATTGATGATCTTCTTCTTCTTCATATTCAACCTAGAAGACAAGAGAGAAGAGAGATGGAGGGTGTGACCGAACACCTTTTTAAGGGGAGAGAGAGGGGCGTGAGGTATTGAGGGAGGGAGGAGAGGAATCCAAAAATTCTGGAAAATTAAATTGCCTACAAGCCTTGGACGTCCACCTCTATTTATAAGGATTCGGGTTGCTTGCAACTCAAGAGTCTACTTTCTAATCCAATTAGAATTCCTCAATTTGTTTCCTTTTTTATTTCTCCTTAATTAATTGGGATTAATCAAAATAGAAACTAACCTTATCCATTAGTGTCCAACTAATCTTATCCTTATCCTAATCCAATTAGGATTCCTTGATTAGTAAGAAACTAATAGAATCCTTGTCCAACAAGGAATCTTTAATTAGTAACTAACTAACCTTATCCAATAAGGATATTAGTTATTAGAAACTAATTAAAAAATAATAACAATTAGTATTTCCTTCATGAAGTGGGCGTCCCACTCTAGGTGGGCCCCACTCCACACGCCCCTAGGGTCCTACGCATTTAGTTTTTCACATCTAATGTGATTCCACCTTTTTAGAGCTTCACTATACCATATAGTGATTACTTAGAGAAATTAATTAATTTAATTATAAATTAAATTAAATACTTTAAGAAAGTTCTTGTGTGTGGGATCTAAAGGGTCTCCTATTTCCGGTTGTGGGACCAAGTACCTCACCTTTTTGGTTAAAGCATTGTTACTAGGAAACACTTTTCCTACACTCCATTAGGATTATAGAATTTTATCTATATTCATGGACTTCCACCAATCACAATTAATGTCCACTAACACAATGTGATTAACTTCCAGAAATTAGAGAATTGATTGTAAGTACCATCTCACAATATATTTACAAATAAATCCTTCCACATTCTGATATCACTTGTAAGCTTCCGGGATTGGAATAATTCCACTGTCTAGTCCCTAGCTTATGAATAGAACCCTTTCTCATGATTACCTTTTCAATGAACTGAACTTCCAAAACTTTTTTGAAGAAAAATTAGAAAAGAACTGACATATATATTTATATATACTTTTCCATATTGAAAATATCAACTTCGATAAAGACCGTTTCACCGAAAAACACAACTACTGGATTTAACAGTTCAGTTCAACAAGTATCACCTTGATATCATTATCTCCAATTAAGGAGTTGCGGATTCCTTATTGAGTGTTTACACACTTCTCCAAACATTGTGTGCATGACCCAACGTACCCGGAGTTAGTCCTGTGTATTGGACATTGCCGATTGACACATCAAAGCCATATAGACAGATGTCTGAGAAGATGTTAACCTCTCAGGTCTAAGGACAATTTGTCAAATGGATAACCCTAATACAATCTGACAGTGTATTCCATAGGGTATCCACTAGCGACCCCGTTCAATATTATGTATTTGCTACATTTACTCACATGTTAGTCAAGAGTCACCACTCTCTGTGAATGAGATTCATCACACTATCTCATAGAATTACACATGTGCAAGCCATGATGAAGTACGATGCCCAACCAGTACTCTAGAGGCTTCGAACAATATTAGGTTTACATGGAACCAGAAAATCATATCTCCTCGCAACCTTTGCATGATTTTCCTACAATGTTACCTATGGAACTTTATGTCTTCATCATATGAGACAGTAATTAATATAAATACCATTTATAGTTGGTTGTGTGAATATGATGCTCATCTAATCAACATAGAAAAGTCTCTTATTGGCTTTCGATGGCATATATGTCCAACAATCTCCCACTTGCACTCTAAGCCAATTAGATGTAATGCCCATCTTCTCAGTGATGTTTCTCAAACACCAGCTAAAGTATAACTTAATATACATGGGTCTGTCATGTCTGCTTTACCACAACTATTGTAGTGATGCAATAACACTTGCAACTCTTGCAAATTTATTATCAATAACCACAGTCTTAAAAGACTAAACAAAATGATACTGTCTAACAGTCATTTTCAGAAGATAACTTGCTTGTGCTTTACCATTGTACAATGCTCCGAACTAATCTGACCAATGTCTTATCACATCAAAATGTGATGAATATTCGGTCCAGTACAAGTATACTGTTTCATGATATCATATATCTAAGAGAAACAGATTCCATTCCATAAAGGTAAAAACACTTTTCTTGGAATCTTACTTGAACAAAAACATGATTGTTATTGGGAGAATAACAATATAATTTTCCTTTTGTCTCTAAACCATTTAGGACTAAGAAAACATGTTGTCAAAGTTTTTATCCTTCATTACAAAATTGCTAGATTAAATCTAAGAGAAAAATAATATTCATACTTCATTCACAATGAAAAGAATATTATCTTTGCATAAAGGCAGGAAAGTAATTATGCTCCCACTAATCAATTTGCACACAAAGGATACTTTCATTCTTAGATGAATATCAAACAGTTTGATTACTTCATTAGAATAAAAGTTAGTCCAATTACAGATTCTGAGACCTGTGGGTTCTAGTGAACTATTTAGGTATAGTGAGAGTAGAGAGTTGATCTCTATCAATTCTCATAGTTATTGGTCTATTGGGCTTCCGCTTCTAGAACAATTCTAGATTCAGTTTCTCTACTAGGAAACTTGTATTCCTGTTTACAAATATCTTTTGTTATCCAGGAATAAAGACTAAATGTCCCTAATGCGAATCACAAGCTCAACTTCCATCAAATTATATCCAATATAATTTGATTTAACAACACCATTATGCTATGGTTTGTTGTGGGAATTATTTGAGACAAGATGTAATGATAGTAAATTATGAAATTTCTATTAAGAGGTACTCTTCTCAATCATGGAAGACTTACCTAGCTGTTTCTTTATTTCAATAAAGAATTCCTTGAACTTTTCAAAGAAGGTGAAATAAAGTTAGCTATATCTTAATGGAAGATTCATATTATTACGATCATCCAACTTTTGTCCCAGTCCCAAATAAAAGTTTTATCTACTCGGATTTCTCCTTCTCCTTAATAAACATGCAACTATTGCACTTATGCAAGATCATACCAAGCATTAGGAGCTAGAGGTTCCAACAATTAAGTTGGACTTGATGAGTATACAAGCTGGACAATCCTTCCAAAGGTTTGTCCTGTATCCAATTACCAATTGGTTCACTATGAAGTACAATCCTTATATTTTCTTTTCTTCTCATAAGAGCCCTTGTCCATACTACCAGAATATATTTCCAATGGAAAATCTTGAATTTCTTTCCTTTGCATAAATGCTCAGGATTTAGAAAATCCAACTCTTTTGAACATCTTTGCAAGTAGCATTGACCTCTTCAAAGGTTCTTAGCCACATGCAACATGTGGGATTTCAGACAATCTGATTTCCTACTTATTCAACATAACCATATTAAAGGACTCCGAGAGTTAGTTGAAGATCATATCCTCTAATCCCATAAATTTATCTCAATTTATCTCAGCACCAATAATTGGGATTTATGAATCCAATGATCTCTATCATATTCTTTGTGACTGGGTTTCCCTAGTCAACTTAGTGTCCACTTGTCATTTTATATAGTAAGCTGCCTAGCAGCCCTATTGTATTCTGTAAACATCTCAAATGACATTTACCATTAGTAGTAAGAACTTGGGCAATTCTTCAGATAGTATGTACAAACTTGTGATTCTTTTTCCATTCCAAACACTTTGAATTGGTCAAGAGATTCTTATTAAAGTCTTGGTAAGGTGGTTATAGAATGACATGACAATAAAACATACATCATAATATTTCACACATAATAATATCATTAGATCAGGGCTTTCAATCTTTGATGATATTGCTCATCATTCAGTCAAATTTCATAGACCCATCAATCTATAAAATTAGGAAATATGTTACTTCATATTTCTTATGAGCATTGGGTGCCTTATAATACACATGCAATCTTCCATTTTAGAATAGTACCACACATGCACTACAAGGGGGATAGTAACTATCCATCACTGAGCATCTCATGCATAACTCCTTATATAAATCAATGATTCCCAATTTTCTTGCAATCTCCAAGGACAACATGACTGTCACTATTTCAGCCGCCATGTTCATTGGTTAAGTGAAACTCATCATTCTGGTTCGTCATATGATCAAGTAGGGTTATGCCCCCATTTTAGTTGACACTCTCTATCAGGCCATACACAAACCTATCTACTATAGAAATAAGGCTCTAAGAGTTTAATTCAGACTAAATTATTTTAATACCTTTTGGCAAGACAAGACTCAGGTTAATTAATTCCTAATCTTATTGATAATGGAAGGTCATAGGGCAATATTATCCCGTAGGATAAATTAGCTCATTTAATTCACTTAATATTTTTCTTGAGGAAAAACAGAATATTATGAACAAATTACACATCTAATGCATATATCAAAAACATTCACAATATTTATCATTGTATCACATGTATAAAACAATATATAAATATCATCACATGATAATAAATCAAATTTCATTTAATTAGATCGAATTAATTCCAATGAACTCCCACTAGCCCTAGAAATCCTAATGGATCTAATCCAAGGGTACAAAGGTCATTTTTAACAGCAGTGGGCTTTAGATAGTTAATTCATCCATATGTTGGACCATTGGTCATACCAAGCACCATGGGCCCAAAATAACAATTATAAAGTGTCCATGTGCATCAGTAAAGCCCACAAGTCAAAATGGACTATATTACCATTTAATTTTCTACGAATTATTTTTAGCACATTAGGGTTCACCAACCCTATGTCTAAAAAAATTATGGGAGTCTTTAAACAACTCTCTAAGACCTCTACTAGGGTCTATAAGTGTCACTCAAGCACTTCTCAGAATCGTAAATATTGTTAGCTTACATCTATGCTAATTAAGGCACAATTATCTCGTAATCATGCAAGTAACATATTCCACGTAAAAATTTCAACATGGACTACATGCATCACATCCAAAAGGGCTATAATAATGTGTTTTACTTAAACACAAACTTTTTATGTTTCAATAAAACACATATTGTAGGGTTTCATACAATTATCCAAAATTTGCACAAAAACGATAATCACATTATCACAATGGTTATGGACTTTTCTAAGCAACTAAAAGCTATAACAAATCCTCACATGAAATACATAATATAGCCGCCCAATAGGTCCACATGATCATGTTATCTTAGAAATCCTACAACTACTCTTATAGAACGCCTTCTAAGATTTATTCTCCATGCGATCACCATCATCTTCGATCTTTAATATGATTTCTCCATAGAGAAAAACCAGCAACTCTTAATACTAAGATTACATCATATTCAAAATAAGAAACCTTGAGAAACCACCCAAAATAGGGTGCTCAAGGGGAGTACAACCCATAAGAAGAAAGAGAAGAGAATAGAGAGAAACGAAGAATGCATGATCATGGAACCCATCCACCATTCAACAAGAATATACATTAACTATAAATAATAACATGGCTAGAAAAATTAATTAGAAAGTCCATAACCTCAACAAGGGTCAACAAGGGTTTTGCTAACCATAGGGAAACTCTTTCCCTTATGGTTAAGGTCTCTATTAACATTTAATAGAAAAACCCTAGAGTAAAGAAAGCAAGCATGTCAAGAATGAATTCTTAGGGCTTTTAGATCATCATTAAAAGAAAAAAATTTTCCTTTAATGCTTGGAAAATCATCAAAAGAAACAATTTCTCTAAAATATAATCTAACCCTAAAATTCATCCTCACATTCCTCAATTGATAAACAAATAGAAAACACCATATTAAATTCGGTTACGCTAGAGATCTAATCCCTTCCATATTATTTTGATGTAATAACTATTACAAGACCAAAAGAAAAATTAGCAAATTGATAATTTTTAATATCACTTTATATTGATTCCAAAAATAAATTCAAAATCAATAATAGGTGAATTCAAAAAATTTCCATAATGGCTAACTGCTTTAGGGATAATTTGATTTAACAATTAAATAAAATAATACCCTAAACAATAGTATTAAATGTCCATAAAATAATTGATCTCTATCAATTAAAATTCACTTGAGATAAAACCCTATATCTCTACCAATGGCATTTATGTAATTACTTGATTAAGTATTAATCAAATAAAAACTTATAAATACTATGTAGCCAGTAATTCTGAGCACATGTAATTCATCCAAATCAACTACAATAATTATGATATTATTCTCATAGACTTTTTAAGGAACCATAAAGGATATCATAATTAACATTTAATTAAATGATAGCCTGTGGACTCGAAGCAGATAACTAAACAATTTAATTAAATCTCAGCCCCTGCTCTCGGATCAAATGATTAAACTATTTAATTAATTGATAGCCCATTAAACTATTTAATAGCATCCCATGCTGTCAAATCAAATAATGGAATTTAGGAAAAATTTGAAAGCCTCTTGGAAAATTAATTTAGAAAACTCTTTTCCCGCTTTAGATTTTCGACTCAAGTTTTGACCCTCAAAAAGAATGATTCTAGAATAACTTTCTTCACGAAAGTTGTAGATCTTTTCGACGGCTTCGAAACGGCATACTGATGGATCTAAATCGAGCTTACGGTCACAAAGTTATAGCCGAAATATCGAAATTATATCGATTCTTCTAATCAAATACAAATCCGAAAATCCATGAATCAATTTTAATCGAAATAAGCTTTAGTCTCCAAGAATGCTTAAGCAATGGTGTCTAACACCATGATATTTATTAATTAACATTTAAAAAACAAAATCCCATCAATATATGCTAGCCAAAATTTCAATGGGTATCGAGTGGTCTAAATCAAAAGGAAAACTTGCCTGGGGCTCTCAAGAATAAATTAAACAATTTAATTTAATATTCTAAAAGGATCTCTAAATCCTTAAAAGTTATAATCAAGATTTAGATATCTGTAAATACATATCCCTTATGAAAAGATGTTTTGAAAAAATCTAAAACCAAAATTAGTATCACACTAATTTATAAGGGTCTGATCTCTCCCTCAATAACTAGAGGGATCCATTAGCCCTCATAAATGATTATCTAATAATCAAGAATCTAGAAGATTGATTCATTTGGGTGACCAAAATTCATAGGGGATGCATTCTTGATATAATTAAAATTTGAATATACAATTAAAATCAAAGAGAAGCATAGCTAAGGCTCTGATACCACTGAAAGTATGCCTCTTTTTAATTCTAGAAAAACAGTTCTTAGGGGGCATACGTTGAATCCCAAGATCTGACTAAGATTCTAATTGATTTTATTCAATGAAGGAAAGATAAAAATTCACCTCTGCAACTTTGAAATTGTTGAGTCAAATCCACGTTAAAATAGTACTCGCAAAACTTCACAAGTGTCAAGTCTCCTGTCGATTTACACGAACCTTCTTTTTTCTTTAAAGCTTTCCCTAATGGAAGCTAATGGCCCTTCCAAATTTTCAGCTCTAGGATCTTGAAATAAAGATCCAATCTTTATTATCAAGAACCTCTCTTGATCAAACAAGAATTGATGATCTTCTTCTTCTTCATATTCAACCTAGAAGACAAGAGAGAAGAGAGATGGAGGGTGTGACCGAACACATTTTTAAGGGGAGAGAGAGGGGCGTGAGGTATTGAGGGAGGGAGGAGAGGAATCCAAAAATTCTGGAAAATTAAATTGCCCAAAAGCCTTGGACGTCCACCTCTATTTATAAGGATTCGGGTTGCTTGCAACTCAAGAGTCCACTTTCTAATCCAATTAGAATTCCTCAATTTGTTTCCTTTTTTATTTCTCCTTAATTAATTGGGATTAATCAAAATAGAAACTAATCTTTTCCATTAGTGTCCAACTAATCTTATCTTTATCCTAATCCAATTAGGATTCCTTGATTAGCAAGAAACTAATCGAATCCTTGTCCAACAAGGAATCTTTAATTAATAACTAACTCTAACTAACTAACCTTATCCAATTAGGATATTAGTTATTAGAAACTAATTAAAAAATAATAACAATTATTATTTCCTTCATGAAGTGGGCGTCCCACTCTAGGTGGGCCCCACTCCACACGCCCCTAGGGTTCTAAACCCTATTAGGTCACTTTAATTGATCTTTTATCATATTCCCCAACGGGTCCTACCCATTCGGTTTTTCACATCTAATGTGATTCCACCTTTTTAGAGCTTCACTATACCATATAGTGATTACTTAGAGAAATTAATTAATTTAATTATAACTTAAATTAAATACTTTAAGAAAGTCCTTGTGTGTAGGATCTAAATGGATCTCCTATTTCCAGTTGTGGGACCAAGTACTTCACCTTTTTAGTTAAAGCATTGTTACTAGGAAACACCTTTCCTACACTCCATTAGGATTTTAGAATTTTATCTATATCCATGGACTTCCACCAATCACAATTAATTTCCATTAACACAGTGTGATTTACCTCCAGAAATTAGAGAATTGCTTGTAAGTAGCATCTCACAATACATTTACAAATAAATCCTTCCACATTCCGATATCACTTGTAAGCTTCCGGGATTGGAACAATTCCACTGTCTAGTCCCTAGCTTATGAATAGAACCCTTTCTCATGATTACTTTTTCAATGAACTGAACCTCCAAAACACTTTTGAAGAAACATTAGAAAAAAACTGACATATATATTTATATATATTTTTCCATAATGAAAATATCAACTTCAATAAAGATCATTTCACCGAAAAGCACCTGTACTGGATTTAACAGTTCAGTTCAACAAGTATCACCTTGATATCATTATCTCCAATTAAGGAGTTATAGATTCCTTATTGAGTGTTTACACACTTCTCCAAACATTGTGTACATGACCCAACGTACCCAGAGTTAGTCCTGTGTATTGGACATTACTGATTGGCACATCAAAGCCATATAGACAGATGTATGAGAAGATCTTAACCTCTCAGGTCTAAGGACAATTTGTCAAATGGATAACCCTAATACAATCTGACAGTGTATTCCATAGGGTATCCACTAGCGACCCCGTTTTGTATTCTGTACTTGCTACATATACTCACATATTAGTCAAGAGTCACCACTCTCTGTGAATGAGATTCATCACACTATCTCATAGAACTACACATGTGCAAGCCATGATGAAGTACGGCGCCCAACCAGTATTCTAGAGGCTTCGAATAATATTAGGTTTACAAGGAACCGGAAAATCATATCTCCTCGCAACCTTTGCGTGATTTTCCTACAATGTTACCTATGAAACTTTATGTCATCATCATATGAGACAGTAATTAATATAAATACCCTTTATAGTTGGTTGTGTGAATATGATGCTTATCTAATCAACATAGAAAAGTCTCTTATTGGCTTTCGAGGGCATATATGTCCAACAAAAACTACTAGCTAACAGTGCTATCATAATTATAATATTACATAAAGTGCGTAAGGAAATACTAATCACAAGTTCATGCTTAAAAATTCTGTCATGGAAAATCTTTCATAAAACTTGTTCTTTTCATGAAAAAGAAACCGTCTTATGCATGCTTATGAATGCTTATGAGCCTCATGTTTTCGTATGAGTTCTTGCGAGCTTTCGAGTTCTTATAGCCTTTCTTGTGAGCTTAGGAGTTCTTATGAGCTTCTTGTGAACTTACGAGTCCTTATGAGCTTATGATCCTTGGAGACATATGCAAAGTCTTAGACTTATGCAATTCTTACTAGTTCTTGGAAGCCTTGCGAGACTTATGATCCTTGGAGTTTAGGCAAGATCCTTGACTTGATCCTTGTGAGCTTAAAGTAACCGATCTTAGAATACCAAACCAAAGTTTGGCTTTGTCAATGTTTATGCTTCTTTCTTATGAAATTTCCTTTGAAAAACCTTGCTTATGATTCTTGAAATACATGCTTATGAGAAAACCTTGGTTATGAAAGACATGAAGTGCGTGGATTACTTGTGATCATCATAATATATGTGAAAATTTTGAAACATATCATACATGGTCATGCAAGACATATTAACATCATAGTATACTTGGAAAAATCCTAAAAACATATAACATTATCATTCAAGGCATGACATCACAATAATCTTGACCATTAGGCCTACTTCATCAACATCATACCCACTCGTGTTTTATTTGAAGTTAATATTCCAAAAACAGATTTACTATTGACCTTGAGAAAATCCCCAAATTTGACACCCTTATATTCTAGGTTGAGTCATAGCGAGGTTAGAAAATAGGTGTATTTGCTCATGAGGTTACAATAAGCTAGATAATAGAATGTTCTTACTATTTGTATCATAGTAAAGCTAGGTAGTAGTTTAACTTACTTTGGAAAGGTAAAAACCTCTTTAATCTAAAACTTGAGATGGTTGAGAAGCTTGGAGTAGTGAAATCGTGTTTGAGAAAGAGATCCAAGCTTTGAGGAAGAAGATCCAAGCCTTAGGATGCAAAACTCGTGCTCTTCTTGATCTCAAATGAAAACCTCTTTTGAAAACCCTAGATCTCTCCCTTTTCCTCTCACAAGATGTTTCTCAAAGTGTTAACCCCTTTAATCCCACAAAGATTGGGTATTTATAGGATTAGAGTTGAAAAATCACGCATATCCCTTTAAAAATCCCTTTCTCGCGATTCCTACGGATGTACTCGTCGACGAGTGGGTTCCATTCGTCGATGAGTGGTTGAAAATTGACGACGAATAGCAAATTTTCACATTCTATTTGGTTCACTCATCGACGAGTCCAGGGCACTCGGCAACGAGTGGATACTCTGACTGGGTGGAGTTTTTCCCACTTTGGTATTTTGACCATAAATTTTTACTCGCTTATAAGATTTTAACGATTCAACTTGTGTTAGACTCTTCTTTCAAGGAGAAACAATTTTGTATCTAATAGACAAATCCTAAATCTGAGTTTTTAATTACCTAAATGGGCTCTAAAGCTGACTGGTCTGGAAATTGATTTCAATAGTCCAAGTTTTCAATAGACCCGACTCCGGAAATCCAACTTTTGACTTAACCCCGACTCAAAATCTGGAAAAATGGTCAACATGAACCTCGAAGAGGGCTTCAATACCTTTTCAAAAATTCAAGAATATGATCAGCGGTGAGAAAACTAGAGCTACTTAAATTTGAGGATAATGCTAAGGCATAACCTTTGATGACACTTAAGAGTATTTTATACTCTTACTCATTCATCCCAAACATCCATACATTTAAGAAAACCTTCTTAAGGCTTTAATATATTCCATAAAGATCTGGGGTTCTACAGTCACTCCCTTCATCCTTTAATGCGTTCGTGTTAAATTATAACATGAACAACAGTGAAATGTCACTAAGTGAGCTTATAAACTCACTTATGGCTGCAGAAGATTTTATCAAAAAGTCAACAAAAGGTGAAAATTTAATAATCGATAAACCTGATACCTCCAAACGATCTAAAAATTTTAGAAAATGGAACAAGGGCAAAGATAAGTTTAAAGACAATAAGGGTAAGGCAAAAGTTGCCAAAGGTTCTTCAGGTGATACTGGCAAGGAAAACAAAGGCAAGGGAAAGTGTTTCCACTATGTTAAAATAGTCCATTGGAAGAGGAACTGTAGGACTTACCTCACAACTCTTAAGAAGGGTGGCATCAATACTCAAGGTATGAGATGCTTTGAAGCATTGATTACTGTTGAGTCAAACTTTCTGGATGGTCCTCCTAACTCATGGTGCGTGGATTCTGGATCCACTGTACATGTTTGCAATTGTTTGCAGGGGTTCAAGGAAACCAAAAGGCCGACCAAACAGGAGCAGAAGCTTAAAGTTGGCTCAGGTGCAAATGTTGCAGTGAAGTCAATTGGCTTATTTACTCTTTATTTACCGAATGGAAAGACATTAATTTTAGAAGACTGCTTTTATGTGCCTTCTACGCACAAAAATTTGATTTAAGTATTTAGACTTTTACTTTGTGCATTCTCTATCGTTTTTAATTCAATAGTTAAAATTAAGAAAGATGGAATGGTCTTGATTACTGGTAATCTCATTAATGGTCTTTATTTAATATTTCTTTTGGTAAATTATGAATGTCTGCAAAGTGACAATGCCTCATCATCTAGAGTGTCTATAATGAAGAGACATTGCACCGAGTCTACTTATCTTTGGCATAAGAGACTTAGTCATATTAATCTTGATAGGATCAAGAGGTTGGTAAAAGATGGTGCCCTTGAATTTCTCAAGGTAGAACCACTCCCTACTTGCGAGTCTTGTCTCGAAGGGAAGATGACTAAGAAGCCTTACCCTAAAAAGGTAGGAAGAGCTGAAGAAAAGTTAAAACTCATACATAGTGATGTATGTGGTCCATTTAAGATTGTTGCACGAGAGCAATACCTGTATTTTGTCACATTTACCGATGATTATTCTAGATATGGATATGTCTATTTGATGCAACACAAATCTGATACCTTTGAAAGGTTCAAAGAAATCAGATTAAAAGTTGAGAATCAAACAATCAAATTTTATAAAGATACTTCGATCAGATCGAGGTGGTGAATACCTCACCAACGAGTTTATGGATTACTTAAGGGATAGTGGGATTATCTCCCAATGGTCAAGTCCTACCTCACCTCAACAAAATGGTGTTTCTGAAAGAAGAAATCCGACCTTATTAGATATAGTTCACTTTATGATGAGTCAAGCCGATGTACCTTCCTATCTTTGGGGTATGCTTTACAAACTGTCATTTACATTTTGAATCGGGTTCCTTCTAAGTCTATATCGGTTACACCCTATGAATTGTGGATTGGGCAAAAACTTAGTTTGCAACATCTAAGGGTATGGGGTTGTTCTGCGCATGTTCGCAAAATCGAACCCACTAAGTTGGAATCTAAAACAGAAAAATGGAGCTTTGTAGGATATCCAAAAGAAACTAAGGGTTTCTATTTCTACTCCAAGGCAGACCAAACAATAATTGTTAGGAATCATGCCACTTTCTTGGAAGAAGAAATAGTTCTTCTTAAGAAGGTTGAATTTCATGAGATGAAAATAACTCAACCAGTATCGAAAATGAACCTAATCCTTCCACTATTGATTCTTTTAATTCTATTTTACTGAGAATGTCTAAAAGAGTTTCAAGACCACCAGTTAGACTTCAGTATTACAATAATAAGGTTTATCTAGTTACCTCTGATGACGAGGATACATATCCTAATACTTATCAGGAAGCTACATTAGATGTAGATGCATCTCAATGAAATAAAGTCATAGATGCTGAAATAGATTCCATGTATGAAAGCGGCATCTAGAATTTAGTAGATCCACCAGATGGTATAAGGCCAATTGGATGCAAATGGATTTACAAAAGGAAGAAGGGTATCAATGGTAACGTGGAGACCTATAAGGCTAGACTTGTTGTAAAAGGTTACACTCAAATTCAAGGAGTTGATTACGAGGATACCTTTTCATCTGTAGCTATGCTAAAATCCATTAGGATATTGCTGGCTATAGCTGTATACAATGACTTTGAGATATGGCAAATGGATGTCAAAACTGTTTTCCTTAACGGAATGTTAGATGAAGATATCTATATGAAGCAACCTTAGGGCTTCATTGCTCCTAACCAGGAGAACATGGTATGCAAGCTCAACAAGTCAATATATGGTTTGAAACAAGCTTCCAGAAGCTGGAACCAAAGATTTGATCTTTCAATCAAAGAATTTGGATTCCAAAAAAATTTAGAGGAATCTTGTATATACAAGAAGGACAGTGAGAGAGCGGTAGTATTCCTAATTCTTTATGTACATGACATCCTACTCATTGGGAATGATGTAGGGATGTTATCATCAGTCAAGATTTGGGTTTCTCAGTATTTCTCAATGAAAGACTTGGGAGAGGCATCCTATATTCTCAGAATAAAGATTCTAAGAGATAGAAAATGCCGAATGTTGGGATTGAGCCAAACTTCTTACATAGACAAGATTTTCTATAGGTATAGTATGAGTGATTGTAAGACAACACTCATTCCTTTTAGACATGGTGTCACTTTATCTAAAAAGATGGCCCTTACATTAGCTGATGAGATCGAGCAGATGAAGAGGTGCCCTTATGCTTCGACAGCTGGGAGCCTCATGTATGTCATGCTATGTACTAGACCGAATATCTGTCATACAGTGGGAGTTGTTAGTAGGTTCCAAAGCAATCCAGGTATTAATCATTGGACTGCTATGAAGCACATCAGAAGTACCTGAAAAGAACTAGGGATTATGTGCTTACTTTTCAATCAGAAGATCTAGTTGGATTGGGTTATACTGATTCCGATTTCCAATTTGATCCAGATAATAGAGCTTCCACATCTGGGTATGTGTTCACACTAGGTGGTGCTGCTGTCAGTTGGCGCAACATAAAATAGAAGAGTATTGTAGACTCCACCACAGAAGCAGAATATATTGCAGCTTCTGAAGTAGCAAAAGAAGCAGTCTAATTCAGAAGGTTTTTGCAAAAGGTAGGAAATGTTCCTTCAGCACTTGAACCTATTACTCTCTTTTGTGATAGTAATGGTGCAATAGATCATAGCAAAGAACCTAAGAGCCACAAGAAGATGAAACATGTAGAGCAGAAGTATCTTCTCATTCGTTAAATAATTGAAAGGCAAGATATTATTGTTACAAAGATTAGATCTCAACTTAATGTTACTGACCCGATGACTAAGGCTTTATCAGATAAAGTATTTGTAACACACTTAGATAATATGAGATTGAAATCTATGACACAGTGACTTTTAGGACAAGTGGGAGATTGTTAGACATGATCCTCAGAAAAGTCATTTAAATTGTAAGATTCTTATTAATTTAATTAATAGAGACTTCATCTTTATCTATTGGGTATTCATTATGGGTAATTAATCATGATCATGAGATGATCTATACGATATGAGATATCGATAAAGGTCCATAGGATATATTGTAGGAAAGCTATGGGATAGGACTATCACAAACAGATATAGTTTTCCAATTTCTTATACCTTATATAGTCACAGCTATGGGTGAAGCTGGGCACTTCACTTATATGGCTGCCACAATGCAAAGATGTTCTCAATGGTTGAGATGTAGTTTTATCTCAAACTATTGTAATGGAGACCACATCAGCATATGGGTGCTTAAATGTACACTGACTAATTGTATACAATGAGAGACCTCATGCATAAACATACTATTAGATAGTTGGTCTCTCATTCACATTGAACAGTTTCAATGATCCTTAGATATGATGAGTTCATTTATAACTGAGCAGTAATCTGATTGTTTTGATTCCACCAAAGTATTCTCTACCTTAGGGAATACGATACAATGAAAGTTGGATAGTTAGAAAGCTCTTCGAGTCATAATGAATTTCAAACAAGAAATCCATGCACATTAATTTGAGAGATTATCCAAGTTCTGGGTAAGACAGTCGATTAAGCTTAAATCCTGCGCAGGTGATTTTGAAACAAAATAAGTTTGAAATATATTTTTATTAAAACATATTATACTTATAAAAAGTTTTTCTCAAAATATTTTACATGAGAAAATGTTTCTTATGGCTTAATTAGAAGTCTTGAAAACCCGGATGATGTGCAATGGGTTATGAGTTAGATAGTCTAAATAATCTCGGAGGCCCATTATTAGGGATAATGTAATTGGAAGGATCAATTGAATTAAAAAGTTCATGTGACGAGATCCGTATTGGTTAATGTTCTTACACTAGGATTCAATTACAACATGGATATCTCACGTCACTTGTCGCGCCCCAAAATACCACCTAGGAGGTAGGGATACTTTAGTTCATGACCGCCGTGTCAAACCTTCCGGTATAACACATAAAGCATACTTAACATCCTGTCAGAGCGCACAAGTTATACATATAACTAAAACATAGCAGAAGTAATTCAAAATAAACAACTCCTATCATTAAGTTCAAGTTTGAACCAATAGAACAAAATAAACGTTAAGCATGAAGTGGACAAGTCCCACTCTCAATACCATCAAAATATAAGTATACTTTCTCTAACTCTCTCAACAGAAATCGAAATCAGGTCGCCTATCTAATGCCCCCTCATCCTGGTAATGATCCATGGTAGGCTCCGGCTCGTAATATTCTTCCTCTATCCAAGGCTCCGTGCCACAGACATCGAAAGGAACATGTGCACCTGCGGAAGTCAATAGTCGGCTGAGCATGGAATACTCTATACAAACTACTAGCTAACAGTGAGATAACAATAACATGGAGCATGCAAGACATAGAGCCGTGGAGCATAGAAATACGTCAAAACCAATACTAATTCCAAAACCGTTTCCTTATGAATTCTTATGAAATCCAAAACCATATGAGTCTTATGAGCATATGAGAATCAAGTCTTATGAGTTCTTTGAATTCCTTAGAGTTCTTAGAGTTCTTATGAGATCCTTAAAGTTCTTATGAGTTCTTGTGAGCCGTGAAATGTTAGAGCACTTATGTGTTTGTGAGCGTTCACTTATGAGACTTATGAGATCTTATGAGCTTATAAGGTTCTTATGAGTTCTTGTGAGCCAGAGGTTAGTACCCGCACAACCCTGGGCTACCAACCTCCTTGAATCTTGTGTGATTTCTTATGAACATTAACTTAAAGCCAGACCTTAGCACCCATGAAAAGACTTAGAGCCGGGATGTAAATACCCTTCATCGAATACATAGAAGTGGGCTGCCAAGATCTTTGATTTCTTATGAGATTTCTTAGAGCCAGACATGATCTATCCTTAGATATACCCTACCCTTGACCAATCTGATGTTCGGCTTTATCAATGTTTATGAGCTTGGTAGCTTATGAGTTATTAGAGATTCTTATGAATGCTTCGATAAACCGCACTTAAGAGAAATCATGGAGACATGCGAGACTTATGAGCCTTAGAGTAATTGGAAAACCATAGAGTGCATAGAGTGCACATGAACATCATACTATACTTAGAAAGCTTAAAAACATGGATTCATAATCATAGAGATTCAATAATAGTGATAGCTTACAAATACTTAGAATTCATCATCCAATTCATCCAAGAACACACTTTAAAATATGGTTTTATTTAAAGAATAGTCAAGGGTAGATAGTAGAGTGTATCTACCTGAAATGGAAGTTTTTACACTTCTGTGGAACAAGAATCAAGCTTGAGGAAGCTTGAATGAAGCTTTGAGATAGCTGGAAAATCTGAAATCCCTTTTCCAAAGACACTAACAGAATTTTCCTTGGAAAATATTAAGCTTAAGAATCACTTTGGGGATGAAATCCAAACTTTAAAAAACACCAAGGAAGCAAGAAGAACTCTTCCTTTGGTGGAAAACACGAACTCAAGAGCACCCAAGAACTACCTTAGCTTCCTTCTTCTTCTTCTCTTTCAATCTCTCAAAAAAATCCAAGCTTAGGGTTTGTAAACCCTAAGACACGAATTTGGGATCCTATTTATAGCCTAAAGGTTGGCAAAATATCCCAAAAGATCTCAGAAAATATCTCAAAATATCTCCCATGGTCGGTGGAAAAGTTCTAGACATTTTTACTATCGTCTAGGTTGAATTCGTCGATGAAATTCGGCCCCTGAGTCACTTCGTCAATGAATTTAGGCCCCCTTCAGCAATTCGTCTCCGAAATTGCATGACAGGCCTCTGGTTTTTCCTACTTTGGTATTTTGAGCATAACTTTTGACTCGTTTATCCGATTTTGACGATTTAACTTGTGTTGGATTCATCATGCAAAGAGTTACAACTTTTATGTTTTACAAACTTTCTATTTCTTCTATCTTCATAGACCAAATTGCCTTTAAAGATGACTGGTCTGAAAATAGAATTCAGCAGCCCAGATTTTCAGCAGACTCATTTCCAGAAATATGACGTTTGACCTACCCTCGACTCAAAATATGAAAAAGTGATAAACATGAACCTTGAAGAGGGTTTCAATACCTTTCCAAAAATTTAAGAATCACTCGATTCTGATCATCAGTGAGAATTCTAGAGCTCGTCAAAGTTGAGGATATGTTTATGCATTCCTTTCTTTGACACTTAGAGTATCCCATACTCTCATTTTTCATTTATCCCTAACCCCCAAAACACTTTCCATACATATTTTTATTCATTCAAAAACCTCCTTTCATTTTAAAACATGAACCCATAATTTCATTAAGGCTTTAGGCCTGAAAAACACTATTCACAGCACTATTCACAATACTATTCACAACACTATTCACAGCACTATTCACAGTACTATTCACGGACCTAGTGAACTTGGTTCTGGGGTTCTACATCTTCCCCCCCTTATAGAAATTTCATCCTCGAAATTAGAACGATACTCCGACAAACGGGGATACTTTTCCCACACGTATCCGGGGTTAACCACCCTAGACATGACTAACACATGGTATTACTTGGGCCTTATACGTAACTAAACACCAAACATATAAAAGAAACGTTCATATTATATAATTTGCACCCTTATATCGATAAGGCAACAACCTGTCCATTCATATAGAACCTCGACCTTTACAAAATTTAACATAGCAAAGACTCTGCCCTACTTCGCCTAACGAGGCAACTGTGTGGGTTGCTGGGGCCTGAAAGTCTGAGCAGACTCCTGTTGAGTAGCCTGATGAGTTGGAACTCTGCTCCCCTGAGACTGAACATGCTGGAAGCGACTGGGACAAGCTCTAATCAAGTGTCCTTGCCTACCACAATGAAAACACCCACCGGTGAGTCTTCGGCAATCCCCAGCTCTATGACTCTTGCCACAGTGAGCACAAGTCTCAAACACAGATGTCGAGGACGTCACCGGCACACTTCGAGTGGCCTAAGGAATAGTGGGGTGAGGGACCTGTGGTGCAAATGGAGTCAGTGAAAGCCCAGATGTCTGGTAAGGGGCAGTCCTAGCCCTTTTCTCAAGTGGCGCTGAACCGCTGGACTGACCACCAACCAAGGCTCCCTCTCTCCTCTTGAAGAACTCCTCCGAATTCTTCTCGATGATCTTTGCCTTGCTCACTACGTCTCCCCAGATTCCCACCTAGAGCACGGCAATCCTATCCCTGATAAAAGCCCTCAGCCCTCTCTCAAACTTCCTAACTCGCATGTGCTCAGATGCGATCATATGAGGTGCAAACCTCGACAACTCCACGAATTTGGCCTCATACTCGGCCACAGTCATCTCTCCCTACTCGAGGGACATGAACTCCCATTCCTTCTGCTCCTTGATGAGGATCGAAAAATACTGCTTATAGAAGACATCCATGAACTCTCCCCATGTCCATGACTCTCCTGCCTTGGTGACATCCCTCTGCCTCAGTGCAGATCTCCACCAGTGTTCAGCTTCACCTTCCATCACAAAGGAAGCCCATTCCACCCTCTGCTCATCAGTGTAGCGGAGTGCCCGAAAAATTTTCTCCAAATGCATTATCCAAGCCTCGGCGACCATCGGGTCCATCGTCCCATAAAAGCTAGGAGGACAGAGACTCCTGAATGCCTCAAGTCCTGCAGTGTGATGGACTAGAGGAAATCCAGGTGTAGGTGTAGGCGTAGTAGTAGGCTGCCTAGCAGCAAGGACAACCATGGTCTCTACCATAGTCTCCAAAAGTCAGGAGATGTCGGGGCTGCTCATCTCCCAATGGAGCCTCTCCTCCATTCCTCCTGGTCTGGTACCCATGACTCCTGGTGTCACGTCTCATGGTTGTATCCTGAGAACAATAACACGACTTGAGTCTTCCTTGGAAACCAGATAATCAACATGACAAATTGCAGTTGATAATTCACCTTATATGGAATAGTATACATCGGAATATACACATAATAGTATACACATACCAATAACATCCTAGCGGTGCTAAGTTCTTAACTCGGCAAATGAGTTAACTAGTTACGGGTCAAGACTAGATAACTAGTCTACACTTGGAATCTAAACTTCCTTCGCTTGATACCCATTATGTCACAGTATCAAACTTAAGAAGTTCATCTGAGTTCTAAATTCAACTCAAAGAACCACCCTTCAGTCCCTCTGGTTCTAATGCCTAGGCTCTGATACCAAGTCTGTCGCACCCCAAAATACCCCCTAGGAGGTAGGGATACTTTAGTTCGTGACCGCCATGTCAAACCTTCCGGTATGACACATAAGGCATACTTAACATCTTGTCAGAGCGCACGAGTTATACATATAACTAAAACACAGCGGAAGCAATTCAAAATAAACAACCCCTATCATTAAGTTTAAGTTTGAACCAATACAACAAAATAAACGTTAAGGATGAAGTGGACAAGTCCCACTCTCAATACCATCAAAATATAAGTATACTTTCTCTCACTCTCTCAACAGAAATCGAAATCAAGTCACCTATCTAGTGCCCCCTCATCCTGGTAATGATCCATGGTAGGCTCCGGCTCGTAGTATTCTTCCCTTATCCAAGGCTCCATGCCACAGACATCGAAAGGAACATGTGCACCTGCCGAAGTCAATAGTCGGCTGATAGTGAGATAACAATAACATGGAGCATGCAAGACATAGAGCCGTGGAGCATAGAAATCAGTCAAAACCCATACTAATTCCAAAACCGTTTCCTTATGAATTCTTATGAAATCCAAACTCATATGAGTCTTATGAGTGTATGAGAATCAAGTCTTATGAGTTCTTTGAATTTCTTAGAATTCTTATGAGATCCTTAAAGTTCTTATGAGTTCTTGTGAGCCGTGAAATGTTAGAGCACTTATGAGCTTGTGAGCGTTCACTTATGAGACTTATGAGATCTTATGAGCTTATAAGGTTCTTATGAGTTCTTGTGAGCCAGATGTTAGTACCCGCACAACCCTGAGCTACCAACCTCCTTGAATCTTGTGTGATTTTTTATGAGCATTAACTTAGAGCCAGACCTTAGCACCCGTGAAAAGACTTAGAGCCGGGCATGTAAATACCCTTCATCGAATACATAGAAGTGGGCTGCCAAGATCTTTGATTTCTTATGAGATTTCTTAGAGACAAGCATGATATATCCTTAGATATACCCTACCCTTGACCAACCCGATGTTTGGCTTTATCAATGCTTATGAGCTTGGTAGCTTATGAGTTGTTAAAGATTCTTATGAATGCTTCGATAAACCGTACTTAAGAGAAATCATGGAGACATGCGAGACTTATGAGCCTTAGAGTAATTGAAAAACCATAGAGTGCATAGAGTGAATGTGAACATCACACTATACTTAGAAAGCTTAAAAACATGGATTCATAATCATAGAGATTCAATAATAGTGATAGCTTACAAACACTTAGAATTCATCATCAAATTCATCCAAGAACACAATTTAAAACATGGTTTTATTTAAAGAATAGTCAAGGGTAGATAGTAGAGTGTATCTACCTGAAATTGAAGTTTTTACACTTCTGTGGAATAAGAATCAAGCTTGAGGAAGCTTGGATGAAGCTTTGAGAAAGCTGGAAAATCCGAAATCCCTTTTCCAAAGACACTAACAGAATTTTCCTTGGAAAATTCTAAGCTTAAGAATCACTTTGGGGATGAAATCCAAACTTTAAAACACCAAGGAAGCAAGAAGGACTCTTCCTTTGGTGGAAAACACGAACTCAAGAACACCCAAGAACTACCTTAGCTTCCTTCTTCTTCTTCTTCTTCTCTTTCAATCTCTCAAAAAAATCAAAGTTTAGGGTTTGTAAACCCTAAGACACGAATTTGGGATCCTATTTATAGCCTAAAGGTTGGCAAAATATCTCAAAAGATCTTAGAAAATATCCCAAAATATCTCCCAAGGTCGGTGGAAAAGTTCTGGATGTTTTTACCATCATCTGGGTTGAATTCGTCAACGAAATTCGGCCCCTGAGTCACTTCGTGGACGAATTTGGGCCCCCTTCAGCAATTCGTCGCCGAAATTGCATGACAGGCCCCTGGTTTTTCCCGCTTTGGTATTTTGAGCATAACTTTTGACTCGTTTATCCGATTTTTATGATTCAACTTGCGTTGAATTCTTCTTTCAACGGGTTACAATTTTCATGTTTTATAAATTTTCTAATTCTTCTATCTTTATAGACAAAATTGCCTTTAAAGCTGACTGGTTTGAAAATAGAATTTAGCAGCCCAGATTTTCAGCAGACTCGTTTCTGGAAATCTGACGTTTGACCTACCCTCGACTCAAAATCTAAAAAAGTGATAAACATGAACCTCAAAGAGGGTTTCAATACCTTTCCAAAAATTCAAGAATCACTCGATTCCAATCAGCAGTGAGAATTCTAGAGCTCGTCAAATTTGAGGGTATGTTTATGCATTCCTTTCTTTGACACTTAGAGTATACCATACTCTCATTTTTCATTTATCCCTAACCCCCAAAACACTTTCCATTCATATTTTGATTCATTCAAAAACCTCATTTCATTTTAAAACATGAACCCATAATTTCATTAAGGCTTTAGGCCTGAAAAACACTATGGTTTTTCGTGAGCTTCAAGGGTGCTTCTAGTTTGTGATTTAAAACTTAGGGTTTTGAACCCTTAGGTTTTGGTTGATAGAAAGTCTACATCAACATCCATCTTATTCTTCTTGCTTCTTCAATTCCAGGAAAAGATTCAAAGGTTTCGCGAGGATAGCGAAGAATAAGGATCGAGCTTCGAGTATTTCTTCGAGAAATCTCTACAAAGAGTTTTGACAGTTCGAGTTGGTTTTTGCTTCACCGATGAACATCATTTACCGATGTAATATTACTAAAACTTGTAGATAGTGTTAGTTGCTTTCTATGGTGTAAGGATCCTCAAGATCCAGTTTTCCACATAATTTTTTATCTAGATTCCCTTCAAGGACTCCCTTTGACATTTGCGCACTAGATCCATAGGTCGAAGAGGAGTATGTTGAAGAGCCAGTAGGCAGTTATCCCAATGAGGGAAATGATCTTAATAGGTGACCTTACGAGGCATATTATTGAGCGAGTGACATGTATATAGTTTTTGTTGAGCGAGATTGTTCTCTCTTTACTTTGTTATTCTATATAAACTCTTGGAATACAGTTATGGTATTAAAAGAAATTTTTGTTTCTGCTGTTAGCATGCCTTGTATATTGTGCAGGATGATTTGATATGACAAGTCAAGTCAAGTTACGAACCAAAGTCTCCTAAACTTCTAAGGGGGATTTTGGGTCGCGACAAATTATTTTCCAAAGAACAAATTTAGGGGTGACAATTGGGCTGGGTTGGCCCGAAGCCCAATTGTTCGGCCCGAAGTTTGGGTGGGCCTTTACTTTGGGATGGGATGAGTTTTGACTAGAATATAGGCCGGAAGTAAATTTTTTACTGAGATTGTATTGCCCCTAGCTCAGCCCAAATTCAGCCAGACCCAAACTAAATATTATATATAGAGAGAGAGAGATTAGGCCCATGAGCCCATGATCTAATCAATTAATCTTATTCAACGCCACAACCCTCTTCATTCTCCTATTCCTAGGAGCTTCAACTAGATATTAATGGTACATATTTAGGATAATCCTAGTTTGACCTGCATTATAGAGGAGGCGACAAGGGTGGAGGAAGATAAATTTTAAAATTACTATCCACTTTGATTTAGATTAGACTGTAAAGAGCAGAGGCAAAAGATTTTCTAGTCCCTTGGTTGTTTAAGGATATATTTATCTAACCTAATTCCTTGAGCATCAAAAAGATCAGTGGCCCTTCATATCTCATCCACATAGTGCAGTACATCCTCAAATTGTTTTCCATTCATGGTGATATCTGTTACCAAATGATTTGTATTAATCTTCTTTACACTAAAAATTTTAGCCCAACCTGGATCCCCAATTTGCTTAATTTGGGCAAGTCTGAGCTCAGCCCATAATTTGCTTAATTTGGGTTAACCCAAACTTGACCCAAAACTCGATATTATCTATGAGCCGAGCTTAGGCTGGTGTTCAAGCTGATCTTAGGCTAAGGTTCTGAACATTGTGTTGGGCTTGAGCTAAGTGCTAACCTCAGTTCACGTAATATGTGAGTGAGGACGTTAATGTAATTTGGGTTTGAACAATTTTTAAAATAGAAAACAGACAAAAAAACGGGGATTCAGTTGGAAAGTAGGGACTATTAGTTGGAAGATAACATGGCATATTCTTTTAACAGCGTAACTGACGCAGCGACCAACAACTGAGGGTGACCCGACCCCACCACATTGTGTAATACCACGTCACTCTTTTTGGTCGGTGGACACTCCGTACACTACTACGGCTTTGTCCCTTCCCTAGTCCGACTCCTCCGCCACGCAAGAAAAGCAGTCGGCCGATTCCTACCATACTATTCAAAGCCCATTGGGCCCCACCTACTCCCGTACAAATAGATAGCCACGAATTCCCATCACGACTATAGGTCCCAGAAGAGGAATGCTAGTGTCATGCGCATCTACTGCACGTAACTTCCACTTTCCTCCTTGGCATCACTAGTTAGACACGCTTCTTTTATGCAAATGACGATAACACTCCCCCAAATCTGGAAAAGGTTTCAAATAATTATTAAAAGAGGATTAGTACCTAAAGGGAAAATAATTACCTCCTCAATCGGTAACTCGAGAGGCATCTCGACTCCCCTTTTCTTACCACATGTTCTCTTTTGACTCTTTTTATCTCTATGATTAGAATTCACTCACTCTTAAGGTTGGCTCATTTACCCTCTATTTTTATAATAATAACATACAAAAAATTTATTCACATAGACTAAGATTTTAACCCAAAGTTTGAGACAATTGAAGGAGCAGCTTTAAGGGGGAACTATTGCTCTACCTAGACTGGGTGTTCTTCTGAGTTTACTCCCACATCAGTTGGAAAGTAGACTTTGCAGGGGGGAATATAAGAGGTCATAACTCTCCTTAAGACAAGTCCTTTTAAAGTGGTTGCTTAGACTTATCCTTATAACTACTTAGTGGCTATCTTAGATTTGATTCGGTGTGAGTTTAGAGAGTGTTACTTGATAACAATTCCTTTTAAAAACAGGAATAGGTGTATGTTACCTCATGTACATGTAGTATAACTGCTAAACTTAACACATGGGGTGAAGGTTAAGATAGGAGGACAAATCTAACATGCAGACGTTGTTTTCTGCCGGTTAAACGGTCGGCATGGGGAGTTTATTTGCCCTAGGGAAAGCGGCTCTGATAAGATCATGCTACCCACATTCCTGATATGGCAGATATCCCTTTATCTCTAAGGATTCCCACTACGTTTCGGCTGTAATTACGAAAACGCCATTGGCCTTTTTTTGAATCTGTCACTTGCAAGGGAAGGACTCTAATCGCTGTCAAAGTAGTAAAACGTCTTAATCTTGACCAAAAGCAAGAACGGTGACGTGGTGTGGATTTATAAAATGACGGAATTGCCCTTGACGTCTGTTGAATCTAAAAGTTGGTTGAATGCATTTTAGACATTATCTCAGCTTTAAAAATAAAGGTGGGACCCTTGTACAGCTACTTGAAGCTGATATGGTCAAAGAATTACATCAATGGGATAATATTGACCGTCTGATTAATCAGACAAGTTACTTGAGCCGTTGGCTATTGCAGACCAATGAAGATGTGCACTACTGCCCCTAAGGCAGCATTTACATCAACGCTGCAACTCATTAAGAAACCCCAACTCCAGTCAAAGAAATGGATGCCTTCCAATTTTGCAGCATATATTAATCACTCGTACTCCTCGCTGACGTGCCAGTGATTGTATAATTTCATTTTCATTTCAGTGTTAGTGTGGTTCCATTGTTTAGCCCTTTCTAAGTTGTGCGCAGGCCTAATATGCAAATTGGGCTTCGGCCGAACCGTATTTGACTAGCAAAAAAGAAAATTAAACCTCATAAGAGAAGCTCCCAACCTACCGAATTAAAATGATGTCTCTTTTTCAGAGAGTAGAAAGCTTTTATATATATATATATAATAGAAATGTTATCATGTAACTAATACACTCTCTAAACTCACACACAACCAGCCCTAAGATAGTCGCTAAGGTATTATAAGAGTAATTAAGTCTAAGTAACCACTCCTGAAGGTTCTGTCTTAAGGAGGGTTGACGCCCCTTATACACCCTGTGAACAGGGGCAGAGTCAAGTGAGGGCACGTGCCCCCACTCAACATTTCAAAATCTTTTCCTTTTAGATTTTGTTAGGGGATTGCTTGGGAACAGGGCAGGTGTCTCCTAAACTTTAGAAATAATTTATTTATTTTAGTTGGTTCATAACTATGGTTAAGATTTATTAATTCTTAGGGTTTAACAATCTAGCTTTTGTTTTTAGAAAAAAAAATCACCTGAAGGGTTAAATGTAGCACCCCAGAACTTTTTATGACTGTTGAATAGTGTATTCAAAACCAAATGGTATCCCCCGTGTTTGAAATTTGTGTTTATTATAAATTGGAGGTTTACGACCCAAGTGCAGCATGAAGGAGGGAGTTTAGAGCCCTACGGATGATGAAAATGAGGTTGGAACACCCCTATGGGTCTACAGGGGGAAGAAACCAAAATCTGGGGAATGCGATCGATCGCATGCAGGTGAAATGGGTCCAAAACAATTTGGACCAAGTGCGATAGATTGGCCCCCAGGTACGATAGATCGTAGGGATCTACGATCGATCGCAGGGGTGTGCGATCGATAGCATGTAGGGAAAAATCAGACCAAAAGTATGTGGGTTTATGTGCGACAGATCGCCCTCAGGTGCGATCGATCGCACGCGTGTGCAGATGCCGAAATTGAGGGTTTTAAACCCTTGTTTTATAAGGGGATTTGGGGTTTTCTTAGACAAGAGGAGGATCAAGGTAGAGGAAGAGATTGAGGATTTTCCAAGGGAGGGTTTGGATTGAAGTTCAAGGGAGGCTAAATCAAGGTTGGATCCCTCCCCATTTCAAGCTTGGAGCATCTTCTTCAAGTGAGATCATCTTCATCAAGCTTAAGGATTTTTCCCAAGGGTTTTCCTCAAAGATTAAGGGTTAATCTTCAAGGTTAGTACACCCTACTAACTACCTTGGTAATAACTTAGATTTCTTTATGATTGTAGTGTATTGATCTCCCCTATTCTCTCTTTCTTGTTGTAATACCTTAACTTTCCCAAAATAAACAAGAAATAAATGGTGTGGGATGTGTGAATGGATGAAGGGTAAGGTGATTGGATGCCGAATGGATGTGATGTGTTGTTTGTGATGAAAAATGGTGGAAGAGTATTGTACACATAATGAACACACGTGTAATATTTGATGAAATGCATCAACTCAAGAACTCGAATAAATGGTCATGAATAAGTCGCACACCAAGTGTTTGATGAAACGCACAAAAAGGGAAGTTTGTAAAGTCAAAGTTTTGTTGGCAAAATTGCGAGCCCAAAATGTTGTATAGAGGTCATAGTTGGTCTACATCCGATTTGAAGACAAAGTGAAGAAGAAGCCGTGAAGAATCTTGAAGCTACATCACTCACATTGGCTCAAAAAGTAAGGATTGAAAGAGAGACCTAGATGACCTTAAGTTACCTCATGGAAATGACTCATTCATCATGAAAAATAAGTCCAAAAGGAATAGGGGTATAGGGGATTGCATCTAAGGCTAAAAGAATAAAAATATGAAAAAAATGCACCCCCAAGGTCGACCCTGAATAGCCCAAGTTTTGTATGGTGTTTTTTGGTAGAGAAGTGAAAAACTGGAGGTCGACCCTGAAGGATGGTTGGGTCGACCGAAGTGTACACTTTGGTCGACCGAACCTGTAGCACCCCGGACTTTTTTCATCCTTAATGAATAGCACCTTCGTAGCTAATTGGCCGTTTTTGTAGTCTAATTAATAAATGAGGGAGAAATCGGAAATTCCGAAACGTCAGAAATGTGCGTTTTCGAAAGACGAACCCAACGCAAGTTGAATCGTCGAAATCCGACGAGCGAGTCAAAAGATATGGTCAAAACAGTCCAGAAATACAGAGAACCGATCACTCGGTCCAGTCAGCGATCGATCGGTCCATAACCGATCGATCGATAGCTATCGCGCGGTCAGAAATTTTGTATGGGGAAATTTTCCAGAGAGTGAGTTTTTGACCGGTCGATCGGTCATAAACACCGATCGCTCGGTAGGCAACCGATCGATCGGTCATAACCACCGATCGCTCGGTCTTCGTGTTTTTCAGAATTTTCATTTAAGGGCTTTATCGTCTTTTGGGGGTTAAACCCTTTCTCCTTAAGGCTTGCCCGAGCCTTTGGGACTTCATTCACAACACTTAAGGGATTTTGAGAGATAGAGAGAGAGGAGAAGGGGATTTGCAACTAGGGTTTCCATTGGAGAAGAAATCAAAGGGGTGAAGACCCTAGATCGTCCCCAAGCACGTTTTCTTCAAGATTTCAACTCAAGCTCGTGTGGGGTTCCCTTCTCAAGCTAGGGCAGCACTCTCTACGGTATTTTCAAGAGGGTTTCCTACCCAAGCAAGTATAGTTTGAGTAAGGGCTTTCTTCTTCCAAGTTGGAGTTAAATCAAGGTCTACACCAAGATCAAGCTTCGATTCAAAGTTAGTACACCCTACTAACTTACCCTAGCAATAAATCTAGGTTTTCCTTGTGAAATGTGATTTATGCTATTATGTTTGCCTCCCATATGAAATGTATCATCTCCAATGAACCTAAATAAGATAAGAAAAAGGTATGGATGTGTGTGGGTGTTGAAGTGGCGATTGGATGCCGTATGGATGTTGTTTGATGTGTGAAATGGAAAATGGAAGATGGGCACTTTACAAATAACGAATGTACCTTGATTTCTTGATGAAAAATACGCACTAAATAAGGGAAATGGAAGGACTAAGAAATGTGACCCACCGTGTGTTTGATAAAATGACTAAACAAGGGATAAATGGATTTAATGAAGAAAATGGAAATAGAAATTGTGTAAATTTTCTTAGGAATGATAAATTGCTCAAATGTGCTATATGTTGCCTAAATTTTCATACCACTATGTTAAGGATTGAAATGCCATATTCCTGTGATCCGCCCATTCAAGTATGTCATCATGATTACCACTATTGACAAGCACACAAGCACGCATGCATGCATGAATTGGGTTTTCCAAGAGTAATTGTGCATAATAAAGCAAACGAGAGAAAGAACATGACAAGGAGGTTGGTAGCCCCAAGTGAAGGGTGCTAGCCTCTGGCTCACAAGTGAAATGAATCAAGAACACGACAAGGAGGTTGGTAGCCCAAGTGAAGGGTGCTAGCCTCTGGCTCACAAGAGATATGAAATAAGAACACGACAAGGAGGTTGGTAGCCCAAGTGAAGGGTGTTAGCCTCTGGCTCACAAGAGATATGAAACAAGAACACGACAAGGAGGTTGGTAGCCCAAGTGAAGGGTGCTAGCCTCTGGCTCACAAGTGAAATGGAACAAGAACACGACAAGGAGGTTGGTAGCCCAGGGAAGGGTGCTAGCCTCTGGCTCACAAGTATACAAGTCAAGAACAAATCAAGACATGAAATACAAGACAAGACACGACACACATTCATGATTTGACCGAGACACGAAAAAGGTTTCCGAGATATGAGTTTTCCGAGGTTTTTGCATTCATACACGCATGTCAAGATATGGCTATGTATCTTATACTTTCACGATTGCTTTAAATTAATATCTTGTATTGCTCACTGTTGTTATGCTATCGTTATTGTTATGGTTAGCTAGTAGTTTGTACTCGCTGAGTATTCCATGCTCAGCCGTACTTTTATGTCGGCAGGTACTGTGGATGTCCTCGACCCCGAGCCTTGGGTCGAGGAGGAGTATGTAGAGGAGAGGGAGCCACCTATCCCATGGCAGTCTCAGGAGGATAGGGACTTGGATGCGTGGCCATACCTCGACTACTGTTGAGAGGAGAGGGTTGGAGAGTTCTTTTTTGTATTTTGATAGGTGGGCATGTCCACCTTTACTTTGATTGTATTTGGTATATGTTAACTTGGAATACTATTTGGAGTTATAGAAGAAAAGAAAGAGTTGGCTTATGCTTCCGCACTTATGTTTAGTTTCCGCGCTCTGATTTTCATTGTATTATATTATGTTTAGCCTCTTGCATTACAGGATGGTTTGACAGGTACACGTAGTCACCTCTAAAGTATCCCTTAACTCCTAGGGGGTATTTTGGGGCGTGACAGAACCATCCCCCAGGGTCGACCCTGATATGGGATTTCGATTTTAATGTTTGGTTGCTAGAGTGGGTCGACTCAGGGATCCTCTAGGGACGGCCCTGATATGAAAAACCTTTCTAAATTTGTTTTTTTGGCAACTTCTAAACCTTTGAACATTTCCTATATATAGGGGACCTCTCCCAATCCGCGAGGGATATTGATTGGAGACTTTTTAGAGTACTTTGTGCCTATCTTGAGTTTATGAAAACTCTTGGATTCATTCATCTTCATCTCCATTAGTTGGCCTCTAGGTTGTGCAAAGTTTTCATGCATATTTTCTCAAACTTGCATTAGATGATCCTTAATCATTAAGAGATCACCCTAGGGCTTCCACAAACCCTAAAACTCACTGTATGCTCTACTGTGAGCATTGGTTAGCTTGAGCTAAAGCCGTCAATGACAGAGATCGGTCTTCGGAGACCGTAGTTGATCACTTTGAGTAAGATAGGCTGGTGAGGAACCGGAGCTGCTGTTGCGGAGATCGAACGTGCTGTGTTCGTGGTTTGCAAGTTGAGGAATCGATACCGAGGAACGTTGTGTCGTGTCCGGTTGGGTAAGATTCGAGTCTTGTATTGTTCAACTCTTCTCATAGTGAATTTTTTGCTAGACTAGGTCCCGTGGTTTTTCCCGGAAGGGTTTTCCACGTAAAAATCTTGTGTGTTCAAGTGAGATTATTTGTGTGTGATTGTCTAAAATTAAAATTTGAAAAGAAAATTGAAGTAGACCTATTCACCCCCCCCCCCCCCTCTAGGTCTAAAAGTGCATTGAAATAAGAAATTTCAAAATTTACAAATTTAAATAATAATAATGCAAGTATGAATTGAGTAATTCTTCCTAAAGTGTTAACCTTGAATTCAATGCTTTATATGTTTGTCTAAATTCTCATGTTTTATTAAAAATTGAAATGTCATATGTCATTCAATTTGTTGTACACGTTATCAAAATTGCCATAAGGGCTACACACACGCACGCATGCATGCATGAACCGGATTTCTAAAAGTATAAGTGGATGTAAACAATAAGAATAAGACAATGTGATTTACGATACAAATGATAAAGCTGGATATCTGGCCGGTCAAGGGTAGGGCATATCGCAAGATATGTCATATCTAGCTTATAAGAAAACAAGTTGATAAAACCGGACATCAGGCCAGTCAAGGGTAGGGCATATCCCCTGGATATATCATACCTGGCTCACCAGAAAACAAGTTGATCAAGCCGGACAGAGGGCCGGTCAAGGATGTTGGTATACCCTTTTCTATTTCGCTGAAGGATACTCACGTATCCGGCTCACAAGTCGTTTCTATGATGTTTCACTAAAGGATACTTACGTATCCGGGTGTCAAGTCGCTACAAGGGGCACTAACATCTGGTTCACAAGTAAAGCATGACAAGGCAAGTCAAGACATGATAAGATAAGCATGACAAGTGATTCCAGACAAGACAAGACATACGTGATTCCTACGAGACAAGAACAAGTTTTAATACGGCAAGCAAGTTTTTTAAAAAAAAAACATGAAAAGTCTTTTCAAGAACAAGACATGACTTTAAAGTATGAGTTTTATCGGAGATTTCACATGATTTCATGCACATCATGATCATAGTATTTGCTTCAATTATTGCTCGTGTATTGTCTTAAATATTGATATCGTATTTCTTCAATTATTGCTGTTATGAATTGTAGTTTGTTATTGCTATTGTTAGTTAGTAGTTTGTACTCACTGAGTATTCCATAATCAGCCGTACATCTCATGTCAGCAGGTCCGGCGGGTACCTTCAACCCTGAGCATTGAGTCAAGGAAGAATACGTCGAGAAGAAGGAGCCACCTATCCCAATGCAGTCACAAGAGGATCATGACCTAGATGTGTGGTCATACCTAGACTACTGTTAGTAGAGAGAGTTTGTGAGGTTTAACCATTTTGTATTTTGATGGTGGGCATGTCCACCCGTACTCGTTATGTTTTGTATATTTGACTGGGAATACAGATTATGCATAGAAAACAAAATTGGTTTACGCTTCCGCACTATTATGAGCTTCTGCACTCTGTTATATGTTCCATTTTAGTATGATATTACCTTGTTCATGACAGGATGGTTTGTCAGGAATGTATAGTTAAACCTAAAGTATCCCTTAACTCCTAGGGGGTATTTTGGGACGCGACAGAAGTTGGTATCAGAGCCTAGGCGTTAGAGTCCCTAGGGTCACTTAGAACTGATACCGTGATGGAATAAGGCAATAGGGTTATTTTGAAGAGTTGTATTAAAATAGGTTGAACCTCAACCAAACTTAGTACCCTATGCTAGAACACAAATTGTATGCTTGTTGTGATGCTATGAATACCTTGAGTAAATTGTCATATGCTTGATAAGTGTTAAGTGATTGTGAAATTGTTACTAAATAAGTATCTAAGTTAGACTCATGTTGTACTGTCGTCCTCAGGAATTAATCATGAGACGTGGTGCGCGAGGTCGCGGATACAACACAAGAGGAAATGGAGGTGATGCTCCATCGGGTGATGAACAACCCTACTTCGCTCAAGCCTTTGCATCCATAGCCGAGACTTTAGCTATGTTGGCAACAAGGCAACCTGCTATTCCTCCGTTAGGTGCCGCTCTAATAGCTGCTCCTCCAACCTTTCCGGAGGATGAGGCCTCCAGTGTTTTGTGGAAGTATAGATCCACTAGTGGCCGAAGGATGGGTCAGACAATTAGAAAAGATCTTTTCAATCTTATCGCCTACTGAGGCAGAGAGGGTCACTTGGGCCGCCTTTATGCTTGAAAGCGAGGCCGATCATTGGTGGTGGTCCGCACTTAGGACATAGGATTTGACCCAATAAGGTCAAGATTGGACATGGGGTGAATTCTTGGACCTCTTCTACAAGAAGTACTTCCCGATAGGAGTGAAAGAGAAGAAGAAAGTTGAATTTATTACCTTGGAGTAAGGTAATATGTCAGTGGCAGCTTATAAAGCCAAGTTTTCGGAGCTATCCAGGTTTGCTCCGCATATGATAGCAACAGAGGCTATGAAAGCCCGAAAATTTGAGAGGGGGTTGAAGGCCTACCTTAAGGATCGAGTCTCAATGTTCAGGCATGAGACATATTCAGAAGTTGTTGATAAAGCACTCTTGGCCGAGGCTAACTTTGAAGAATTTTTCAAGAGAAGAGGAATGGATAAAGGCCAGTCCAGTAGTTCAGGGGAGAAGAGAGCTTGGACCATGTCATATCAGCCTTCAGGACTAGCATAGTCAAAGAGGTTGTACTCTGCACCTTAGTCTACTCGCCCTTTTGCTCCACCGGCTCCACGCCCGGCTACTACATATGCTTCTCGCCCTGTACTACATCAGCCACGGGATATGTGCCCTCCATATACTCATATGAGCCTTGTACTCTTTGTGGTCGGAGGCATTTGGCCGACTAGTGTAGAAAAGTTACCGAAAGTTATTTTCATTGTGGTGACCAAGGCCACATGATTAGAGATTGTCCCCGCCTACAATTGTCGGCTCAATTTCAGGGGAGTAGGCCCCCTGTTAGACAATCTTCTCAGCAGAGCTCTTCACATACATCGAGGCCCTCACAGCCTATACATCCGCCTCATCAAGCAACTCAAGGACGAGTCTCTGCCCTGTCAGAGAGAGACGCACGTGCATCCGATGATGTCATGGAAGGTACGCAAGGGTGCTAGAGTTCTTAAGTTGGTAATGCCTACTATTATAAGAAATGATTATTGTGGGTACTATGTATACGTTATGTATATTTTTGTTGAAATGCATTGATGTGAAATATTTAACTATAAAGGTGCTTTATTAGTGAATGAATGTCTAGCCCGAGTGTTGATCAACACAGGATCCACCCATTCCTTTGTCTCACCTAGTTTTGCGAAAGGATTTCCATCCAAGGCTAGTCCTGTAGATCCCCGAAACTTTTTGCCATGTATTGGGATCTGTGCCAAGGCAGTTTGTCTTTGTAATCCTCCTATTTCTATGAAATGAGAAAATTTAAGGAACCCTAAGTGTAAAGGAGGAGTATTCCTAAGTAAGGTATGTCGAAAACCCGAGTTACCGAATCTCATTTGCGGATCAGTCGACTTTAGGAGTAATTTGTTCAATAAATAAAGAATAAATTGGAAATTTTAAAAGTTCAAGAATGTTCCTTTACGGAAGACGAATCCAACGCAAGTTGAATCGTCCAAATCGGACAACCGAGTCAAGAGTTATGGTCAAATTACCAAAGTAGGGGAAAATTGAAGAAAACAACAAAATCTGGGAAGTGCGATCGATCGCAAGTTTGACGCGATCGATCACATGCAGGCGAAATGGCTCCCAAACTCTCGGGGTCATATGCGATAGATGAATCCCCAGGTGCGATAGATCGCAGGGATCTGCGATCGATCGCAAGAGTATGCGATCGATCGCATACAAAGGGAAATCAGACCAATATGTTCGGTTTCATGTGCGAGATAGATCGCGTCCAGGTACGATCGATCGCAAGGACCTGCGATCGATCACAAATAAGTGTGCGATCGATCGCATGCGGAAACTGATGCCGGATTTGAGGGTCTTAAACTCTTGTGTTGTGACGGATTTTCATTTTAGGGCTTTTCTAACCTAAGGGAGAGAAAGAGGGAAGAAAGAGGAAGAGAGGATTTTGGGGAAATCCTTCAAAGAAGGCTTGGATTGGAGATCAAGGGAAGCTCATCTTGAAGATTTTCAAGCAAAGGACCTTCCTCAAGCAACTAGAGTTCCTCAACTCAAAGAGGGATTCTTCCTCAAGTTGGAACTACACACCAAGGGTGTTCTTCAACCCAAATCAAGGTCGGTACCCTACACTACCCTCCTAGTTCATAGTCTCTTTTATTTTATGTTTTTCCCTAAATTTCTAAGCAAGATAATGTGGGGATGAATTGATGAATGAATGGTGGTGCGGATGTGAATGGGCGATTGGATGCCGTGTGGTTATTGTAATGAATGAAATGGGGAGGGCATTGTACCAATAATGAATACATATGTGTGTTGTGATAGTTAACCCACCTAGAAATTCAAGATTTAGGATTTACCATAATGCACATACCACGTGTTTGATGAAATGCCCATGTGAAAGAGATGAGTTGTAAATCAAGAAATGCATGCTTAGAAGCTTACGAAAATTGCTAGGGTTTATGATGGTTTATGATAGTGTGATATGTTGCTTTCCCTAAATTGGTATGAATATTGATTTGCTCAAATTATTGATGTTCTATGTATTGCGAAATCCCCAAATTGTCATATTTAATTTCAAATGAAAGTATGCACACGATTCCACGAGCACGGCATGCTTGACATGTTAAACCAACGGTTTTGTAAGAGTAATGATGTTAGGGGTGGGATATATCTTACGATATGTTTTACCTTGCTTTTGACAAGAGGACAAGAACAAGCATTTCTTAGGAGGGATTTTACACTTCCCTCCCTTCCATAAGGGGTCTCCCCTCACTCACAAGTGCATTGCATGAAAGAAGGGCCTCCCTTCCCTCTCAAGGCATGTCACAAGTATATCTCACAAGTTACATGATTCCAAGCAAGCATGATCATAAGCAAGAACATGACATGACAAGTTGCATAAGAAGGGTCTCCCCTCCCTCACAAGTGCATTTCATTCCAAGCAAACAAGCATGACATGACATGATACACGCATGACAAGCATTACACGCATGACAAGCATGATACTAGCATGACACGATACAATACAATAAGACAAGACATATGACTAGACGAGTTTTCACGCATGAAAAGAATAATTTTAAGGCAAGTTAAGCACGATGTTTTCAAGCCATTTCACTTTCGAGGATTGAGGGAAAGAGATATTGCTCGCCTCGCGGCTTTGAGTTTAGCGGACTTAGAAGCACAAAACTCCTCAGCTATTTCAATTGTGAGTGAGTTTTTAGATGTATTTCTGGAGGAATTACCTGGATTACCTCCAGATCGAGAAATTGAGTTCATGATAGAGCTTACGCCTGGCAAAGCTCCAATTTTAAGAGCACCATATAGGATGGCCTCTATTGAACTCAAGGAGTTAAAGGTGCAGTTAAAAGAACTGCAAAGCCTAAGATTCATTAGACCAAGTGTCTCACTGTAGGGTGCCCCAATGCTATTTGTGAAGAAGAAAGATGGCTCAATGCGTATGTGCATTGATTTTAGACAGTTGAATAAGGTCAGGATCAAGAATCATTATCCTTTACTATGGACAGACGACTTGTTTGACCAATTGAAGGGAATGAGATTTTTCTCCAAGATTGATCTTAGATCAGGGTATCATCAATTAAAGATCAAGGCAGAAGATATTCCAAAGACGGCTTTCAGGACTCGGTTACGGGCACTACGAGTTTCTTGTCATGCCTTTTGGTCTCACGAACACGCCAGGCAGCCTTTATGGATCTGATGAACCGGGTGTTCCGATCATACTTAGATCAATGTGTGATTGTATTCATTAACGACATTTTAGTGCATTCCCAGACCTGGGAAGATCACGCACGAGACCTCCACCTTGCTCTGGAGATATTGAGAGAGCATAGGCTATATGCCAAATTGAGCAAGTGTGAATTTTAGCTAGAGAAGGTGGCATTCCTAGGGTCAGCCGAAGGCATTTCAGTAGACCCGGTGAAGATAGAGGCAGTTATGAGCCGGGGGAGACCCAAGAGTGTCACCGAGATATGTAGTTTCCTCGGGTTGGCAGGCTACTATCGAAGATTCATAGAAGGGTTCTCCAGTTTAGCGGCACCGCTCACATACTTGAATCGGAAGAATGCTAAGTTTGTATGGAGTAATAGATGCAAGGTTAGCTTCCAGGAGTTGAAGAAGCGACTCACTACGATTCCCGTACTCACAGTGCCATCCGAGAGTGGCGGTTTCACAGTGTACAGTGATGCCTCCTACGTGGGATTGGGATGTGTGCCTCATGCAGCACGGTAAATTCATTGCCTAGGCCTCAAGCCAATTGAAAGAACATGAGAAGAACTATCCCACCCACGATTTGGAACTCGCCGTGGTTGTTTTTGCCTTGAAGATTTTGTGACATTACCTATATGGGGAACAGTTTGAAGTGTTCACAAATCACAAGAGCCTTAAGTATTTATTTTCCTAAAAAGAGCTGAATCTAAGGCAAAGAAGATGGGTAGAATTTTTGAAATATTATGAGTGCTCCATCCAATACCATCCAGGTAAGGCGAACGTCGTGGCCGATACCCTTAGCAGGAAGCCTACTAGACTCTTGTGGCTCACATGATGCTACAAGAGTAGAATTTGTTGGAGGATGCTTCCAACCTCAACATTAGTTTAAGTCCTTCTACTCATGGGCCATTGATGGCAAATATTACGGTAAAGCGGTGTATCATAGATCGGATCCGGGAGTTACAAATAGCGGATGCCGAATTAAATGCTTTCCGTGACAAGGTGGTTAGCAAAGAAAGTGAAGAGTTCGCCACGAACGGTGATGGGGCAATCACATTCTAGGGTAGACTTTGTGTCCCGACAGATGTAGATCTCTGAAAAGAGATTTTGGATGAAGCCCATCGTTCCAAGTATACAGTGCATCCTAGAGGTACGAAGATGTACCGGAACCTCAAGGGGCATTTTTGGTGGTGAAACATAAAGAGAGAAGTGGTTGAGTACGTATCCCGATGCTTGGTGTGTCAACAAGTGAAGGCAGAGCACATGAGACCGGCGGGTCTATTACAGTCCTTCTTTATTCTCGAGTGGGAATGAGATAAAATCTCCATGGATTTCATTGTGGGGTTGCCAAGGATGGCGAAGAACTCTTATGCTATATGGGTTGTGGTGGACAGATTGACTAAGTCCGCCCATTCCTTGTCGTATCAGACTACCTTCAACTCAAATCAACTAGTTGCATTGTATATCAAAGAAATAGTCCGGTTGCATGGAATATCAGTGAGAATTGTTTCGGATAGGGATCCAAGATTCACATCCAAATTTTGGAAGAACGTTCAGAGCATCATGGGTTCAAGACTAAACTTTAGCACCGCCTTTCATCTACAGACGGATGGGTAAACTGAGAGGGTGAATCAAATAATAGAGGATATGCTCCGGGTACGCATGTTAGACTTCAAGGGAAGTTGGGAAGACCACTTGCCTTTAGTGGAGTTCGCTTATAACAACAGTTATCAGGCGACCATCCAGATGACGCCTTTTGAGACTTTATCCGGGAGAAGTTGTAGATCTCCTTTGTATTGGGACGAAGTCAGGGAAAGGAAGGTGTTGGGTCCCGAGTTGATTGAACAGATCGTAGATAAGGTCAAGGTAATCAGAGAAAGGTTGAAGGCTGCACAAGATCGCCAAGAGAGCTATACCGACAACCGAAGATGAGATTTGGAGTTTAGAGTTGGTGATATGGTCTTTGTTAAATTCTCTCCGACAAAGGGCGTTATGAGGTTTGGAAGGAGAGGCAAGCTCAGCCCGAGATATGTGGGTCCGTTTGAAATCATCACCAAAGTGGGTGAAGTTGCATACCGGATTTCTCTACCCGCTCATATGGCGGCGATCCACAATGTATTTCACGTCTTTATGCTCCTGAAATATATCCCGAACCCTTCACATGTAATCGAACTTGATCCGGTAGACATTCGGGAGGATCTCACGCTAATAGAGTAACCAATCCAGATCTTGGACATGCGAGATGAAGTCCTACGCAACAAGACCATTCCCTTAGTCCTTGTAAGATGACAACACCATTCGATGGAAGAGGCTACATAGGAGCGAGAGGTCGAAGTGAGAGAAAAATATCTTCAATTGTTTATCTAGAACTTTGGCATTCTCTTTGGTATTTTGTTGTTGTTTTGTACATGTATGTATCGTCCAAATTTTGATGACAAAATTTTTGTAAGGGGGGGAGGATGTAGCACTCCAGAACTTTTTATGACTGTTGAATAGTGTATTCAAAGCCAAATGGCATTCCCCGTGCTTGAAATTGGTGTTTATGACAAATTGGAGGTTTACGACCCAAGTGCAGCATGAAGGAGGGAGTTTAGAGCCCTAAGGATTATGAAAATGAGGTTGGAAACACGCCTATGGGTCTGTAGGGGGAAGAAACCAAAATTTGGGGAGTACGATCGATCGCAGGTTAGGTGCGATCGATCGCATGCAGGTAAAATGGGTCCCAAACATTATGGATCAAGTGTGATAAATGGGCCCCCAGGTGCGATAGATCGCAGGGATTTGCGATCGATCGCAGGGGTGTGTGATTGATCACAAGCAGGGATAAATCAAACCAAAAGTATACGGGTTCATGTGCGACAGATCGTCCTCGGGTGCGATTGATCGCAGTTAGTGTGCGATTGATCGCACGCGTGTGCTGATGCCGAAATTGAGGGTTTTACACCCTTGTTTCATAAGGGGATCCATTTAGGGTTTTCTTAGACGAGGAGGATCAAGCGAGAGGAAGAGCTTGAGGATTTTCCAAGGGAGGGTTTGGATTGAAGTTCAAGGGAGGCTCAATCAAGGTTGGATCCCTCCCCATTTCAAGCTTGGAGCATCTTCTTCAAGTGAGATCATCTTCATCAAGCTTGAGGATTTTCCCCAAGGGTTTTCCTCAAAGATTAAGGGTTAATCTTCAAGGTTAGTACACCCTACTAACTACCTTGGTAATAACTTAGATTTCCTTATGATTGTAGTGTATTGATCTCCCCTATTCTCCCTTTCTTGTTGTAATACCTTAACTTCCCTAAAATAAACAAGAAATAAATGGTGTGGGATGTCTGAATGGATGAAGGGTGAGGCGATTGGATGCCGTATGAATGTGATGTGTTGTGTGTGATGGAAAATGGTAGAAGGGTATTGTACACATAATGAACACACGTGTAATGTTTGATGAAATGCATGAACTTAAGAAATCGAATAAATGGTCATGAATAAGCCACACACTAAGTGTTTGATGAAACACACAAATGAGAAGTTAACCAATTTAAAGAATAATAATGCAAGTATGAATTGAGTAATTCTTCCTAAAGTGTTAACCTTGAATCCAATGCTTTATATGCTTGTCTAAATTCTCATGTTTTATTAAGAATTGAAATTTCATATGTCATTCCTTTTATTGTACACATTATCATAATTGCCACAAGGGCTACACACACACACGCATGCATGCATGAATCGGATTTTTAAAAGTATAAGTGGATGTAAACAACAAGAATAAGATAATGTGATTTATGATACAAATGATAAAGCCGGACATCGGGCCGGTCAAGGGTAGGGCATATCACAAGATATGTCATATCTAGCTTACAAGAAATCAAGTTGATAAAGCCGAACATCGGGTCGGTCAAGGGTATGGCATATTCCCCGGATATGTCATACCTGGCTCACAAGAAAACAAGTTGATCAAGCCAGACAGAGGGCCAGTCAAGGATGTTGGTGTACCATTTTCTATTTCATTGAAGGATACTCACGTATCCGACTCACAAGTCGTTTCTATGCATGTTTCAATACTTACGTATCCAGTTCACAAGTTGCTACAAGGGGCACTAACATCTGGCTCATAGTAAAGCATGGCAAGATAAGTCAAGACATGTCAAGACAAGCATGACAAGTGATTCCAGACAAGACAAGACATGCGTGATTCCTACGAGACAAGAACAAGACAAGAACAAGTTTTAATACGAAAAGCAAGTTTTAACATGAAAAGTATTTTCAAGAACAAGACATGACTTTTAAAGTATGAGTTTTATCGGAGGTTTCGCATGATTCCATGCACGCCATGATCATAGTATTTGCTTCAATTATTGCTCTTGTATTGTCTTAAATTTTAATATCGTATTTCTTTAATTATTGTTGTTATAACTTGTAGTTCGTTATTGCTATTGTTAGTTAGTAGCTTGTACTCACTGAGTATTCCATACTCAGTCGTACATCTAATGTCTGCAGGTCCGACGGGTACCTTCAACCATGAGCATTGGGTCGAGGAAGATTACATCGTGACCTAGATGTGTGGCCATACCTAAACTACTGTTAGTAGAGAGAGTTTGTGAGGTTTAACCATTTTGTATTTTGATGGTGGGCATGTCCACCCGTACTCGTTATGTTTTGCATATTTGACTAGGAATACAGATTATGTATAGAAAAGAAAATTGGTTTACGCTTCCGCACTATTATGAGCTTCCACACTCTGTTATATGTTCCATTTTAGGATGTTATTACCACGTTCATTTCAGGATGGTTTGTCAGGAATGTATAGTCACACCTAAAGTATCCCTCAACTCCTAGGGGGTATTGAGGCGCAACATTAAAAGTTCTTAACTATAGTTAAAGGGGGCTATGTAAATGTGATTGAATTGTCCGAACTCAATCATAATTGGATAGGATCTGCACTCATATTTTTTATACTAAGTTGTTTAAGTATTTAATTGGGCATACTTTATTGGACAAGGGAGCAGTTATCCTTTTAAAAAATTATACTATATTATTTTTATGGCATAGTTGTGGGGCAAAAGGCAATGTATGTTGATCTTTTGAAGATAAAATATATCTTTTATATGATTTAATTTAATTATTTAACTGGATATAGCTATGAAGCAATTGGGATAACAGTCCTGTAAACAAGAAATAAAATAGTCATCTCTACTATTATAATGAGAAAAGCATGGTTAAAAAGTAGGCTGATTTTTTTTCTAATATTTCTAATGAGTCCCAATTTTATGGTATCTTACCGTTAGTAAGGGTGAATTTTTTATATTTTTCTTATTTTGCCCATAACTCCTTATTAAGAAAATAAGACATTATGTTATCTTATTTTACATGAGAAAAGTTAGTAGGAGTATTGGAGTAATATCAACTCCACCGTTTGATTTAGGTAATCAGTTATCAAACAATACATCTTTATGAACTGACGTCAAACAAAACAACCTTTAACCTCTTCTACATTTTATCCTAAATTTTCTCTCACACATCTCTATCTCCCAAAACACTTATACGTTCAATCCTAGGGATGCCATGTGGCTTCCCTCTTTAATCTCCACCGTTTGATTTAGGTCATCAGTCATCAAACTCTTTGCTCTCCAAACTTTCATCCCTTCAATCTCATAAATTCTATTTTAGAGATGACATGTGGCTTTTCTCTTTAATCTCCACCATTCAAATTTGGGACCCACTATCTCATGATCCTAGAGTCCTATCTATCTCCACTATTATAGAGTTCTCTCTTATCTCCAATTCTTGGGTGTATTAATTTAAGTTTAATACTAAATAACTTATGATTTTCTTATAAATGTTATTAAAATAATAATAAATTATTATTAGAAAATTAATTAATTAATACAAATAATAATGTATATCAAATAATAAATAATACTATTAAAAATAAAATTGATGAAATATTCTTAAAATATATTACTTAATATTTAAATAAATAAATAATATTATTTAATTTTAGATATTCTTAATTATTACCGTGCATTGCACAAGGTCTCTGCTAATATATATATATATATGGACGAAACGACCCGAGAATTTAGTTGTCAAATTTTTTTTTTGGGAAGCTACGCCCCCAAACCCCTATCTCCATAAAAACAAAATATTTCATATTAACCTCACCTTTCTCTACTATTAGAAAATCCTGGCTCCCTTGCTTGCGAAGTCTACTTCTTAACGGATGTAGGACTAAATCCGGGATACACTCTAACACATGTGGAAATAGAGAAAATTGATTTTTTTTTTTTTTAATGAAAATGTTATCATGTAACTAACACACTCTCTAAACTCAATCACAGCCCGACCTAAGGTAGTCGCTAAAATGCCATAAGGGTAAGTCTAAGGAAATACTCCAAAAGAGCCTGTATCAAGGAAGGTTGATTGCCCCTTAAGGAGCAGAAGGCATCAACGCCGGAGATGGCGAAATATTTTTAACAACCTTTAAACTTTGGTCAAGGGTAATATGGTAAAAGAAAGCTAGTACTCTTATTAAGTGGAACGTTGATTAGAGAAAGAAGACGACAATGTGTCAAAGGGGAAATCTACACGGACACTGTACTGAAACGGACTACGGAATAAACAAAGACTGACGAGACCGACAATCACGCAACCAACGACCTTTTTTTATATCCTTGAGTGCTAGGGACACGCGCATTCAACGCGTTTAATTAACATATCTTTATCCTTGCATGACATGTCTTACTTACAACCTTTCCGTACTTGTGAGTTTTGTGAAACACAATGGCCACTGATGTCTCCCACGCGCAATAAATCAGCACGACGGCCGATAACAATCGCTCTCGGTCCCCTTGCCCAAGTCTAGAGCAGCGGGGTTATATGTCAAGTTCTAATTGGAGAAACCAGATCGACACCATTTTAATCACCGTAGGACCTAAAATTATGAGTCTGGAGAAGAGGACCCCAGGGTCCTCTTCTAAGCTGACCGCAGTGTCACCGTATCCCTTTTAACCCCTATTTAACCATGGTTAAGATTAACTAAATTAAAATAAGTATTTTTGTGTTTTTTTAAAAACCATGATTAAATTACTTAACCCTAAAAATTAACCACGGTTGCTTGGACCAATGAGGTCACTGGGTCAGTTTTCCATTTCCCTTTAGTTAGAGTAAACAGTTGGCAATTTTGTAATTAGCATCAACTTTTTGTTGGATAATTTTTACTTAGAGTTTATCTGCAAACAATATCTTCGGTTCATATGCCTTTAATAATTTATTAAAAAATTATAAACAACTAAAAATATCCTGACTTGAATATTTTACATAATTCTTCATGTGTGCATGGAATTGTGAAGGCATATGTGGAGAACTCTGATTCTCTCTTAAGCCATAACTATTTGTATTTAAACACTCATTTTACTATTCTGAAAATATTGATGCCCCTACCGTATGATTCTATTTCTCAACTACAATGGAACTATCACAACTAAGCTGGCTCGATGGCTTGACTTAGTTCTGCTCGTTTGAGCCGAGCTTCACCTAATATTTCAAGTTCGAGTGAATCAAGTCAAGCTTTTATTTGAACTTGAAATATATAGATGGGCCAAGTTCAAGCTTAAGCATGTTTGATTTGGCTCGACTTATTTAGGATTTGATTTGGCTTAAATTTTGTACAATTTAATATAAATATGTTTAAGAGATAATAATAACAAAAAATAGTTGAAACACAAATTCTGATTTAACTCTACTATTTAGGCTAAGGACTACTCCCAAATATTATTTTCGTATGTGAATGCATTAATCTTCGAAGGTTTCATGTATTATAATTTATTAATAACTATTTTAATTAAAATAATATAAAACTAAATAAATAATTCTGTGAATACAGTTTGAGCTAACACATACCCGACTCAGCTTGAATAATGTTTAAGCTCAAATAAAGTTTGAGTTGATCAAACTTATTCAAGCTAAGCTTTTGTGCTCAAACCTAGCCAAGCCCGGCTCGGAATAAGCCCTTGTCCCTTAACTACTGCCACCCAACTATAATTTGAATGTTAATTCTTTGAAGATTAATTCCATATTTATATGCTCAACTATTTAATGCTTTTTCTCCTTTAACATTCCACAAAGAAAAATGTTAGTTCACGCGCATTAAATGCACTTGAAGACCAAATAATGTCTCGTTAGGAACTATTTAAAATCAGTTGGTATGCTTTTTCTCAAGGAGATTTGGGAAGACGCGCATTGATTGAGCGTGATGCTTGGCTAGCCTAGAAAAAGTATCAGGTAATTCGAAACCGCTATTTAGAATCATAATCTCGCGAGACATAGGCAATCATCTCGCACTTAACTTTTTCTAGATGGAAATACTTTTTCTCTCTCCAAGTGTACCTGCCGAGTACTCCAATCTGTACCCTCTCCATGACCTTTAATAATCCATATATTTTAGTAATTACTTCGCATTTAAAAACCCACCACGCCCACCACGCTCTTCACACACACTCTCTCTATCTCTATCTCTGTGGTTGAAGCAAATCGAAAACAGAGAAGAGAAGCAATGAAGCAACTCATTCGTCGCCTATCCCGAGTCGCCGACTCGTCTCAGTATTGCCTTCTTCGATCCCAGTCACGAGCCTCTTCAAGAATTCGCCGATCCGAGTCCTTCAGAACCACCAAAGATCGCCGATCTGGCGTTCCCGAGGGTCATCTTCCCGTCTACGTCGGCGAAGAGATGGAGAGGTTTGTCGTTAGCGCCGAACTCTTGAACCATCCGATCTTCGTCGAACTTCTCAAGAAATCGGCTCAGGAGTACGGTTACGAGCAGAAAGGCGTTTTGAGGATTCCTTGCCAAGTCCTCGTCTTCGAACGAGTTCTTGAAGCCTTGAGGGTTGGAGATCAAGCCAGAGACCTCGATCAGCTTCTCCGATCCTTCTCCAATGATTTTCTCTAGAACTTCTTCTGTCTCTTTTTAGGGTTTCCTTTTTTGTACATACTCTGCGGCGGAAAAAAGAAGAAGGAAAATTAGGGTTCTTGGTTTTGCACGAACGTGTTTTGTTGTGGTGTAAAGGAAATGAATACTCATGACTTAAGCAGAAATGGATATTACTCATTTGCCCTAGTTTCAGCTTTTCTTTTTTTCCAATCTTTTGATCGATCTTTTTAGGGGTTTCTCCATGAAAAGACCTGTCCTCTTTCAGTTTTTTCACCGGATTCCGGTGAGAGATTGCCGGAAAATAGAGGTTTCTTGCGTTTTCCGATGCCTGAATTCGGTTACCATTTAATAAGCTGAATGTAAGCGAACTAGTTTATAAGAATAGCCTTATGTTTGGGAAAGTTGAAACGATCTGTTCTGGGTCTCTGAAAAAGGATCTTTGGACAGGATGATGATTCTGTAAAATCCATTTCCGTGATTTGCGCTGAATATCCATTTGGCCAATGTTTGTTTTAGGTTGATTTCAAAATTAGGGACAAATTCGTCATTTAGATCCAACTAAATAAGGAGGACCTTCTTAGCAAATAGCAACAGCTGCGCTTCGTTCCAGGAGCATCTGCGTCCAAACAAAGGAGATATTTGAAATGCAGTGAAGGTATCTATCAAAGAGGTAACCTGACCAGTGACCACGCCCAATGGTTACAGGAACCTGTCTAATGCCTTTTAATTTCTCCCAATTTTATTGGAAGGTAAGGGTACTTGCTCATTGGGACAAAGCCTTGTTGCCTTGTTGGTCGAGGGTCTAAACCCATTGTCTATTATTATTATTATTAGCGGATGGCAATTGTGATGCTCGAGAGAGCGAGGGAAAGGAGTTAACCCCAGTTAATAGGAGTTAAAAGTGAACACGTGTTAACTTGCAGGTGCGATTGAACTCGCTAGTGGCATGTGCAATGCACGTAAGAGCGAGGGGAAGGAATTAACCACAGTTAATAAGAGTTAAAAGGGTTACATGTTAACCCGTGGGTGCGATTGAACTCTCCCTGAGTTCAATCACGATTGGCTGTGATTCAAAATAGATAGATGAGCAAAGGTAGTTTTGAAATTAAATCAAAGGCAAGGGATAGTTTGGGAATTGAAGTAAATAATAAATCAAAGTTTTGTTTTGATATAAGGATAGTATGGGAATTTCAGAAAAATCTACGACTGTCTCTCGCATTATAATAGTAAAGATTATTATTATTATTTTTTTTTTATTAGAACTAGGAAGACTAATCCCCGATGGTGCGTATGTGAGCCCGCAACCTGCTACACCAACTAAGTCCGGGTAAACCGTGCAGGGCTGACCCCAAAGGGGAGTAAGAAATGGAACTCAGGACCTCCCACTTGGGGAAAGGCCCAGGAACCACTGGTCCACCCCTTTGCTATTCCATTAAGGCATTTGTTTTTTGTTGGGAAGCATTTTATCATAACAATTTCCTAATAAATATGGAGTCTTGACGCATACATGCATATAGGGGTCCCCAAAACAAAGAGAAAAGAAAAATCCAAAGTACAATAGCTTAAGGGTGTGTTTGGTTGGAGGGTAAATGGGTGGGAGAAAGTAAAGTGAAGTGAAGTGAAGTAAAGAAAAGTTTAGTTTCTTTGGTGTGTTTGGTTTGAGAGAAAAGTATTAGGGGAAAATATAAATTTTTCCAAAACTACCCCTTCCTCTTTTTAGGAATATAATCATGTAAAATGGTAGAATAGGAATAATGAGGTTTTTACTTCACTTTCTCTCACTTTTCCTTCAAAAAGATGGAATACATTTTGGGTGAAAGTGAGAGAAAGTGAAACACTATTGAGAAAGTTGAGGTTTCACTTTCTCTCACTTTCCCTCAAACCGAACAACCACTTTCACCAACATTCCACTACTTTCCCTCACTTTCCTTCACTTTCACCCCAAACGAACACACCCTAAAGCCATAACCATTTGCCTCCAAGCAAGCCATAACCATTTGCCTCCTAATATTATGGATGAGGCATGTTAGTTTTTAGCTGAAAGAAAGGATAGAGAGTATATATATATATATAGACCCGTGTAGAAAGATGACATGTAGAAATATTTTTTAAATCAGATAGTTGGATGTTAAGGTGGGATCATTGAGAGACACGTGTCAAAAAATCAATTTGATCAAACGTATTTAGACCGTTCGATTAGACTCTAGTTTATCAACATTAACCTCTTAACGTTCACTAGACCCTATCTAAATTATAGAAATAACTAATCTTCTCATCTTCAATCGGATGGCGTATAAATGTCTGATTGAGCTGATTTATAATCAAGTATCTCTTGGTAGACCTGTCTTGACATCCAACGGTTGGATTTTACGCCAACCCACCACATGTCACGTTATTAGGGATAGCTCATTAAATGCTTTAACGAGCATAACTCATTAAAATGCTACTATATATACAGTCTATTAGTCTTCATATGTCAATATAGGTCCATTGGGCGACACGTGACTAAAGATTAGTCGGATCAAAGGTATTTAAATTGTCTGATTAACATAAAAATATGTGATTTTTATATTCTAGGTAGGATCTAATAAATCCTAAGGGTTAATGCTTCCTAACTAGGGTTTTTTGTTGTTGCTGAAGGTATCATTTAATTACGCTTAGTGGTTAGAACAATGATTAGTGGTTAGCTTGAGAGATTTGAGCTCTTGTTGAGTCTTCACTTTGAGATACTAATTGGATCCCCAAACCTCCCTCAACAGAGAGGCCACACCCCACCACTGGCACAAGAGGCGGGGTGTGCCTAACTAGGGTTTAATCGAACGATTTTGAAACATTTAGTCATGCTAATATTTTGTCGACCTACATTGAGATTAGATCGTTGAATTTGAAAAACACCTCTCATGTTCCTTAATGGACTATAAAATTATTTATAACTTATAGTCAGGTAAGCTATCTTATCATTATCTTATCACGGGACAAAAATACACTTCTTGTTTCATAAATAAAGTGCTTATGACTCCCAAAAATTAAATAGGTGCTAAATTTAGCAATTATTTGTCATTTTATAAATTTAGGCCAGCACCAACACTATGGTTATTTTCCAAAGCTTGCGGTGATCAAAGTGGCATTTTGCTTTTAGGCTCTATTTGTTTGGAGAAAGATTATGAAAAATAATTTATCCTCCTTTTTAAAGGAAAAAAATATTCTTCCACAATTATAAAATAGTATTAAAGAATCAACATACTCATTTTTCAAAATGCCAAATACAAACTTTAAATTTTCATCTAGAAAATAATTTCATGCACTTATTTTCAAACAAACAAATTCATCCTTAGGAAATTAGTTTTTTTTTTTTTTTTAATAATCATTTAAGAAAAAAGTTTTTTTTTGTTCGAGATATACATTTAGGCCGCAACACTGGTTAGGTGTTAGTATCTGTTCAGTTAGTAGGCAGGTGGAAAGTATATATAAACTCCCACCCTTTCGAAAATGGAACCCGATATCTCCTGCAAAGCAGGAAATAAGTTCATACCCTGAAATATCATGACTCTGTCCAATCAGTTTTGGCTTTTCTGCCCATATATCATTTCAAGTTTCATTTATATTTCAAAAGATAACAAGGAGAAATTATCATTCTACACTCCATCAAAGAGGTGGTTTTGAAACAGGAGAAAGTTAAGGGGTCACGAACAAGAAATCTTAGCTAAGAAAAGGTGGGAGGATCGTCCTTTTCCTTGGATTACTTGTTGGGTGATGACCCATTTTCTCAAACAAGAAAACACTTATGAATAATCCCACAAAATATCATTGATAACAAATCAAACTCACTTGATTAATGAATTGACAGAGAGACGTGGACCCACTATTGCTGTTATAATGCCAGAGAAAAAAAGGTAAAAACTTAGCTATGACTGAAGTTGGGCGTCCACAAATGACGATTAGGAAAGCAGTGATTTCATTTTTTCCGATGATTTTTTTGATATCTTTCCTTTTTTAATCGCAAAGCAGTCATTTCATTTTCTCCGATGATTTTTTTTGATATCTTTCCCTTTTTATATTGCAAAGCATCGACGAGAGCTAATTTTTCCCAAGAGAAAAAAGACAACCGAAATCGACATTTGGCAATTGGACCTTGAAATAAGCCACAACAAAATGCCAAGGACAAAGGTACCGTGAGCAGGACACTGGGCCGGGTGTCGCCGTACAAGAGGGGTATCACAAGCGTGGACGACACTAGTGATGGCATAGCTTCAAATATTTTTATTACTTTTCTTAATAATTATCATACTTGTTGACTTGGAGACCAATAGAAATCTCAAATATATGAGTAAACCATTTTAAAAATCAAAAAACTTGAAGTGATTGATAAATTTTATTTTAATCTTTAGAAATTTCGAATATGGGTGGCATAACCACTTGGACTCTTATTTACCCGTTACTTTAATCAACAAACGATTCCTTCATTTTAATATAGAGAATATTGTAAAATCAATCTCATAAAGGCATTAGATTAAAAGTTTAGAATGCGGAGATACCTGAGATGTTAGAGATCCAATCACAGCCAATCACATTACTCCCACAGGTCAACATGTGTCTTTTTTTAAACACATATTAACCACGGTTAAGATTCTCTAATCCTTAGGATTCAACAAGCTAATCTTGGTTTTTAGAAAAAAATTAATCTTAGGGTTAGAATTTTTTAGTTCTAAGATAATTTTTTTTTTTAAAAAAGAATTTTAAAATATCAAAGTTAAATTGTTGAACACTAAAAGTTAAAAAAAGTTAACCATGATTAATAAGGTTTAAAAAGGACACGTGTTGACCGTGGGTGTTATTGAATTCTCCCGCCTAATCCTCTTAAGAGGGTAGGAGTTAGTAAGGTACGTAGGTGAGAGTGTGATTAGCAACGGCCCTGTTGCAGCTCAAAGGGCTGCAGCAGGCATGCTATTGGTCCAACTGTTCAATAATTTTTTTTAAATAAAATTTTTGAGAGACGAGTTACAATGCGAAAAGCCATTTTTTTGATTATCATAAAAAAAAAAAAAAAAGCCATATTTTTAAAAAATTTTATCGTGGTGGACCAATAGCATTCCTCCTATAGCAGTTTGGCTACAACAAGCTTTTGCTAATCGAGGCTCGTTGGGTGAGTATAAAGGCAACTCCAACTAAGGAATATCTATAGACTAGGGTAAGGGTAATCAATAAGGGGGTTGGTGTGAGGCCAGGACCATGCCTTAGGAATCGGAGAGTTTGATTATCTTCCCCCTTATTGGTCACCCTTAGGGATTTATCCCTATTTATCCGGTGCGTGTGGATAAGGGTTTGTACATACCTGAGGGATTAGTTAGGCGCTCTAAAAGTCTTGAACATCTTCGTTACCAGAAAAAAATCTATAAACTAGGGTGTACCACTTAGGATCGAACCCAATATCCTCCCTCTATTAGGGGATTGCCCTAACCACCCTCCCACTAAGGAAATATGCATGTTGTTTAGTGATGGCGCTGAAGAAGTGTGGATCGACCTAGAATTACTAAACCCTAATATGGCAAATCTGTACATAGGAGTATTTTGATAATTTTATATTTTGAATCCCAAAGTTAACCCCAAAATAAATTCTGGAGATCCAACTACAGATCTGGACCAATTTTTGGGTTATCAGATATGTATAGGACAGTCAATTGGAACTTTGAATGATTGGGGGGAAAGTCTATTATTTTTTGAAAATATGAAATTTCTCAATTAACCTTGAAATTATCATCTAGAGTGAAAATTGAAAGCAATCTAGGCCGAATAGTGATATAAAAACAAATCATAGTTTCAATTTGAGGTTAAAATCAAACACTAGAATGTAACTAGAAATTCCATATTTTTTGAGCACTAGAATTTGGGAATAATTCAGTAACCCTAAATTCTGAATTTCAGAAAAAAAAAAAAATACTGAAATAGGAAACTTCTAACGAAGGTGTAGCAGCTAGAAAGATGTATTATCAGGCCTCCATTGAGTCAAAATTGAAGTATGAACTTACCCCAATAGTCCGTTAGAGTTTTCAACGTAGATACCATATGATAAATCTCGTGCGATGTACAGTAATAATTAAGAATATCTGAAATTCCTATGATCAATGATCTCTAAGACCTAGAGGGGGTGAATAGGTCTATTTATCTATTTCTACATACTTTTAAAATTTATCTAATTAATAAGCAAAAATAAACATTCAATCAATCCACACCAATTTGACACAAGAGATTTTTTACTTGTGGAAAACCCTATCAGGGAAAAACTACGGGACCTCGTCCAGCAAATAATTCACTATGAGAAAGTTATAATGTACAAGACAAGACCTTACCAACCATAGACATGACACTCTATTCCTTGGTACAGACTCTTGATCTTGAAATCCACAAACCAGCAAGTTCGATCTCCACCGTAGCAGATCCGGTTCCTCACCGGTCAACTATTCTCAAAGCTACTTCAATATAACAATCTCCAAAGATCGATCTCCTTCTTCAAAGGCTCCAGATCACACACTCCGGCCAAAGACACATACGTGTCGGGGTTGTCGATTCAATTTTTCAAGTAATCTCTAGAGGGATCTTAAAGACATGAAGATCACTCAATGCAAAATCTAAGAATCGAAAGGTTATTCTTGCATTCTCTAGAGAGGTTGTGAGATGAGGGATTAACAATAATCAATGAGAAATAATGGAAACCCTAGGTAGGAGTTCTCCAGCCTCCACTCTCTCAAAATTATCAACACCACACGAATTAGGTCACTTAAAGTTGTATTTATAGGTTTAGAAGAGTCACTGTTGAAGTAGGAGACAAAATCCAGCATTACGGGTCGACCCCTCACCAGGAGCAATCGATCGGTCATATGAGGGGTCGATCGGTCTCAATTGTTGTCTCTGGTTTTTAATCCCATACAAGAAAAAGTGCAAGAGCGATTGACCGGTCAAGGGAGCGGTCAACCGGTTGGCTCATTTTATGCCTACCAGTTTGCCTGTATGCATTTGAAACTTCATGAGAATTTGCCTAAGTCTAAACTGATCACCTATGATGATTTTTTATGTGTTCTAAGGCAATTTACAATCTAGGTAATAGGTCATCAAGTCTCTTGCCTTCCTAAAACAGGAAGCGGAGCTTGAATGATAAATCTTTAGTTTTCTTCAGCTTCACCTGACTTCATAACCCATGACTAGTTGACTCAAGACACAAACCTACAAATGACCTAAATTTTGATCACGGAATTTTCCAAACCAAATTAGAACTTATAATCTCCCCCTTTGGCAATTCCAGGTCAAAAACTCACTCACGAACATACTAGGTATGAACTTTCCCAATTGATTCAAAAATGGAAAGAACGTCCTTTACATGACTTACAAACAATGATGACATGACTAAAACATAAAGCTCAACTTGCTCTTGTCATGTTATTCTTTGTCTGCAACCTGTAATCTGCACATGCTAAATCAAACACCCTGTGAAGCATGGACATACCAATAATAAAGATATAACCTGTATTTCAAACAAAAGCAGTCTTCCCCTTTTTGGCTCAAAATGCCAAAGGTGGAAATCAAGGGAGAAACACAAACACAGAAAACAAGAAATCATCCCATGATCACAAAACATTGAGATGCAATTAAAAATAATCAGAGTTAACTCATGCAATCTCAAAGAAACATAACCATTTATTCACAACCAAAATAACATCGTATCAAGTTTGATGTAAAGTCAAGATAGAAATAAAAACAGTTATAACTAGACCTTCCTTCTAATATCCAAAAAGAGACAAGGAAGTCTAATAAAACATCAAAACATCTAGTCAACAAGACATCTAGTCCTCCTCCTCGGAGGTCTGCTGGGACTCAAAATAAGTATGAACATCCCACTGAACGCCAAGAACTGTAGCATCAAATATTCCAAGACGTCCACGGACCTCAGTAGTAAAAGAATCAAACTGACCCCGTAACTCCGTAATAGCATCAACAACGGTACGAGTATCTGTCTGCATCGCACTCATCATAGCAACCAGATCCTAAATAGTAGAGTGTTGACAAGATGGACCCTTAGGAGGAACTTCATCATCATCTTCCCATGCAAGAGCATGAGAGACACTGCTTGTCATTGACTTCTTATTAATTGGACCCTTGGGCTTACGAAAATCATCTCCTGGAGAAGCCTTCGCACCCTGAATTCCCAAAAGCTACGAAAGAAGAAAGGCAAAAGGAAGTGCTCCCACGGATGTATTGGAGTTATGGACCTGAATGATGATATCTATAATGTTGGCCGCCAGATCAATCCCATGACCATGCATAAGACTAAAAAGAAATTGTACACGATCCTCACGAAGATCAGTAGAGTGCACTTTGGGATGGATATTCGCACTCATGACCATGTTCACAAGGCGGGCTTCATTAGTAAGATGAGATACAAGAAGAGAGAAACCTTCCCAGGTAGAAGGAGAACCACAAAGAAAAGTAGATATATCATCCAAAGAGTCTTTTTCTTTATCATTCCGAAATCGAAATGGATAGTAGGCATCGGGGACTCGAGGACAAACTAGATACTTTGTAATAATATTTGGATTCATTTCTACTTGGACTCCAAGGGCACGAGATTTAAACGACCAAGTTTCCAGTTTAATATCATAAATATTAGAATAAAATTCTCTTATGAGTTGAACCGGAGCTTGTCCTGACAAAGTATGAAGACCCTCCCATTTTCGATCTTTTATCAAAGAAGCAAGAAAATAATCACCAAAGTCAGAAATAATGATTTCTCGCTCAACTATAATAGATCGTTTAGAAAAGTAATCCCTATAGAGTGTGGCTGCAGTAGAGGAAGTGAACTGAAGCAAAGGTACAGGATTAGATGAAGCAGTGGCTTTGCCCTTACCGCAGGTCTTACAGCCAACACCTTTCGGCGATTTTCTGCTGTGCAATCATTCTCCTATGAGGGACATCCCCAATGGATAAACCATGACCAATAGGAGTGAAAGAAACAAGATTAAAGGATTCCTCATCATTAGGAGACTCTTCCTCATCATCAATCACATGTTTACAGCGCATCTTGGTGCCAGCCATGAGAAAAGCAAAAATGATGAATGAAATTGCAAAATCCATGAAAAGAAGGCAACCTAGTTCCGAAAATCACACCCTATTTGAAGATTAACTTGAAATGGAGGAAAGGAATGAGGAGATTACCTTGTTGGAAGGAAGGAGGATAGAGACCTTTGATGCCCTAGAAGAGACGCACGGTTTCAAAACAAATGAGAATGGGAAATTTTTTTAAAGACACTATTTATAAACCCATCTACATGAGGACCGGTCGACCGGTTAGCCCAAAAACTGACTTTTTGAACTAAACCTCTTTAAAAAATTTATGCAAACACATAAACAATTCTCCCTCTGAGAAACACCACTCCATACATCATAAATGCATATATACAAATTTTCCAAGTGATCAATCAACAAAATCCATTACATAGTCAACATTTTATAGAATTGACTAATTAAGGAATATTAATCAATTATGATCTGATGAATTGATCAACTATGGGCTTAAATCTCTAAAGCTCATTCAGAGAAAGAATGTCACTAAATTGCAAATGAGTGTGAAGTGAAAAATCAAACTAATCTAAAAGTCAGGTTTAATCCCCAGATGAGTTGTTCGCATTGTAGCATATTAGGGACTCCAAGTTTCTCAAACTTATAAAGACAGACCAATGAAGTTCAGTAAACAAATTTTTAATCATGTGCTATTTTGACCTCTTGTTTGACTAAACAATATACATTTAATTTTCTATCAAACTTTACATGTATTAAGAATTTTTATTTGCTTACATTGGTGGCTTTCACACAAGTGAGTAGATAGCCCTCTCTAATGGCAGTGGGGGCTTTCACTCCAGCAACCCATATAGATAATTACTGTCTATCTAGGTAGCCATTACTCACTGTTTGCATCCACTAGAAGCTATCACACTAGTCCAGTGCAAATTCTGTTTAGAGGGCACATGAAAAGTAAACTGAACCTCCAGGTAAATCTAGACTTGAATAACCTTCGAGGACCAAAAGAAATAAAACCAGCACCTACACATAGGAGCTTAGCCTTTCTTCTAGGGCCAGTCAGAGTGCATGTGCTATACACAAAGCAACTAGTTCACCTTACTCGGAATTAGTTTAGTGATCCAGCCATTATTAAGCACTCGATCATATGACCAAGATAAGTAATTATCCTTTCAAACTCAATCCTATCCAATATTTGTCCTTGAGTATATATTTTCAATGATGATCACAAGGAAATTTAGCATTCATTTCATGGTAGGAGAGAAAACAATACCAAACTTTCCATTCTTTTTGTAATTTTTTAAAAAAAATATTTTTGAAAAGAAAAAATAACCTAAAAAACTTCAAATCTTTTTGGAATTTTCTTTTATAAAATTAGAGCAAAGAACGAAAGAAAAATATAAAAGCTAACAAACAAATAAAGAACTAGTATAATACACCGGAGAAATAGCTCTAGGGAAAGAATAGACTTTATGAATCGCCTAGGCTATAAAGAAGGCACTCAATCACTCAACTCCGCACAAACCTATTGATTTCCTAAGGTACTCAAACCTAAGAGAATCTAAAGGTTTTGTGAGAATGTCCGCAAATTGATTCTCAGTTTTGACATACTCAATACACACAACATTTTGTTCAACTAGATCACGAATGAAGTGATGCCTAATGTCTATGTGTTTTGTGTGAGAGTGTTGAACAGGATTTTTGGAAATATTGATGGCACTTGTATTATCACAATACACAGTCATAGTGCCCTGTTCAATCTCGTAATCATGTAACATCTGCTTCATTCACAGAAGTTGAGTGCAACAGCTGCCAGCTGCTATGTACTCAGCCTCGACAGTGGACAAGCAAATGGAATTCTACTTTTTGCTAGGCCAAGCAACTAAGCAGTTTCCAATGTAGAAACACCCTCCGGAGGTGCTCTTCTTATCATCGGTATTTCTGGCCTAGTCGGTATCGGAATACCCAACTACACTAGCATTGGTATCTAAAGAATACCAGAGGCCAAAAGATAGAGTTTCACTCACATAGCAAATGATATGCTTGACTGCAAGCAAATGAGACTCTTTAGGGCACACTTGATAGCGGGCACACGCTCCGACACTAAAAGCAATGTCAGGACGACTGGCAGTAAGATACAGCAAACTACTAATCATACTTCTATAAGAACTTTGATCGACATCCTTGCCTGAAGTGTCCTTACTCAGCTTTGTAATAGTACTCATAGGAGTCCTAGCATGCTTAGCAGAGCTCATGCAAAATTTCTTCACAAGATCTTTGAGATACAGAGATCCCAGATACCATTTGCTTGATCTGAAGACCAAGGAAGAAACTAAGCTCACCAACCATGCTCATCTTGACTTCATTTTTCATTTGATCAGCAAATTAATGAGAGAGCATGAGAGTCTGATGGGGAACCAAATGCAATATCATCAACATAGATCTAGGCGATGACAATTCATAGTCTTTATGAATAGGATTCTGTCTACTCCCCCTCTCGAAAATCCTTTTTCCAAGAGGTAAGTAGTCAGCCTCTCATACCAAGTTCTAGGAGTTTTCTTTAAACCATAGTGGGCCCTTTTAAAACGATAGACTTGATCAAGGTGATGTGGATCTTCAAACCCTTTTGGTTGTTCCACATAGACTTCCTCCTATAGAATGTCATTCAGAAAGGCACTCTTGACATCCATTTGAAAAAGCTTGAATTTCATATGGCATACCACAACTAGCAGAATTGTGATTGATTCTAGCCGGGCAACAGGAGTGAAGGTTTCATCGAAGTCAATGCCTTCAATTTGGGTGTATCCCTGTGCAACTAACCTAGCCTTATTTCTTATGATAGTACCATTTTCATCAGATTTATTTTTGAAAATCCACTTGGTACCTATCATATTTGTATTGTTAGGCCTAGACACTAAATACCACACATCATTCCTAGTAAACTGAAGTAACTCATCTTGCATTGCATTTATCCAGATATCATCTGCAAGAGCTTCAATTATATTCACGGGTTCATATGAAGCAGTATAGCAAATGTAGCTAACCTCATTCTCAATTTGATTTCTCGTTCTCACTCCACTTTCAAGATCACCAATTATATCAGTGGAGGTGTGAGGACTCATAACCCTAGGATGTGTCGGTTTTGATTGTAACGACCCCAAAATCCCACAAGGCTAAAATAGGACTTTGGGATCGCCACATTACTTAAACCTGCTTAAAATCCATGACATGCAAGACACACTAACACAAGTCTCCAAAAATGAGGATGATAAAATTCTGGTATATAAACTATAATCAAATAGCAAAAGTCTACGGTAAACATATACAACCCACTCTAAAACCAAAGAGTCTGATACACAACTATAAAAGTCTACTAAGCAACATCTACTCAAGTCTAATACAACTCTCTCAATCAAATGAAATAAAAACTAAGAGGTGTAGCCACCCAAGTCTCTGGCTCCCTCCTCAGAAGGCTCACCTTCACCTCCTTCCTCTGCGTATGTTTCCTCAACCCACGGCTCCGCCGTGTACTCCTGCTCTAAACTTGCCAAGACGAAGTCCGGCTGAGTACGAAGGTACTCAGTGTATATAAAATCCAACCAACAATAATAATATACCTGCACTTAGTTAGAAACATATCCAATAACATAATAACATAATCAGAGTGCGGAAGAACGTGTGCGCATGTACATCATATCATCACCTTGACTCGTGTACTTGTGAGAATCTTAGACTTGGAAGACAATCCACTTATGAGTTGCTTATGCTTATAAGACCACGTGCTTGGGAGATGCTTATGCTTATGCACTTATTCAGATCACACAGTAATGAGACATGCCGTTCTTGGCGGATACAGACCATGCCTTAGAAATCATATGGTTGACATGCCGTTCTTGGCGGATACGGACCATGTCTAAGAATCAGGTTGACATGCCGTTCTTGGCGGATACGGACCATGTCATGCTTATGCTTATTCAGAATGTCATACATATGTCATGCTCATACTTGTGGTCCACATGTGTGACTTGTGAGACTCTTATCTTAACATACACGTGCTTATGTGCTTAAGTGTCGAAATTAACATTCGAGTTGGTAATTGCTTAGATTCCGATCTCCAACCATGGAAACTCCACTATACTATCCCATACCAAATAGTTAGAGAATTCCCGGTTTGAGAGATGTTCCTCTAAGTTCTTACCTTCCCGAATATCAATTTCCATGCAAGTAATTAGACATACTTAACAAACAATTCACATATACATATCTTATCATAATTCATATCACAATTCATAATCAATTTACCACCATTTCATAAGAGTATAATAGCATTTATCCTTTCAAGCATTTTCACAAACACCTTGTGTACGCATAATATGAATTCATTTCCCTTCTATATTTTCAAGCATTCATCAAACCATAATTCATCCATACAATCAATTCACTATTCACATCCACATATTAATCCCATCCTCCATACATTTCTAATCCTCCATATATTCTATCCACATCCAATCCACATTTCCATCAATAATTAGCTTACTTCATAGAAAATTTGGAAAAAATGCATTTAATCTCTATTCTATCATTTCTATCGAATTAATATTCACAAAACATTAAAATAGAGTTGATTAGGATAGTATATCGACCTTAGGAATCCTTCCCTTGGATTCAAAACGCTCCCGAGGAGATTTGGAGAAGCTTTGAGGACGATCTCCAAGCTTTCCTCTCAATCTTCTAGCAACCTCCTTCTTCTCCAAGCAACACTCTCCCTCAAACCCTAGGTTTTCTCTCCCTTTTTGCCAAATTAGGTTAGAAATAGGTAGAGTATTTTAATATTTCGAGTAGGACCCCCTATTTATAGCCTCAAGGTCTGAGAAAAAAAAGACCAAAACGCCCATATTAAAATTCTATAAAAATCACGAAAGACCGAGCGATCGGTGGTTATGACCGAGCGATCGGTCGCCTACCGATCGATCGGTGTTTATGACCGGGTGATCGGTCAAAAACACACTCTCTGGAAAATTTTTCCATACAAAATTTTGGACCAGTCGATAGCTACCGATCGATCGGTTTTGGACCGATCGATCGCTACTTCTGACCGAGCGATCGGTTGCCTACAGATTTTTGACCTACTCAACTGTTTTGGCCATAACTTTTGACTCGCTCGACGAATTTTGACGATTCAACTTGGGTTGGATTCGTCTCTCGAAAACGAATATTTTTGGCATTTTAGAATTTCTAAATTCCACTTAATTTATAGACTAAATTGTCCCCAAAGTTGACTGATCTGCAATTCCATTAGATAAGACCCACCATTGACTTGGCTTAAACTCAAAATAAGGAAAAACATTAAACATGAACTTCGAAAAGGGTTCCAACACCTTTCTAATGGTTCAAGAATCACTCAATTCCAGTAAACGGTGCCAAAACTAGAGCTTCCTAGAGTTTAGGGTGTGTTATGACATTCCGGAACTAGAAGTTTGATTAAACCTTAATCACACTACACCCATTAGATATACAATACAATAAACATTAAAACATCACAAGGACTATAATACCCCTAATGCAATGCAATAAAAACATGAAAAAAGATTCGGGTCTCTACATTAATGAGGATAATTGCTTAACAATTAGAGGAGTTGAAGCAATTTCAACATTGTCATTTACAGCACTATCATCATCCTCAAGTTGCACAATTTCAACACCGAAGTCATCCACAACCACATTGATTGACTCCATGATTGTAAAGGTTCTCAAGTTATACACTCGATAAGCTCTACTGTTGGTATAATACCCAAGAAATATCCCTTCATCACTTCAGGATTCAAATTTTTCCAGTTGCTCTCTATCTTTAAAGATATAGCATTTACTTCCGAATTCTCGAAAGTACTTGACTAGGCAAGCCAAAAATTAGAGTTTTAACAATTTCTAAGAAGTATCTCTGTGGTACTCGCTCGAGCCAACATGGTCTCACTTGAGTGAGTTAGTTACTATCAATAAAAATCACCAACCCGAGAGCAATTAATTCACTCGAGCTAGCTCAAAGTCGCTCGAGCGACGTAGCTACTAGAGTTTCACCAATTGCTTAGACATCTCAGTGGTTTAGACCCGAGACCAATTCGCTCGAACCAACCAGAATTCATTCAAACCAACATATTTGGCTCGAACCAGCCAAGGCTCGCTTGAGCTACTTTGTTTGTAAGATTGTTCTGATGTTTATAATTCCCATAATAAGTTAAGTCACTAGTCATCTATGTTAAACAAGTTATCTAGGTCAAATCACTTGAGGCATGGACTAGTTATCTAGGTCACTTACCATCTTAAATGGTGAAAACAAAGCTTCGTGCATTTTCATCTTCAGTGGTAGTTTCATCTTCACGGACTTTTCTAAACATGGATGAACAAACTTAAGATTACACCTTGACTGAGTTTTGTAAACAGAATTAAGCCAATTACAAATTAGAAATTTGGACTTTACAATTATAATTGAAAGAAAATTATACAAAAATGAAAATTTAAAAGAAAATTATTGAAAATTTCTTATGTGCATTATTAAAATAAAAGGACAAGAATTATTTTAATTTTTTGTGTGGATATAATTACCCTTAATTAATATTACTTCATATAATTTTTTTAATAAGATTCTATTTTAGTAATTAAAATTTTAGTGCTTATAAATACGTAAGACCCACTAAAAATTAGTAGGAAACGTTTCTCTCAATTTTGTTATTATTATTAGTAAGGACTCTCTACTAGTAGAGACTTGGAAGGACTCAATTAGAGAATCCCTACTTATCTTAAGTTATTAATAACTTTTAATAGTTCACCTTTGTTAAAAAGTTTTACGAAATTGTTAGCCTTGAATCTCATGGATGATATAAATTTATGGAAAATTCGGATGAAAACTTTGCAATTGGCCTTGAATCCTAGGAAAATAATTTTATGAAAAATTGAGATGATACATTTGCAAGTATACAATTCCAAAACGATGGACAATCATGGTCCTTCAGCTTTTAGAACTCTTAAAACTTTGGCTTACTGATTCTTTGTTTCATTTTAAAAGTTAGAATATTTGATCAAATGTTATATCAAAGGACTTGTAATTAAAAATTCTTTTTATTTAATTATTCTCTTTTGATGAGACCTACTATTAATATAAAATACTCAACAAGTTTTTTGTGAATTCTAACTAAGAATAACTTCGATAAATTCTTATTAATGATATTAAATTCCACATGAATTTCACGTAAAATAAGAAACTATAGGTATTTTTTATGAGTCAGTATATGGGTACTCCCAAGTATTCTCCCAAATTTACTCTCAAATCCTAACCCTGTAATTCAAATAATTAAGGGTCAAGATTAGAGCTGGTATGACTTTAGAAAATGACAAAATAGTTCAAGTCAAACCTAACATTGACCCTTAATTATATGAATTAAAGGGTTAGATTTCAAGAATATATTTAAGATTACTCATAGGTTGCTTCATTTCTTATATCTCTACTATTATAATGAGGTAAGGAAGGGTATGTGACATTGATTGAGTTTTTTTATTATGACAAAAAATCAAATATTATATTATCCTATACTATTTAGTGAATAAATATATAAGGGGATTGAAGTCATTTCGCAAGGACCTCATGGTCTAGGGCATGTATGTATGTTTGGGTGGGTGAATAAATATATAGTGTGTGTTATTTGTGTCTAACAAAAAAAATTAGGCATTTCAAATCCAATAACTTCACGTAGATACCCAAAATTCGTTTGTCTTGAAATCCATGCAATTAAATGATAATCTTGATATGTGTCAAATTACAACATTTAATGTCCTTCTATATCGATAACTATGTCATGTGCAATTGTTCAAGTGCTCAAAAGATAAAAAAGAGGAAATAATCAAAAAACATGGGAGACCGGTTGACCCCCTACCCACCGGTCGATCGGTGCACGCACTAAAGGGGTTAAAAATGTAAGGGAAAATCCGATAGAGAGGAGAAGACCCACCGGTCGACCGTCCACCATGACTAATCGATCGACCAACCATCGGTCGATTGCCCAATCTTTATATATTTGAGAATGTGACTTTTATTATATGCTTAAAAGATCTTTTATTTATGTACCAATCTCACTTACCTAGCGAATGTGGAGTTGAACAACTTGTTGAAATTGTCACGCCCCAAAATACCCCCTAGGAGTTAAGGGATACTTTAGAGGTGACTACGTGCACCTGACAAACCATCCTGTAATGCAAGAGGCTAAACATAATATAATTCAATGATAATCAGAGCACGGAAACTAAACATAAGTGCGGAAGCATAAGCCAACTTTTTCTTTTCTTCTATAACTCCAAATAGTATTCCAAGTTAACATACACCAAATACAATCAAAGTAAAGGTGGACATGCCCACCTATCAAAATACAAAAAGGAACTCTCTAACCCTCTCCTCTCAACAGTAGTCGAGGTATGGCCACACATCCAAGTCCCTATCCTCCTGAGACTACCATGGGATAGGTGGCTCCCTCTCCTCTACATACTCCTCCTCGACCCAAGGCTCGGGGTCGAGGACATCCACAGTACCTGCCGACATAAAAGTGAAAGTATGCCTCTTTTTAATTTTAGAAAAACAGTTCTTGGGGGGCATACATCGAATCCCAAGATCTGACTAAGATTCTAATTGATTTTATTCAATGAGAGTAAAAATCACAATACCTTTGCGACTTTGAAATTGTTAAGTCAAATCCACGATAATAGCGATACCGGCAAAACTTCACAAATGCCAAGTCTCCTTCGCAATCCACACAGACCTTCTTTTTCTTTAAAGCTTTCTCTAATGGAAGCTAATGGCCCTTCCAAAATCCAGCTCTAGGAATCTTGAATAAAAGATCTAATCTTGATCTTCAAGAACCTTGAAATTCCTCTTCTTTATTTTCAAACTAGAAAACAAAAGGAATAATAAAAGGGGAGAAGGTGTGATCGTACACCTTAGGGAGAAGGGAGGCTTGGGCGTGAGAGAGATAATGAGGGAGGAGAGGGATTTCCAAATCTTGAAAATTCTGGAAATTTTTCTTGTGTCCACTAAAGTGACCGTACACCTCTATATATAAGAGTTTACATGAGTTGCTTGCAACCCAAGTCTCCTAATCCTTATCCAATAAGGATTTCTCATTTGTTTCCTTTTTGATTTCTCATTTAATTAATTAGGATTAATCAAAATAGAAACTAATTTTATCCATTAGTAACTAACTAACCAAATCCTTATCCAATAAGGAATCTTTTTAATTAGTAACTAACTAATTAATGATTAGTAACAAACTAATGGAATCCCTAACAATTAGGGAATCTTTAATTAGTAACTAACTAACTAACTAACCAACCTTATCTCATAAGGAGTTATTAATTAGAAACTAATTAAAAATTAAACAATAATATTATCCTCCTTGAAGTGGGCGTTCCACCCTAGGTGGGCCCCACTCCACACGCCCCCATGGGTTTCAAACCCATTTTGGTCTCTTATTTGATCTTCTATCAAATTCCCCAATGGGTCCTACCCATTTGGTTTTTCACATTTAATGTGATTCCACCTTTTAGAGCTTCACTATACCATATAGTGATTACTTAGAGAAATTAATTAATTTAATTATAAATTAAATTAAATACTTTAAGAAGGTCCTTGTGTGTGGGATCTAAAGGGATCTCCTATTTCCGGTTGTGGGACCAAGTACTTCACCTTTTTGGTTGAAGCATTGTTACTAGGAAACACCTTTCCTAAAACTCCATTAGGATCATAGAATGTTATCTAAGTCCCTGGACTTCCACCAATCACAATTAATGTCCATTAACACAATGTGACTAACCTCCAGAAAATAGAGAATTACTTGCAGGTATTTCTATCTCAAGATTTGTTTACAGATCATTCCCTCCACTTCCAATATTGTTATAAGCTTACGGGACAATATCTAATACTGTCTTTAATCCCTGGCTTATATTGAGAACTCATTCTCTTTGATACTTTTAGTCAAACTTGGACTTGCAAAACATTTTAGAAATTCTTTAAAAGAAATAATAATAATAATTACATTTCTTTTATACAGAAAATAAATTCCTCGATAAAACCATTTCATCGATAAATACCAGCGCTGGGTTTTCAAGTCCGGTTTTGACAAGTATCAACTCAATATTATTTACTCTATAAGAGTAGTGGAATCCTTGTCGAGCGTACACACACTTCTTCCAGTACAACGTAGATAACCCAACGAGCCCGTATTTAGTCCGGTGTGTTGGACATTGACGATTGACTACATCAAAGCTACATAGGCAAATACTAGAGAAGATGTCGACCTCTCAGGTTAAGGACAATCTGTCAAATGGACTACCCTAAATATAAAGACAGTATATTTCTAAGGGTATCCACTGAGCGATCCAGTTGCAATATAAGTATTTCTTACTTATATCCACATCTTAGTCAAGAGACCCTTCTCTCAGTGATTGAGATTCATCACTCCATCATATGGAACTAATAATGTGTAAGTTATTAGGAATACATTGTCCAGATGCATCCTGATTAACTTAGAACAATTTTAGGTCTACAAGGAACTGGAAAAACCATATCTCCTTAGCAATCAGTTATCAACTAATTGGATGGTTTTCCTACAATGTTACCTAAGGGACAAAGTAGTCTCATCCAATGAGATACTTTTGATATATTACCCAATGTAGAAGACAATGTGTGAATGTAAAATATGCATTTATTGATTAAAAATAGATAAATACAATTCCGGAATGGCTTTGTGGGCATATATGTCTAACAAAAAGTACGGCTGAGCATGGAATACTCAGCGAGTACAAACTACTAGCTAACCATAACAATAGCGAAAGCATAATAACAGTGAGCAATACAAGATTTTAATTTAAAGCAATAGTGAAAACATACGATACATAGCCATATCTTGACATGCGTGTATGAATGCAAAAACCTCGGTAAAACTCATGTCTCGGAAACCTTTTTCGTGTCTCGGTCAAATCATGTATGTGTCTCATGTCTTGTCTTGTATTTCATGTCTTGATTTGTTCTTGACTGGTATACTTGTGAGCCAGAGGCTAGCACCCTTCCTTGGGCTACCAACCTCCTTGTCATGTTCTTGTTCCATTTCACTTGTGAGCCAGAGGCTAGCACCCTTCACTTGGGGCTACCAACCTCCTTGTCATGTTCTTGTTTCATATCTCTTGTGAGCCAGAGGCTAGCACCCTTCCTTGGGCTACCAACCTCCTTGTCATATCCTTGTTTCATATCTCTTGTGAGCCAGAGGCTAGCACCCTTCCTTGGGCTACCAACCTCCTTGTCATGTTCTTGTTTCATATCTCTTGTGAGCCAGAGGTTAGCACCCTTCCTTGGGCTACCAACCTCCTTGTCATGTTCTTGATTCATTTCACTTGTGAGCCAGAGGCTAGCACCCTTCACTTGGGCTACCAACCTCCTTGTCATGTTCTTGATTCATTTCACTTGTGAGCCAGAGGCTAGCACCCTTCCTTGGGCTACCAACCTCCTTGTCATGTTCTTGATTCATTTCACTTGTGAGCCAGAGGCTAGCACCCTTCACTTGGGCTACCAACCTCCTTGTCATGTTCTTGATTCATTTCATGTACAAATACAACCTTGGAAAAAAACCCGGTTTCATGCATGCATGTGTGGTGTGTGTAGCACTTGTAATATCATGATGACAATATGACATGAAGAGTAGTGTATAGCAATTCAATCCATAGTATGACCATATAGGAATTTGAGTAATCTACGTGGCATTTGAATAGTTCATCATTCATAAGAACACATGCATAAGGCCTACTTTCATTTTCTTCATTTATGTCATTTATCCCTAGTTTAGGCATTTTGTCAAACACATAACATGCAAGGTTCCTTAATGGTTCATCTTCTTCTTTTTAGTGCATACTTTCCATCCAAAATCAAGGTATGTTCATTATTGGTAAAATGCCCATCCTCCATTTTCCATTCTACACACCACACATTCATACATCATACATTCGGCATCTCATCGCCTCAATCAACCCCTCATCCATGCATCCACACCATTTTCCTCATCTTGTTTATATTTAGTGAATATAATACATTTCATAAGGGAGAAATACATAGTACCAAAACATATAGTTCATAGAAAAACTAGGTTATTGTTAGGGGAAGTTAGTAGGGTGTACTAACCTTAGATCAAGGTTTGATCTTGAAGAAACCTTGAAATAGAAGCTCTATTTGGAAGGAGGAAGCCTTTGCTTGAAGGGGACTTGAGTTGGGGAAGAAACCCCTTTCAAAAACGTGAGTGAGTGCTGCCCTAGCTTGGAGAATGCACCTCCACCCGAGCTTGAGTTGAAATCTTGAAGAATACGTGCTTGGGGACGATCTAGGGTCTTCACCCCTTTGATTTCTTCTCCAAAAGCAACCTAGGTTTAGGAAACCCTTTTCTCCTCTCTCTTATCTCCTAAATCTCTCTAAGTATAGTGAATGATGCCCTAAGGCTCGGGCAAGCCTTAAGGAGAAGGGGTTTAACCCCCAAAAGACGATAAGGCCCTTACTGAAATTTCTGCAAAAACGCGAAGACCGAGCGATCGGTGTTAATGACCGATCGATCGGTTGCCTACCGAGCGATCGGTGTTTATGACCGATCGACCGGTCAAAAACTCACTCTCTGGAAAATTTCCCCATACAAAATTTCTGACCGTGCGATAGCTACCGATCGATCGGTTATGGACCGATCGATCGCTGAATGGACCGAGCGATCGGTTCTCTGTATGTCTGGACTGTTTTGACCATATCTTTTGACTCGCTCGTCGGATTTTGACGATTCAACTTGCGTTGGGTTCGTCTTTCAAAAACGCACATTTCTGACATTTCAGAATTTCCGATTTCTCTCTTATTTATTAATTCGATTATGAGGAAGGCCAATTAGCTACGAAAACGGTATTCATTAAGTATAGAAAAATCCGGGGTGCTACAGAAATTATCAAGGTGATATCTTAAATTTTTCTCTGAGCAATATTGATGTAAACCTAAATGTATAGTATGAAATATTGTCCTTCCTTTATATTTTGATTATGCCCAACAACCAGTATATTTTGAGTATGCCCGACAATGAGTTGTAGTCAAGAACCACCATTTGGTTGATAAACCAACACATAAATATATCTCCTAATATTGATATCAACCCACTTCAATGATTCTAACACACCGAGGCTCTCTAATGTGTGGACTTTGTTAGTGAATTTTTTTTTTGTGGTTTAGAAGGAAGTCCTCGAAATATTTGAAAATAATTTAAGATGTTTAAACTAGGAACCAATTTAGATTTTAAGCATGCATGACACAACTTGATTAAAAAATATGCATAGAGGAGAAGGAAATCAAGGTTTTTTTTTTATAAAAAAAGTTTTTCTCTTTATCTTTTCTTGGCTCTCTCATCTTCCTTACTCTTTTGACTGAGAGATTGAGTGGTGTAAAAGGATATACTATCTTTTAGTCTCTAGTTCTTTCTCTCACCCAAGAGACTCTTTCTTTTCTTTTATTTTTCTATTTTGTAAAAGTGGAAAAGAGAGTGGTATAAAAAAATCGATCAAACATCAATAAAGAGGAGATTGAATTATTTCATTAGTCTTATCTTGAATGCTACAATGCTCGGCTAACTCGTGATAAGGGGCGAAGGAGGAAACCAAGAACCCAATAAGATTTATCCTTATTTTAAATTTTAAATACTCCAAAATTATATTGCTACGAAAATATTAAATCTGGATTTTAATTAAGGTTTTATAAGATCTATCTTCTAATCCAAAGCATTTGTATGCTTATTGGATCGTGTTTAATTGGAGGATTTAGAAATTAATTTTAGGATTAGTCATATTATATTTTTGCTGAAATCCGGATCCCCTACTCTCATTCCACTTTAACAAAAGATTTAGTTGTTCCATTAGTTTTATTTTATTTTTAATTATCATCTTAGACTAAAAATTTTAAATCGGTTTTTATTAAATCTATTAAGAAATTCCAAATTAATCTTAGTACCCATTTAACAAGTCTCTGTGGATCAACCCCATTTTTTTCGTTATCTTACAATAGAAAGTGTACGATCGGGTTAATTATACTTGAGCACACCAATAGGCAACATGTCAAACCATACAGCATCTTTATAATTTTGTCTATTGAAAAATTTAAACATAGGTTTCATTACCTTTATTGAACCATGATATTTGGTAGGGTTGATGATGGTTCCAGCATGAAAAGTTGAATTTTTTGGAACATCTCTTCAAAAACCATATTGCCGCAGCTACCGGAGCCAATAACGACAGTGTAAACTTTTCCTAGGTACGACAAATGTTCTTTCTTAGTCATGGTTCTGGTTTTTTGCAGCTAATATGCGTTGCATCACAAGGAAGTTGCCTTCATCAGGATACACATCCTTCTTACTTTCTAGAATGACACCCGCAAACCTTAGATCAGCCACAATGTCTCTTTTTCGAGGTGTTCTGCAATTTTTTTTATTAAGTGGGTCCATTAAATTACTTACTTTCTTAGGACACTCGTAAGACTGATGTACACTTTCTCCACGTTAAAAAAAAATATTTATAAACAGAAGGATTTTGGATGAATCACCCAGTTAACTAGAACTGGATATTGGTTTAATCTAATTTGTCAATATTTGAAGCCAGCCTATTAGAGATGTTTTGTGTAACTAGATTAACATTTGAGGTACTAGGATATGGTTTCTGAATCAAGTTAATTTTTGGAAAGGTTATTGTTGTAGAACCTCTGCTATCTAAATATAGAAATCAATCTTCCCAAAACCTGGTTTAACTAGTTTTTAGTCTTTAAAGCATATTGTATAGCTTAGTCTAGAATTTTAGGTTTCATCATTACTAATTCATCCCGAATCAGAGTCCCCAATTAATATACATAATTGAGACACAAGTTGCTGCTTTATTTCTAGCAATTTGTTTTGACTTGAGAGTGAATAAAAGTAATCTATATAATCGGAAATAGCACCCATACCTTACCTTAAATGGTGAAGGCATTGATATAAAGTTTGACATAGTAGTGGGTAGAAATTTAGCTTTTTATGGAAGACTTCGTTAAATTAAAGCATGACCCCTTAATTGAATTGGTACAAACTTCACCTTTTGTTGGTCTAATTGATTCTTCCACTTAAAAAAACCTCAATGCTCTCCATCGGTGAATTCATCAAGTTATCAAGTTGCAGATGTCCCAAAAATTCTGGAACATCAACTGGAATCTTCCATTGTCTTTTCAAGAGCTTGGATAATTCTACCGGGAAAGGACAAGTTTTTTGAAAACAAAGACAAATCAAATCAAACACACACACACATAGAGAGAGAGAGAAAATACATGATTGATATGATCCCTATGTGCTTCGTTCTTCCCTTCCTATATCATGTAACTGCATTCTCTCCAGATTTCCCAAGAGTCCCTCTAAAAATCTGTCATGATACTGTTACCAATGCCTTTTAGAGCTAATTAAGTAGGATGGTCTTCAAAGTGCCTCACTAATTTCTTGAATTGCCTGTTTTTTGTTCCACATTCCACAAATGGGAAACTGTTTAATGGTGATAACTTGCCAACCTTATAAGACCCAAGTCTTCTATTGTTCTATACAGATCTAGCAAGAAATCTCTCCATTATAGTAATCGTTAGCGGAAAGTAGATGAATAGGCATAGAAGAAAGAACATGTTTGATTAGAATAAGAGACCCATTCATCATTCATATGCCACTCTTCGAGTCTTCGCCTGACCATTTTAACCACATAAATGATCGAAGTGACTAGTACGAGTACTCCCTCAAATGGAAAGCTCTTCGACGTTATAGGCAAGCTACTTTGAATGTCTTTCCTTGCAATTTTCATTTTCTGAGAAATATATGGTAACACTGATAACTAAGGGATTTTAGGAATTCTCCAATTAATTTATTCCTTTACCCCAATGGGATTTATATGGAGACGTAGAGGAATATATATACTAGGAAACTATATAGAAAATGGAAAATGCCACATAAAATAACTACCTTTCCCCTTGACATAATCCTCTTGTTGTCTTAAAGAAGCCAAACATAGAGCCATTAACTTAGATAGAGAAAATTGGTTTTGGAGGTGTCTGCTTATGTGCTTGATAAATGATCATTAAACCTATTAAACCCCAAACTCCGGGACAAACACTAATAAGAAAGTCCCATTGAAGGCTCTTGTATGCTTTCGTCGTATTCAACTTTAAAAAATACGCGCCTATAATCTTTCTATCAATATCTTCAACAATCTCTTAGGTGATGGAGATACAATGTATAATCCTTTTTTTTTTTAATTAGTAATCATCAAAATTATATAAATATATAAATGTAGATAAGAGTAAGAAGCAGGAAAGAAGAGTGGGGAGTTTATCAAGCAACAACAAAAATAAAAAACCTAATTGAAATGAGGTCCACTTGGGTGAAGCTTCATGAGGTGAGTGTGTGTGTTATGTGTGTTTCCTTTCACAACCTACAGTATCGCCTTGTGGTGTTATTGTGTCAACCAAAAAACAAAAATGAGGTAAAGAGTATTACATGTAGTAATTCTCACCCAATAAACTCGTCCAAATACAAATAGAGCTTCATTCTAAGATCAAGTGTCTAATGAGTAAGCAAATACAAGGTGAGGAAGAGGGCGAGTCCTGCAACACTCTCTTATTCCTCTTTCTAAATTATCCACGAGATGGCCCCAAGCAAAACACACAAAATTACTTTCGTGACCCCTATCCATCACACCAAAGGACCAACAAGATTTTAAAAATAAAAAAAAGGTTCTGAAATTAAAAAGGTAAGACCCAAACCACCCCTAGTCGAAAAAAAAAAAAAAAAAATGCCCCCAGATTCAATAAACAATAGTGTGTACAAAAGCAAAGAATTTACGTATTCTATTGTATTGCGGCACAAAAAAAAGAAGCAATTTTAGAAGTTCTCAATTTACAATGCAATCCAAAGTGATGAAATGGTGACAGCAAAGGAGACCACAATAGACAGCAAACTCTCCTCCCTGTCCCAAGGCCACTTGAGACAATATACCTATCATTTTCTCTTTTAAGGAAAGGAAGCTGTTTCCCAGTTTCTTTTTTTTTTTAAATTCAATCCACCCACTGGTGACCCTATTAAACTTCGAGGGCCAACAATATATTTGAAATCCTGAAAGGAAAAGACACAAAAGAATTCAACACTTATATTGTTGGCATGAGAGGTATTTGAATTAGAACCAGTAAATAGTAGCTTTCTAAGGCATTCTCCAGTTTCATAGTTCCGAGGGATGATCGATTCCATAGCCTAAATATCTACACCTTCATTTCGAAGGGGGAACCAGTTTTTTGACAGTTGCATTGTTACTGCACCTGAATTTACAGTTCTGCTGTCCCCCAAAAAATCTTAATAGGAGAGATACCTTCTACAAGCAAGTGAGGGAAATAAATGCATTAAAGAAACCCCACAAAAAATTAAGGAAAACGCCGAAGATCATGTATAACCAAAACTTCAGCTGCTGCCCCGACAGCTACATCCTTTCCATTGCAGGTGTTGTCATTGTTGCCATATTGCCATTTTCCATTGCCATAATTGCTGGAGCCACACTTCTTTTACCAGGTTCACCTCCATCATTTTGCAACTAGACACGCTTCTTTTGTAGGGTAGCTGCAGCCAACTGTTGCCGCCTCTTCCCCCTTGGAATCTTACCAGGGAAAGCCCACCTCAACAATCTCCCCCATATGTAGCAGCTCGAGAACATGAGGAAAGCCCAGAGCAACAGCTTCCCTCCTAACGCCTCTGGAAATTCCACCAACTTCAGCCAGTCATCAAGTCCCTGAACAAATCCGATGTGATGATCGTGAAGAACCCAACAGCAGCCAACAGGGCATACAAGAATGGCTTATTCTCTGGGATGCTCTGGTTGAACGGATGTCCCATGTTCACAGCAAAGGTGGCCACCTGGATCATCAATCTCACCATGTATGAAACCGTGTTCACCAGGTTGGGGTGGAAGTCAGAGTCTGGCTCAATGCATTCATCTGGCATGTACTTGCCAGCTTCATTGACAGAAGAAATCAAGAAAAGGAGGTGGATTGCAAACTGTCTTAGGAGAGAGAGGAACATGTAAGCACTGAATATGTTGGGGTGAGGCCGAGCAGCCGAGAGGGTTTGGATGGGGCGAGCATGGGAGATAAAGAGGAAAAAGGCAGCCGTGAAGATGCCGCTGATTGTGGCTTGGACGTCACCAAGCTTGACGCCATCCAGGTTCATAACACTGAGGACATAAGCCGTTGCGAGGCAGTTAAGGTCAAGTATCTTAAACATCTGGAGCCGAATTATGTCCTAAGTGGGGGCCACAGATGCATGCTTTGCGGTGAAGGGTGATGCCATTGAAGCATCCCCCAACCTGACAATGGGTGGGCCACGACCATCACCCTCTTCATTCATATCGTCCATAAGCCGCTTCAGCCTCTCCCGCTGCATCTCTGCAGGTGTTAAATTGCGGTTCCCTCCTGAGGGGCCACTAGGATCCGACCGGGCCACTGCTCTGCTTCTTGTAGAACCATCTCCATTAAGAACAGGGGTTTTGCCTGAACTTGGTGACTCCAATCCAGCCTTTGGTTTCTTTGGTTTGGCTTTGGACGTTTGTGGGGACGAATCTCCGGGTTGAGCTGGTGGCACTGAAATCAGGAGAGCAACTCCTACATGAGCCTGAAAATAGTATTAGATATATTTGTTTCTCATTTTTTTAATGATTCATGAAACACGTGTCAATAACCAAATCTAAAAGACATTAAGCCACTCCAACTTATTACAATGCAAGACTAAAAATCATAAGCTTCATATGCAGGGTCATGATCTACCTCTGTTGATTCATGTAGTAGGTGTTCTCAGTTTATACAATTGCAACATCAAATAAGCAAATATTAGAAAACCTACTCTAGAGACCAACTTGAATGTATACCAAGGTTAAATGTTGCTCTTGTTTATCAGAAATACAGTCCACAATAATCTGCATCAAGAACCTAAAGCCTATGAGATAAAACACCAAATTGGTTAGATTAAGAGAAAATGTTTCCTGTATCCAGTTCAGAGTAAAAATCTAGAAGGGAGATGCATCTTACAAGTGCCAGATGAAATGACAGGCTGAAGGGGATCCGTGTGTTTCACGACCTTACCCTCTCCCCATGGAGCAAAATCCAGGCTATTAGACCTCCATGACGTGGAAACAAAAATACAGGGTCTTTCCACTTTTTTGCTATCTAAAGGTAAAAAATCAAGGCTGTCATTCCTAATGAAAAGTACAATAAAGTAGGATTTGAGGCTGACGTGAAAAGGGCCATTGCTGATCAAGAGCTTCACCTATTATATAGACAATCTGGAGTGACCATGTCAACCCTTCACATGGCTAGAAAAGGGGCGACCATCCATAGAAAGAGTGGACTGGATGGTGGGTTCTGAAAATTGTGTGCAAGAGTACAACTGTACAAAGACCCCCCCAAAGCCCAACCCACTCTTTGATTTTGGAGAGCTGATGTACTAAAATTTGAGTTTTCCTTCTAAAGAAGAATGATTCTCCTTAAATTATGGAAATAATTTCATGAAGATTGGATATGATGATCAATATGCATGGTGTGCGGAAATTTTTTTTGATGTTTTATTTTTTCCAAATTCAACTAGTGTATTGCTAATCGGTTTATATTAGATTCATATTTAATTGAATTTCTTTCTATCATTTTTTTCTATTTCTTTTTCTGTTGAGAGTCAGATTCATTTTTTCTTTAATAATGCTAATTTTATTGACATCAATATAAACTGACTTGGTTCAGTATTAGAGCAGTAGAGATTTACCTCCAAGCATCAATTTGGTACAAGAGCGGGAGAGATTTATCTCGATGCATCAGCCCTATCCACTAAAATACCATATCATAGTAAACGTAATTTTTTCCAAGGCCAAATTATTTCAATTTTCAGGATGGACTGGGTCCAGGATTCACATCCAAAAGATCTGAACTATCAATCTCAAATATAATATAAGTTGATTGTGGTCATAGTCCAAGTAGAGTGATCCCTACTCCAGAAAACACCTTGATCCAATTTAAATAGGCGCCAGGACAATGATCATACTCAGAAGGCCAAGAATTCTGCTCAAAATTATCAAGCATACATGATATGAATCTAACAGGATGAATGACCAATACATACTTTCTAGGCTCAAGTTAGGTTCAGATAACCTTGACAGAGCCAGTACTCTTTTCAACTGGTAAACCTTTTGTTCCTTTAAACAGTTGCAGATTCCTAAAACACTTCAATCAAGCATAAAACGTATATTACCTGCTTCAGAGCCCCAACATCATTGGTTCCATCTCCACACATTAATGCCATCCTTCCCACTGTTTTAAAAGTGGTCATGATGAGTTTCTTCTGCTCAGGAGCAACCCTTGCAAAAACCTGAAATCATTGTTGGAGAATGAGTTACAACCTTCACATAGGGGATGACTTGGAGAACAGCCGAAGTCTGCTCTAACATTTCAAAGCAGTCCCCTCCAATACAGAAATCATGAGAGTCCGACAAAGCTTCTACCTCTTTCTCACTGTAATCACAAATCCTTGGGTAAGTGACAGTGAGATGAAATCTGATAGCAAATCATCATCAGCATTCCTTGAGCTCCATAAAAGAAATGAAATGAAAAAAACAAGAAAACTCAAGTTCAATGATTGGACATATTTGTAAGCATAGAATAAACAGAGAAAAAAGGTATACTGTTTTGAGAGACAACAATTAACAATCTTAACTAAATTCAAGATATCCTCGGCAGTCATAACTTTACCATTATGGAATGATCTCAGTCTCATCTGGTGAAATCCATTCAAATCCTTCACCACTCTTTGCTGGACTAAGAATCATTGTTGGTTTCGTAAAAATATGAACTTGGCTAGCAACATGGCAAGCTGTCAAAGCTTGATCGCCAGTAATCATCACCTAACATTAGAAAAAACCTTGGTTTCATGTTATTGTGAAAAGTAAGGAAACTACGAACTTAACTGGTACAAATCTAAAGAGTAACCCAAAGAGAAAGGCTTAAGCAAAGACCATAACCACTCATAGGAAGGGAACAATCCAAAGAAACTTGTTCTTGCTCCGAAAAACGTATCTAAACCTTCGGCCAGTCATGGGCATGCTGCTCCCACAAACAGTCCCAAGTAACATAAAGGCCACCTTTCCATGCATTGAAAGAGGTTATTTAAGGGATCTATAGTAAAGCTGGATTAGGTCACCTAACATAATAATATGAAGTTATCTAAGCAGCACCTCCATAGGTGAGTTTTACGAATTGTAATCCAGAACGATATTTTTCAGAAAGCATAACCTAGAGCAGGATAATCAATGCTCTCATCTCCCTCCCAATGGATTGTCTTCAAAATTTCTCATTAAGAGTGATGCCACAGACCCCCTCCAACAATCTAGCAATGTTGAGAAGATAACATTTACTCAAGTAAAGATTCGGCTCAGCCATGTAATACTTACCAAGTCATGTGAGGATCCTTTTAATTCTGACAAAACAGAAGCCGAATCAGCTCTAATGGGACAATTAAAAACCTGAAATATAGACGATAAGCATTTTGTTACAACAAAGACGTGAAAAATAATAAAAACTTCACCCACTATACTGATATGAATAAATGTCATGCACACGAAGATGAACTTAGTATAGAATTGCAACAAAAGGATTTTGACAATTGTGTACCGCAAAACCAGCAAAAGTAAGGCCGCTCTCCACTAAATCTCTATCCAAGCTTCTAGCTTCACTAACCTGACATGTAATTAAAAAGTTAAAATAAAAATTATATTCAACTATTTAGGAAACCCAGAATAAGAATGAGGAAGTAATGGATAATATAAACTCAAGAGCACACCATAATCATAATGCTTCCTTCCCATTTTAGGAAGCATATGTCCGAAAAATAGGATAATTAAAGCTAACTAAAAAATTAAGATAAGAAAATTCAAACATGCTCCCAGAATACTGTTAATCCTTGCCAGAATGTCCAGTTAATGAATACTGACATCATCACTGGATGACTGGAGTAAAGTCTCTAGTGCTTAGGTTGCATTATAAATGGCATTGTATCTAGTCCCCAGGACAGATACCATATGACAGGAATTTTCCAAAGACAAGAGCTATCACTTTTTTCTTTTCGTTTTCTAGATAAAATCTCTCTCAGTGCATTTCACATTATTTTCACAAATTTACCCCATAATAAATTGAAGTTCTACTCCTGTTTGGTGAATGTGTATCTCCATTACTAGGAATCTAATTTCTTGCATCAGCAGTAACCCCATTATATTGTACATCGTGACTACTGATGACATAACTAATTGGTACAGAAAGGAAAGACTTCAGGTCTTTGGACTTAATAACTAGTAACAGATGAAATGTTTTGTCTATTTGAAAGAAAGACGAGATAAAATAGAGAAAAAAACAGCTCTGATGGCTTTGGACAATAAATCCCAAAGAGTTCTTACAGTCATATATGGAAGAGCTTTGCATGCGAGAGCCAAAACTCTAGACCCTTGACGTGTATATTTCTTGTAGGTCTCAAGATATGATGACGACACATCAATCAGCCTATCCTGGATAGTTTCTGGTGCACCCTGAGAAAAATGCAGTTGTTTAAAAAAAATACAATGAAGGATTCAGCTTTAAAAAAACCAAAAAAAAAAAATAGCATATCACAACATTTTCCATATAGATATGATTACTTTTTTCTTTCGGCTTTTCCAAATAAGCAGCAAACCTTGTTGGGAGAAGCAGAAGCAATACATCAGCTAAATAGCACATTCACATTAAAAACTTATCACACCAACTCAATACAGAGCAACAAAAAGAAAAAAGACAGAAGAAAAGCAGATATTTTTATTTCCTTCTGTTTTTCTAGAGCTACATATAGGATTTATAACTACATGAGGAAAACTATGGAAAATCATTCATTTTCCATAATGGAAAGAGTCTCTCCTTATACAGTCAATTTGCTGGCTTAATTATTGGTAAATTATCCAACACTCTTGGTTCTATTTAGTAAAGCATTCACACCTTTATTGACCTTTCGATTGTGGAGCTGACCAAAAAAACACGTGGGAGAAAAGAAACAAAGAAATTTGCGCTCAACAACCTTCCTCAGGCTCATGCCCCCCTTGTCTATTTTCTCCCTTATATAATAACTTTATGTTAATGAAATGGTAATTCTTAAGAGAACACTTTCCTTTGCCGACAATGTTTTGATTGACAACCTCAAGATAAAAACTTTCATCATGAGTGCCCAATAGATTAAAATTTCAAATTACTTGAACACTGATTCCCAAATTAGAAATTTCCTGAAGTGGATACACTCTGTTAACTTTTGTTCATGCACTGACGACTGATACTTTATAAAGGACTAATCAAATAATAATTTACAGATCATGATCTTTAAATACATCAATTTTTAATGATAAGTCTGAAGAAGGAACAAAACGCAACCACCAAACCTTCACAAAGGCCAAAAACTCCTCCTGCACACGAACAACAACAACCATTCTTTTTAAGTGAGATGCAAAGTGGTGCCTCTGAATAATCTGCACAGCATTGCCACCACCCCTGCAGTTCAAGGAAAAGGAGACAGATGACCATCAACCGGCAAATGGTGACACAAAGAAGAGGATACTAGAAATCAAGGAAATGTTTGCTGCTGTTAAGAAGGAAAACAGATGATAATAACAAACTCAGAAACCAGAACACACACAGACACAAGCAAATGCAGCACGCAACTCTCATCCTAGCTTCTACTTACACCCCCCACATGCGGACGCATCTAGCTTCCAGTTATACGCTTTGTCATTTCTTTGTACTTTCTGAGCCATCTGGTGGAGCTGGAGCCAAAATGTAATTGATAGCATACTCCCCTAACAAAAGCGCGCACACACGTACATGCTCAACAATCATCTTAGCTTCTACTATACCCGCACTCAACTCATCCGAGCTTCTACTTCTACCTCTCATCACCTTTTCTTCACCCCCTCCGGGCTATCTGGTGGATCTGGCGGTTGGAGCCGCTGTATTCCATAACTTACTCTTCCAACCATAGACTACCTTGGATTCAGTATTTTCACTTGCTCTTGAATTTACTAATGCAGGCATAGCACAATCTTTCATGGACACAAACACATGCACGCACGTGCACAAGCATGCATGCTCACACACATAGGTATATAGTTGCAACATAAAGCACCATCCATACAGAGAAGAAAAAGAAATTTATATGATTAACTGACAAGCATACAGGGAAAGAATGAAAATAAATCAAACAAATTGATAATTAGGGTCATCTGGAATAAATCCGGTATTCTCTAATTTTGGAAACAAATCAATTCCTAAATTCTCAGAATGAATTTGTGATGAGAATCCACTTGGAAACATCTGGTCATAATCCACTTTGAAGAACAAAAACAACATAATCATATTTCAATGGGAAAGAAACAAGGATCATTGTAAACTAGGGAAGACAAGGGTGGGGTAATTTGGGGGAGGGGTTAGTGCTGAGGGGTGAAGGTGGCAATGGCGATGAGGGTGAAGGTCGTGGTGGTGATTGCAGTGGCGGTACGTTGGCGTTGAGGATTGTGGTGATAGGAGGTAGCAATGAGGATGGTGGTGGGGGTGGTGGTGATGAGGATTGTGACGATGAGTATGGTGGTGGTAGTATGGTGGTGGTGGTTGGGGGGGGGGGGGGGGGGGGGGGGGGGGGGGAGGGGCAATGGCAGTAGAGGAGGCGGTGGTGAGAGTTAAAGATATTGCTCCTTCTAAGAATTGTTTCACAGAAGTGACTTTATTTTGTTCCCAAAATTCTTTTAGAAACTCACTCCCGAGAGTGATACTAAACGACTCCTTAGCTACTAGAAAACTCTTCCGAGAATCATAGCCATAACACGATTGGTATCTATACGAAAGGATTCCTCAAAATAGTCTATATCCAAGTAAAACTCGTGAGACACACAAGAAAACTTCAACTATGCCATAACAAAAAGCAAGATTTATAAAGATGTTGAAGTTAGACTAGTGATTCAACTTATTTTGGATGTATATTCAGAGCGTGGTTCAAAATATCAAAGTGTATCCACTGGATCGGTGTAATACGTATCAATTTTTAGGGGTACCGATACATTTGAACACATGCCTACATGGTTTAAAATTCCAGTACGTATCGGCCAATACGAGCGGATACGTATCCTGTTTGGAGCTACTTGGTACCCTAGTACACTGAAAAAAAAAATCCCCTTTATCGACCTCGTATCGGCCTATATCGTCTGTATTGGGCCCGATACGGTGAGTTTTTCAGTTAAAATTTTGTTCTCTCCTTCTATTTGCACTAGGATCCACAACACAGACCCCATACACACAACTTATTTACATAAAATATTATCCAAGTAAAAGATTTTAAATTAATTTTACTTTCAAATACTTAAGATATTTGTATGTACATAAGGTTATACCCCTCATTTGAATTCAATAAAAATTATCCTACATTCCAATTCCTAAAGAATAAAAAGTCAACTTTCCAGCTTAAGAACAAAATTCTCTTTTTATCACCTTTTAGAGATTAGGTCAAAATTTCAACGTTCAAATAGTAAGGTATTTCTCAAATATTAAAATTTTATAAATTCTACTATATCAAAAAATTACCAAAACCTAAAAGTCCGGGACAAAAGTCTCATATTTTAGTCTTCAAAAATATTTTCATCTACAGGGTCAAAAAGTCAACTAATAGTGTAACAATTTAGTATACAAAGACTTACATTTAAGCTTGTTGGAGGTCTTCATTTAGTTTTTTCTTAGCTTATATATGCATTAAAAGAAGTTTCATGCAAGGTGTATCCAAACTTTTCCTTGAATATCCAAGCATTTCTTAACATATTCTTATTTTTTCCGTTGTATCCATTTGATACGGTCTGTAACGACCCGGAATTTTAATATAATAAAATTATGTGTTTATAGGTCCTTAATGGAGGTTAATTAGTTAATTATTTGTTAAATTAATAAAAAGTGGATTTTGCTCAGGATTGAAGTGCACCAAGAAAATCTCAGTATCTTTTGGCGAAAATCGCACACAGTGTGCCGGTCGACTGCCGAGACACACCCCTACCGTATCGGTTCCATCAGGTACCATTTCGCGGGACCGCGGAGCCATTATGTGTGATAAAATTGAGAAAAACGGAAAATTTTCATATTTTCATAAATTAAGTGGGACCCAATATCTGATGGAGATCCTAATAGAAATCCTTGCGGTTGACACTAATGCGTGTCGGTCGGCCGTGGGGACTAATGTCTGTCGTCTCAGTAGTTAGTTATCTCAAACGAAGAAGCGACAGCGTGTTTTGTGTCCGAAATCAGAAAATTAGTGGGTTTTGTAATTTTCTTCCGGACTAAAGTGTAGCTGTAAAAACTCAGTATTTTTCTCCGAAATTTTTACAGTAGGTGTCGGACTGCCCCAAGTCTGGTCACCTAAAATGTCGAGACCCAAAACCCACCCTAGGAGTTAGAGTGAATCGTGGACGACTAAATCATGACTTACATGACTTGCTTGACAAACCACCTGCAAAACACCCACAGAGCATATACAATAGAGGATAACAGCGGAAGCATAACTATAAGACACAGCGGAAGTCTAACAAACCTCTAAGTATATACACATGGTCCAAGTTTTAATACAAAGAAATCAAAACAAAGAAAGTGCGGACATGCCCGCCAAAATACATGGATATAATCACTCATGCTCACCCACAGCTAATCCACTCAGAATCTAACACCACCTACTGATAACCCTTTACGGGAGGTTCCTCCAAAGGCTCCTCAACGTACTCCTCCTCCACCCATGGACCAGGAGTACAAACATCAAATGGAGCAGCAGCTCCCTCAGAACCTGCTGACATAAGAAGTACGGCTGAGCATGGAATACTCAGCGGGTACTAAATATTAACCAACAGTTATAGCAAGAGATAGCAATGCATACCCAGGAAACAATATAGATATATATGAATCAGGAACAGTTAATATCATACAAAGAAATAAGGAAATTCATAATCATGCTTGCAGTTCATGAAAAGCCGATAAAATCCTTGAAAAACACCATGCACTTGACTTGACTTAAAATACCCTTCGCGTAATTGGGAACTTATTTACCGTGTCATGCTTGTCATGCTTGTATCATGCTTGCTTATTCGGAATTTAAACATGTTCACATGCCTAGTTGCCGTTCATAGCCCATCGCAACTAGTATCCTATATGATGAATGATATGCCTAGTTGCCGTCATAGTCCGTCGTAACTAGTATCCTATATGCTGAATGATATGCCTAATATGCCTAGTTGCCGTTCATAGTCCGTCGCAACTAGTATCCTATATGCTGAATGATATGCCTAGTTGCCGTTCATAGTCCGTCGCAACTAGCATCCATGCGAAATGTATATGCCTAGTTGCCGTTCATAGCCCGTCGCAACTAGCATCCATAGTTGCCGTTCATAGCCCGTCGCAACTAGCATCCATGCGAAATGTGTATGCCTAGTTGCCGTTCATAGCCCGTCGCAACTAGCATCCATGCGTGTCATGCCATGCCTTGAGTGTCATGAGATGCTATGCCATGCATGTAATGCGATGCCATGCCATGCGTGTAATGCGATGGGATGAGAGACCCTTCCCTATGCAATGCTTGATCATCTTGTCCTTGCCAAAAGCGAAGTGAAACATATCGTAGGATATGCCCCACCTCTACATCTCGTCTTTGAAAACATCGGTAAATCACGTCGTTTCATGCCGTGCTCGTGTAATCATGTACACACTTGCGATAGACATTAAATATGACATTTTGGGGAATTCACAATACATTCCACATTACCATATATACAAGTAATAAATTAAACAATTTAGGGAAAGCGCGAAAACACACTATCATAACCTTAGCAATTTTCATAAATGTATAAGCATGCATTTTCTCTATTTATTATTCTTTTCATTCATCTTGGCATTTCATCAAACATGGTGTGTTCATTATTGATTTACTCTACAACATGCTTTTCTAGATGGATTTTACTCAAATCATGCATGTATGTTCATTATTGGAACAATGCCCTCCCCATTTTAATCATCACAACACAACCATTGGCATCCAATCTCCCATTCCATCTCGATTCACCATTCACAACCATCCATCTCATAGCACGTGTAAATAAAGGGAAAAGAGGAACTATAACTAGGAGGGTAGCAAGAAGTACCGACCTTGAACAATGAGGGGAGAAACCCCTTTCCAAAACGACTGTGTAGCTGCTGCCCTAGCTTGGAGAACGCTCTCCACGAGTGTTTGAGCCGTGATCTTGGAGAAGAGCCGAGCTTGAAGTAATCTAGGGTCTCAAAACCCTTTGATTTCTCTTCCAAAGACAAGCCCTAGGTTGGAATCGCCTTCTCCCCTTTCTCCTATTCTCTCAAACTCTCTAAGTGTCGAATGATGCCCTAAAGGCTCGGGCAAGACTCTTAAGGTAAGAGTAAACCGACCAAAAGACCATAATACCCTTACTGAAATTTCTGCAAAAACGCGAGTACCGAGCGATCGGTGTTAATGACCGATCGATCGGTTGCCTATCGATCGATCGGTTTCATAATCGAGCGATCGGTTAAAATTTCACTCTGAAAAATTTTCCCATACAAAAATCTTGACCAGTCGATAGCCTCCGAGCGATCGGTTTTGGACCGATCGATCGCTCCATGGACCGAGCGATCGGTGGTTTGCAGGTCCAAACTGTTTTGGCCATAACTTTTGACTCGTTCGTCCGATTTTGACGATTCAACTTGCGTTGGGTTCGTACTTCGAAAACGAACATTTTTGATGTTTTGGAATTTCCAATTTCTTCCTTATTTATTAATTATAACTCTTTAGAGGCAAAATGGCAACGAAAGTGTCATGCATTAAATGTGAAAAAATTCCGGGGCTTTACATAAAATTTCGTCAAAATCGGACTCTATGTAGTAAGGTTTCGGATACCGTAAATACAAAAAAAAATCAAACATTGGTCAAACAGTCAACCGGTCAAACGAGTTGACCGGTCAACTCCACACCTTATTGGTCATGTGGTTTTGCACATGATCCCATCTCATTACTTATATAAAGAGGGTTAAAACCCTCATTCTCCCACAAATTCTACAGAGCCAGATTGCTGCCCGAACTATTTTAGAGAGAGAAAGTGAGGAGAGAAAGGAAGAGAGAGAAAGAGGAGAGAGAAAGGAAGAGAGAAAGGGAAAGAGAGGTCCCCCTTGGGTCCCCGACGTGTTGGAGGCGTCTGATTTTCTCTCCAGTGTATCGCTTTGCATGTAGAGAGAGAAAAAGGTAAAGAAAGAAAGTGGGGAGAGAAAGTTGCATGCGCTCTACCTTGGGGTTGATCATCCTTCTGAGCGCATTGATGGTGTCCATTTCTGCTCTAGACGCCTCAAAACGCGTGAAGCAAGTAAAACCCTTCTCTTTTCTTCTCTTTTTCCGCTTATTTTGCTATATTATTTCATGTGAAGTATATGCATGTCTTTTGACGTGAATGAAAAAAGGTCGGAGACCCCTATGTGATGTTGTGATTTTATGTGGTCCCTCGGGGAGCCCAGATCGGGTCCCGGGTAAATTGTATCGCCACTCTAGGGTGACGAAAAGTTGTTTTGCATGTCCTGTAAGGCTATGGAGACATCCATTAGCTTGAAAACGTTCCCTAACGGGACAGTGTGTTAACGGAGTTAGTTCACCGGGGCGAGGCCCAAGTATTTCAGTTAATCAAGCGAGGCTTGGGTTAACTGGGGTTAACCTGTGGTTAGAAAATCTAACCAGGGTTAAGTATAGTCCGTGGTTCCTCTTTGACTAGGTCAGGAGAGACGGTGTCCAGTAAGGCCCGGGGTTCCTCCGTGACTGATAGTCGGGAGATGTCGGTTTGTTTGTCTAGGTCGTCCTTGGTGCCTCTTGGACTAGGTCAGGAGTGGCGGTGTCCTGCATGGCCCGTGGTTCCTTTGTGACTGATAGTCGGGAGATGTCAGAGTCCTAGGGAGTTTAAAGTAGCTGAATATCAGATAGTGTATAGTCCGGGGTTTCTCTCTGGGTGGGTTAGAAGATGTCGGCACCGTATCTATCGGGGTCCCTTCTTAGTGGAACGTCAGGAGATATCGCCATTGGTATAGATGTCGGGGTTCCTCCGTAGACTAGCCAGAAGATGACGATAGGCAGGTTGGTCGGGGTTCCTTCATGACTGATACCCAGGGCGATGGCGGCGAATACACGGTAGATGTGGCCAGTCAATTGAATGGAAAAGTATGTCCTTATTGGGTGAATGTCCGTGTTGTGTGTGTAAGCTTCGGATACGAAGTGGTCTGAGTTGGTATACTTAGGGTTGGTGTATTTGTTTGAGTTGGTAGACTCGTGGTTCGGTATGGAATCGTCGGATTCCAGGTAAGTTAGGTTGGTATATCCAAGGTTTGGTCGTGTTCGGGTGAAAGCCTGAACAGCGTGTGTGAGTCAAAATGACTCAATGTATTATGGTTAGGATTTAGAGACTTTAAGCTGAATAATTGTGGGCTGTGGCCAATTAATAGAGTCTCAGGACTCGAAATGAAACATGATTGGTGATCAAAATGATAACTTGGTAATATAATACATTCATAACTGAACTTCATAATTGGAAAGTAATGTGAGGTCGGGAACCTCGGTTAGGATGACGTAACCCTAAGTGACCTTGGGTCACAGTTTATTATATACTGTTCTATTTCACTGTAACATGCAAATTGAATTGTTTATTATATCATTATTGATGCGTGTTATTATGTGGAAAATAGTTTAGAAGGATTGTGGTTTTATTGGGCTTCATAACTCACTGAGTTTTTGTGTCAGCAGATCTTGGAGCTGCTGACCAGTAAGTGAAAAGTCCAACTGGATATTTTGGAAGCTTGTGCAAGTTGTACCTGGCGTGATAGAGGTGCCTACTTTTGTAAAACAAATTTGATGTAAGTAATACAGGTATATGGTTTGTATGATGGCTATTGTGATGACATGTGTTATTTGCTTTTTGGAAGCATCTGATAAATGTTTAAATTTCCCGCATTTTCGCGGGTAAAGTCTTCCGCTTGCATGATTGACAACGGACGCGAGTCTCGGAACTTGACTCCTAGGCGCGGGTTCAGGGCGTCACACTGTCTGATACGACGATCCGTATCATCTTTTAAACTTACCATACAACACCCGATACCGATATTTTGAACCATGATATTGATACGTATACAAAATAGATTGATTTTACGTATTTTTCATACTTTCTTTCATAAAATTAATGTATCAATTGATACTATTGAGTATCATAAAGATATCGGTCAATACTGTTAAGATACCTACGAATACCAATACATTGTAGAGTGAATAAAAACTGAATGGGGGCATATTTGCGTATTGAAAAACATCTTAGAACCCCTTGTGAGCCTATTTTCCTTCATTGATCGAATTCTATGTATAAAGCAATACATTTGTTGTTAATTTAGGTTTAAAAACAAGATCTAGGCGTTTGATTTAAATTCAAAAGGTTTCCCCAAAATATTGAATGTATAAATTTTCATTTGTTCCGTTTTTAGTTGTTTAAATTGATGCAAATAAGTTGCAATCAACCCAAAGTAAGTAGATCTATTGATTTTTATGAACTAAAAATCATTTCTGAGGAGAAATCGATGATTTTTCCTAACCTCTTTTTTAATCTAAAAGCTATAAAATCTTCATTTTTCGAAAGATACCTTTAAAGTAAGGTTGAATAAAATGAAATGGTTAAGTCTATGATGATCTGCAAGAACCACTAACCCTAATCTTTGAATATATTATTATTCAATTAAAAAATAAATTATAAGTTTTGTGTATGTACATTGCATTAAAATAAGTGTATACAATAAATTGTATACTTTGAAGGGTAGATAGTCCGTAAGAAGTTATTTAAATTTTTAGATAGAAATTTATTGAAATTTTGTTTCAAAATTTGGAATTATTTATATTGTTATAAAAAATGTAAAATTTAATTAGCTACACTGAAATACTATTAATGATCATTGTTTCTTTCAAAATCAGTTTGAAATTGCTCAAAGAAGAGTATAGAGCGCATCAAGTGTAGGGTGGCAATAAGCAGATTCAATAGATGGTGATAGGTTAAAGATCAAATGTAGATTTCTGTGGGTTCGAGTTTCTAGATGGTGGGATCACTTGATTGGAACAAAATTTTCGGATTGGTACGTAAACATCACCGTTTCCCTATGTGTCCTAGACCCTGATTGAGAAAAAGGCAAAAAGTAGCGAATGGCTATGGTTTGTGTTTCATACCTGTTTATCAACATGTTCGCCTTTTTTAACTTGTAAAATTCATAACCCTCGTATGTATGGTTATAACGTAGTTGAAGGGTTTCATTTTGTATGTTTTTAACTTGTATTTGCATTAAAAGAAGTTTCTGCAAGATCACTAATTTATCCTAAAAAATCTACCGTGTCTTAGAAATATCTCTTGTTTCCGACGGATCAGCTATGCAGCTAGTATCTAAAACCGCCTAAACTGAATGCTTCCCGATACGCGGCATTTGAACCTCTGGGATCCTCAGATTTGCCACTTGTTAGTGTATCTGAGGTAACACTAACCCGGGATCCTTCAACGTACTATGTGGTGTTTTCAGATGGTCATCTATTCTCAAACGCATGTGATTTGATGCTTAAGAGTACAGTGCCAGTACCAACTCTGTAGCAATGGTTTTTCCCCCCCCCCCAGGTTTTCTAAAAATTAAAATTTTGTAGAAATCATCTATTAGTCATTAAGAATAAACTACTTGTCAAGGCATTTGTATATGAAATTGCAGTAAAATAGCACGTGTCTGATTGACGTCCAATCTGTAGGGCTGTTTGAAATTTAAGTGATAGAGAACTCCACCACCCTACGGGCAACATATCTCACCCACTTCGTTTGGTCTTGGCCATGCATCGAAACAAAGATTTTAAACCTTTCAGACACAGACACGCCGCCATTACCAGCAGAGATTGAAATACTGTCTCTCTAATCTTCATAGGAAAAATACAGAGGAATAGCGTCCTCCCAAAAAAACATCGCAGATGGTAGATCGTTGGGGCACCTTATTGACGTGTTCTTGCAGATTATCTGATCACCATGGACACTCACGAACGCCAATTCCCCTGTTTGGATTGTGGTTAGCGAAGCCAACCAAGCCTACCGAGGAATGGGCAATTATCGCGCCAGTTCAAACCGTCAGACAAGAAAAAGAAGATGCCCGCACTAAAGTACTGGTTAGCTGCTCGTGATTCAGCACCACTGATAAAGACATGTCAGCGAAGGTCAGCTCTGATCAGCCAAACTATGTAGAACATAGCTAGATTACTTTTTCTCTCTAATATTCAGCACACAGCAGCCAAAACAGTACAGCAATTGGCCATAAATTGTTTGATCATAACTGTTGGCAAATTTAATGAAGTGGAGATCCCGTCAAAGTCATTTCCCGGACTCAATTGAGTCTCCATACTATGTTGAACAAAATCCTCTACGAAAGATGCAGGTTTGTGCTAATGAGCACCTTATTTTTTCTTATCATCCCAAGTTCCACTCCTGGGTATCATTAGCAACCTGCCACCTTAGACATTCTGTCATCCCATACAGAATAAAAAAAAGGAAGAAGAATCTTACCGAAACGATTTATGAAGCAAGGGGAAAGCACTACCGGCAGAAGGGAAGAAAACCATAACAGCAAATCGTCGGTGAGGAGAAATTCCGGCAGAGTAACGGGATGCAAAAATTCAAGTGAAGAAGAAGTACCAGGTCTTCGGTACTTATAGGCCAGACCATGATTCTGAGGACGATAATGACCTCAATCTGTATCGTACGCGTGTCCACACATGTAGACAGCCCGAAGGGCAGGATGGTCTTTTGACCAAATTAAGTAACCGTCGGGAAACACGAAGCGTCCGGAAGATAATGATGACAGCCTGCTAGGTATTTATGATGAATAACGTTTCGGCACGCGCAATACAGCTGGCACGACGCTACATCTTCGCGTACAGAGTATGTGACCTATCATCGTTCTGAGGTGAGCCGTATCTTCTCCTCCAATGTTTCGCTATATTTATGACACTCCGAACCACGTTCGAAGTATCATAAAGGGGCAATTTGTAATGGGTAAATTTCATAAAACCTAAGTGTGGTGACGACGAGCTCGTCCTCAGTGTGGAGTTATCATTTGAGTTCGATTCACGTCCTCACTCTGACGACGGACCCGTGGTCTCGTGGACGACGATTCACGTCCTCACTCTGACGACGGACCCGTGGTCTCGTGGACGACGATTCACGTCCTCACTCTGACGACGGACCCGTGGTCTCATGGACGACGATTCACGTCCTCACTCTGACGACGGACCCGTGGTCTCGTGGACGACGATTCACGTCCTCACTCTGACGACGGACCCGTGGTCTCGTGGACGACGATTCACGTCCTCACTCTGACGACGGACCCGTCGCCTTTTGTCCACGATCGCTTGTTCTCACACGTTATAAGATCTGGCAGTGCCGCCCAGTCGCCTGGGACTGATCCTACCTCTACGATGGTAGGTGGGTAACTTTGTCTTGGCATTAAATGGCATTTAATGCTGCAATTAATGCCAGTCACCTCGGACGAGTTCCTACTCTTTGTCTACTCTCTTTTGTGTACAGATACGCGTGCAGTACGAATGACCGGGAAATCTATCTAAAATGATTATTGAAGTACACATCAGGGATTCGAGGTATGCATGGACATCAATGGATGCCTATGGCCATGGCAAAGGTGGCCTATATAAACCTTTGAAGAATGGTGAAGAAGGGGGGGGAAAAAAGCTGAGATCCTCAAACTCTTTGTTATATTCTTACTGTTCATCATCTCCTACATCTACTGACTTAATCATCGGAGTACAGGTCAGGGTATCACACCCTCCACTCCAACCTACTGCTAGCAAACCAGAACTTGAGAGAAGCTGCTGCTGACGCGTGTCCTTTCGGTAAATTTCCCCCCACAATAATAATAGACAATGGGTTTAGACCCTCGACCAACAAGGCAACAAGGCTTTGTCCCAATGAGCAAGTACCCTTCCCTTCCAATAAAATTGGGAGAAATTAAAAGGCATTAGACAGGTTCCTGTAACCATTGGGCGTGGTCACTGGTCAGGTTACCTCTTTGATAGATACCTTCACTGCATTTCAAATATCTCCTTTGTTTGGACGCAGATGCTCCTGGAACGAAGCGCAGCTGTTGCTATTTGCTAAGAAGGTCCTCCTTATTTAGTTGGATCTAAATGACGAATTTGTCCCTAATTTTGAAATCAACCTAAAACAAACATTGGCCAAATGGATATTCAGCGCAAATCACGGAAATGGATTTTACAGAATCATCATCCTGTCCAAAGATCCTTTTTCAGAGACCCAGAACAGATCGTTTCAACTTTCCCAAACATAAGGCTATTCTTATAAACTAGTTCGCTTACATTCAGCTTATTAAATGGTAACCGAATTCAGGCATCGGAAAACGCAAGAAACCTCTATTCTCCGGCAATCTCTCACCGGAATCCGGTAAAAAAACTGAAAGAGGACAGGTCTTTTCATGGAGAAACCCCTAAAAAGATCGATCAAAAGATTGGAAAAAAAGAAAAGCTGAAACTAGGGCAAATGAGTAATATCCATTTCTGCTTAAGTCATGAGTATTCATTTCCTTTACACCACAACAAAACACGTTCGTGCAAAACCAAGAACCCTAATTTTCCTTCTTCTTTTTTCCGCCGCAGAGTATGTACAAAAAAGGAAACCCTAAAAAGAGACAGAAGAAGTTCTAGAGAAAATCATTGGAGAAGGATCGGAGAAGCTGATCGAGGTCTCTGGCTTGATCTCCAACCCTCAAGGCTTCAAGAACTCGTTCGAAGACGAGGACGTGGCACGGAATCCTCAAAACGCCTTTCTGCTCGTAACCGTACTCCTGAGCCGATTTCTTGAGAAGTTCGACGAAGATCGGATGGTTCAAGAGTTCGGCGCTAACGACAAACCTCTCCATCTCTTCGCCGACGTAGACGGGAAGATGACCCTCGGGAACGCCAGATCGGCGATCTTTGGTGGTTCTGAAGGACTCGGATCGGCGAATTCTTGAAGAGGCTCGTGACTGGGATCGAAGAAGGCAATACTGAGACGAGTCGGCGACTCGGGATAGGCGACGAATGAGTTGCTTCATTGCTTCTCTTCTCTGTTGTCGATTTGCTTCAACCACAGAGATAGAGATAGAGAGAGTGTGTGTGAAGAGCGTGGTGGGCGTGGTGGGTTTTTAAATGCGAACTAATTACTAAAATATATGGATTATTAAAGGTCATGGAGAGGGTACAGATTGGAGTACTCGGCAGGTACACTTGGAGAGATAAAAAGTATTTCTATCTAGAAAAAGATAAGTGCGAGATGATTGCCTATGTCTCGCGAGATTATGATTCTAAATAGCGGTTTCGAATTACCTGATACTTTTTCTAGGCTAGCCAAGCATCACGCTCAATCAATGCGCGTCTTCTGAAATCTCCTTGAGAAAAAGCATACCAACTGATTTTAAATAGTTCCTAATGAGACATTTTTTGGTCTTCAAGTGCATTTAATGCGCGTGAACTAACATTTTTCTTTGTGGAATGTTAAAGGAGAAAAAGCATTAAATAGTTGAGCATATAAATATGGAATTAATCTTTAAAGAATTAACATTCAAATTATAGTTGGGTGGCAGTAGTTAAGGGACAAGGGCTTATTCCGAGTCGGGCTTGGCTAGGTTTGAGTTCAAAAGCTTAGCTTGAATAAGTTTGATCAACTCAAACTTTATTTGAGCTTAAACATTATTCAAGCTGAGTCAAGTATGTGTTAGCTCAAACTGTATTCACAGAATTATTTATTTAGTTTTATATTATTTTAATTAAAATAGTTATTAATAAATTATAATGCATGAAACCTTCGAAGATTAATGCATTCACATACGAAAATAATATTTGGGAGTAGTCCTTAGCCTAAATAGTAGAGTTAAATCAGAATTTGTGTTTCAACTATTTTTTGTTATTATTATCTCTTAAACATATTTATATTAAATTGTACAAAATTTAAGCCAAATCAAATCCTAAATAAGTCGAGCCAAATCAAACATGCTTAAGCTTGAACTTGGCCCATCTATATATTTCAAGTTCAAATAAAAGCTTGACTTGATTCACTCGAACTTGAAATATTAGGTGAAGCTCGACTCAAACGAGCACAACTAAGTCAAGCCATCGAGCCAGCTTAGTTGTGATAGTTCCATTGTAGTTGAGAAATAGAATTATACGGGTGGGGCATCAATATTTTCAGAATAGTAAAATGAGTGTTTAAATACAAATAGTTATGGCTTAAGAGAGAATCAGAGTTCTCCCCATGTGCCTTCACAATTCCATGCACACATGAAGAATTATGTAAAATATTCAAGTCAGGATATTTTTAGTTGTTTATAATTTTTTAATAAATTATTAAAGGCATATGAACCGAAGATATTGTTTGCAGATAAACTCTAAGTAAAAATTATCCAACAAAAAGTTGATGCTAATTACAAAATTGCCAACTGTTTACTCTAACTAAAGGGAAATGGAAAACTGACCCAGTGACCTCATTGGTCCAAGCAACCGTGGTTAATCTGTTAGGGTTAAGTAATTTAATCATTGTTTTTAAAAAAACACAAAAATACTTATTTTAATTTAGTTAATCTTAACCATAGTTAAATAGGGGCTAAAAGGGATACGGTGACACTGCGGTCAGCTTAGAAGAGGACCCTGGGTCCTCTTCTCCAGACTCATAATTTTAGGTCCTACGGTGATTAAAATGGTGTCGATCTGGTTTCTCCAATTAGAACATGACATATAACCCTGCTGATCTAGACTTGGGCAAGGGGACCGAGAGCGATTGTTATCGGCCGTCGTGCTGATTTATTGCGCGTGAGAGACATCAGTGGCCATTGTGTTTCACAAAACTCACAAGTACGGAAAGGTTGTAAGTAAGACATGTCATGCAAGGACAAAGATATGTTAATTAAACGCGTTGAATGCGCGTGTCCCTAGCAATCAAGGTTATAAAAAAAGGTCGTTGGTTGCGTGATTGTCGGTCTCGTCAGTCTTTGTTTATTCCGTAGTCCGTTTCAGTACAGTGTCCGTGTAGATTTCCCCTTTGACACATTGTCATCTTCTTTCTCTAATCAACGTTCCACTTAATAAGAGTACTAGCTTTCTTTTACCATATAACCCTTGACCAAAGTTTAAGGGTTGTTCAAAATATTTCGCCATCTCCGGCGTTGATGCCTTCTGCTCCTTAAGGGGCAATCAACCTTCCTTGATACAGGCTCTTTGGGAGTATTTCCTTAGACTCACCCTTATGGCATTTTAGCGACTACCTTAGGTCGGGCTGTGATTGAGTTTAGAGAGTGTGTTAGTTACATGATAACATTTTCATTAAAAAAATAAAAAAAAAACCAATTTTCTCTATTTCGACGTGCGTTAGAGTGTATCCCGGATTTAGTCCTACATCGGATAGGAAGTGGACTTCGCAAGCAGGGGAGCCAGGATTTTCTAATAGTAGAGAAAGGTGAGGTTAATATGAAATATTTTTTTTTTATGGAGATAGGGGTTTGGGGGGCGTAGCTTCCCAAAAAAAAAATTTGACAAGTAAATTCTCGGGTCGTTTCATCCATATATATATATATATATATATATATTAGCAGAGACCTTGTGCAATGCACGGTAATAATTAAGAATATCTAAAATTAAATAATATTATTTATTTATTTAAATATTAAGTAATATATTTTAAGAATATTTCATCAATTTTATTTTTAATAGTATTATTTATTATTTGATATACATTATTATTTGTATTAATTAATTAATTTTCTAATAATAATTTATTATTATTTTAGTAACATTTATAGGAAAATCATAAGTTATTTAATATTAAACTTAAATTAATACACCCAAGAATTGGAGATAAGAGAGAACTCTATAATAGTGGAGATAGATAGGACTCTAGGATCATGAGATAGTGGGTCCCAAACCTGTAAGAGTTGGAGATAAGAGAGGAGTCTATAATAGTGGAGATAGAGAGGGCTTTAGGATGAAATAGTAGGTCCCAAATTTGAATGGTGGAGATTAAAGAAAAAAGTCACATGTCATCTCTAAAATAGAATTTATGAGATTGAAGGGATGAAAGTTTGGAGAGCAAAGAGTTTGATGACTGATGACCTAAATCAAACGGTAGAGATTAAAGAGGGAAGCCACATGGCATCCCTAGGATTGAACGTATAAGTGTTTAGGGAGATAGAGATGTGTGAGAGAAAATTTAGGATAAAATGTAGAAGAGGTTAAAGGTTGTTTTGTTTGACGTCAGTTTGTAAAGATGTATTGTTTGATAACTGATGACCTAAATCAAACGGTGGAGTTGATATTTCTCCAATACTCCTACTAACTTTTCTCATGTAAAATAAGATAACATAATGTCTTATTTTCTTAATAAGGAGTTATAGGCAAAATAAGAAAAATATAAAAAATTCACCCTTACTAACAGTAAGATACCATAAAATTGGGACTCATTAGAAATATTAGAAAAAAAATCAGCCTACTTTTTAACCCTGCTTCTCTCATTATAATAGTAGAGATGACTATTTTATTTCTTGTTTACAGGACTGTTATCCCAATTGCTTCATAGCTATATCCAGTTAAATAATTAAATTAAATCATATAAAAGATATATTTTATCTTCAAAAGATCAACATACATTGCCTTTTGCCCCACAACTATGCCATAAAAATAATATAGTATAATTTTTTAAAAGGATAACTGCTCCCTTGTCCAATAAATTATGCCCAATTAAATACTTAAACAACTTAGTATAAAAAATATGAGTGCAGATCCTATCCAATTATGATTGAGTTCGGACAATTCAATCACATTTACATAGCCCCCTTTAACTATAGTTAAGAACTTTTAATGTCGCGCCTCAATACCCCCTAGGAGTTGAGGGATACTTTAGGCGTGACTATACATTCCTGACAAACCATCCTGAAATGAACGTGGTAATAACATCCTAAAATGGAACATATAACAGAGTGCGGAAGCTCATAATAGTGCAGAAGCGTAAACCAATTTTCTTTTCTATACATAATCTGTATTCCTAGTCAAATATGCAAAACATAACGAGTATGGGTGGACATGCCCAGCATCAAAATACAAAATGGTTAAACCTCACAAACTCTCTCTACTAACAGTAGTTTAGGTATGGCCACACATCTAGGTCACGATGTAATCTTCCTCGACCCAATGCTCATGGTTGAAGGTACCCGTCGGACCTGCAGACATTAGATATACGACTGAGTATGGAATACTCAGCGAGTACAAGCTACTAACTAACAATAGCAATAACGAACTACAAGTCATAACAACGATAATTAAAGAAATACGATATTAAAATTTAAGACAATACAAGAGCAATAATTGAAGCAAATACTATGATCATGACGTGCATGGAATCATGTGAAACCTCCGATAAAACTCATACTTTAAAAGTCATGTCTTGTTTTTGAAAATACTTTTCATGTTAAAACTTGCTTGTCGTATTAAAACTTGATCTTGTCTTGTTCTTGTCTCGTAGGAATCACGCATGTCTTGTCTTGTCTGGAATCACTTGTCATGCTTGTCTTGACATGTCTTGACTTATCTTGTCATGCTTTACTATGAGCCAGATATTAGTGTCCCTTGTAGCAACTTGTGAGCTGGATACGTAAGTATTGAAACATGCATAGAAACAACTTGTGAGTCGGATACGTGAGTATCCTTCAATGAAATAGAAAATGGTACACCAACATCCTTGACCGGCCCTCTGTCTGGCTTGATCAACTTGTTTTCTTGTGAGCTAAGTATGACATATCCGGGGAATATGCCATACCCTTGACCGACCCGATGTCCGGCTTTATCAACTTGATTTCTTGTAAGCTAGATATGACATATCTTGCGATATGCCCTACCCTTGACCGGCCCGATGTCCGGCTTTATCATTTGTATCGTAAATCACATTGTCTTATTCTTGTTGTTTACATCCACTTATACTTTTAAAAAATCTGGTTCATGCATGCATGCGTGTGTGTGTGTAGCCCTTGTGGCAATTATGATAATGTGTACAACAAAAGGAATGGCATATAATATTTCAATTCTTAATAAAACATGAGAATTTAGACAAGCATATAAAGCATTGGATTCAAGGTTAACACTTTAGGAAGAATTACTCAATTCATACTTGCATTATTATCTTTAAATTTGTTAACTTCTCATTTGTGTGTTTCATCAAACACTTAGTGTGTGGCTTATTCATGACCATTTATTCGAGTTCTTAAGTTCATGCATTTCATCAAACATTACACGTGTGTTCATTATGTGTACAATACCCTTCTACCATTTTCCATCACACACAACACATCACATTCATACGGCATCCAATCGCCTCACCCTTCATCCATTCAGACATCCCACACCATTTATTTCTTGTTTATTTTAGGAAAGTTAAGGTATTACAACAAGAAAGGGAGAATAGGGGAGATCAATACACTACAATCATAAGGAAATCTAAGTTATTACCAAGGTAGTTAGTAGGGTGTACTAACCTTGAAGATTAACCCTTAATCTTTGAGGAAAACCCTTGGGAAAAATCCTCAAGCTTGATGAAGATGATCTCACTTGAAGAAGATGCTCCAAGCTTGAAATGGGGAGGGATCCAACCTTGATTGAGCCTCCCTTGAACTTCAATCCAAACCCTCCCTTGGAAAATCCTCAAGCTCTTCCTCGCTTGATCCTCCTCTTGTCTAAGAAAACCCTAAATGGATCCCCTTACGAAACAAGGGTGTAAAACCCTCAATTTCGGCATCAGCACACGCGTGCGATCAATCGCACACTAACTGCGATCGATCGCAGATCCAGCGCGATCGATCGCACCCGAGGGCGATTTGTCGCACATGAACACGTATACTTTTGGTTTGATTTATCCCTGCATGTGATCAATCACACACCCCTGCGATCGATCGCAAATCCCTGCGTTCTATCGCACCTGGGGGCCCATTTATCGCACTTGATCCAGAATGTTTGGGACTCATTTCACCTGCATGCGATCAATCGCACTTAACCTGCGATCGATCGTACTCCCCAAATTTTGGTTTCTTCCCCCTACAGACCCATAGGCGTGTTTCCAACCTCATTTTCATAATCCTTAGGGCTCTAAACTCCCTCCTTCATGCTGCACTTGGGTCGCAAACCTTCAATTTATCATAAACACCAATTTCAAACACAGGGAATGCCATTTGGCTTTGAATACACTATTCAACAGTCATAAAAAGTTCCGGAGTGCTACATCCTCCCCCCCTTACAAAAATTTCGTCATCAAAATTTGGACGATACATACATGTACAAAACAAAAACAAAATACCAAAGAGAATGCCAAAGTTCTAGATAAACAATTGAGGATATTTTTCTCTCACTTCGACCTCTCGCTCCTATGTAGCCTCTTCCATCGAATGGTGTTGTCATCTTACAAGGACTAAGGGAATGGTCTTGTTGCGTAGGACTTGATCACGCATGTCCAAGATCTGAATTGGTTATTCTATTAGCGTGAGATCCTCCCGAATGTCTACCGGATCAAGTTCGATTACATGTGTAGGGTCCGGGATATATTTCAGGAGCATAAAGACATGAAATACATTGTGGATCGCCGCCATATGAGCGGGTAGAGAAATCCGGTATGCAACTTCACCCACTCTGGTGATGATTTCAAACGGACCCACATATCTCGGGTTGAGCTTGCCTCTCCTTCCAAACCTCATAACGCCCTTTGTCGGAGAGAATTTAACAAAGACCATATCACCAACTCTAAACTCCAAATCTCGTCTTCGGTTGTTGGCATAGCTCTCTTGGCGATCTTGTGCAGCCTTCAACCTTTCTCTGATTACCTTGACCTTATCTACGGTCTGGTCAATCAACTCGGGACCCAACACCTTCCTTTCCCTGACTTCGTCCCAATACAAAGGAGATCTACAACTTCTCCTGGATAAAGTCTCAAAAGGCGTCATCTGGATGGTCGCCTAATAACTGTTGTTATAAGCGAACTCCACTAAAGGCAAGTGGTCTTCCCAACTTCCCTTGAAGTCTAACATGCGTACCCGGAGCATATCCTCTATTATTTGATTCATCCTCTCAGTTTACCCATCCGTCTGTAGATGAAAGGCGGTGCTAAAGTTTAGTCGTGAACCCATGACGCTCTGAAAGTTCTTCCAAAATTTGGACGTGAATCTTGGATCCCTATTCGAAACAATTCTCACTGATATTCTGTGCAACCGGACTATTTCTTTGATATACAATGCAACTAGTTGATTTGAGTTGAAGGTAGTCCGATACGATAAGAAATGGACGGACTTAGTCAATCTGTCCACCACAAACCATATAGCATAAGAGTTCTTCGCCATCCTTGGCAACCCCACAATGAAATCCATGGAGATTTTATCTCATTTCCACTCGAGAATAAGGAAGGACTGTAATAGACCCGCCGGTCTCATGTGCTCTGCCTTCACTTGCTGACACACCAAACATCGGGATACGTACTCAACCACTTCTCTCTTTATGTTTCGCCACCAAAAATGCCCCTTGAGGTTTCGGTACATCTTCGTACCTCTAGGATGCACTGTATACTTGGAATGATTGGCTTCATCCAAAATCTCTTTCCAGAGATCTACGTCTGTCGGGACACAAAGTCTACCCTAGAATGTGATTGCCCCATCACCGTTCGTGGCGAACTCTTCACTTTCTTTGCTAACCACCTTGTCACGGAAATCAATTAATTCGGCATCCGCTATTTGTAACTCCCGGATCCGATCTATGATACACCGCTTTACCGTAATATTTGCCATCAATGGCCCATGAGTAGAAGGACTTAAACTAATGTTGAGGTTGGAAGCATCCTCCAACAACTTCTACTCTTGTAGCATCATGTGAGCCACAAGAGTCTAGTAGGCTTCCTGCTAAGGGTATTGGCCACGACGTTCGCCTTACCTGGATGGTATTGGATGGAGCACTCATAATATTTCAAAAATTCTACCATCTTCTTTGCCTTAGATTCAGCTCTTTTTGGGAAAATAAATACTTAAGGCTCTTGTGATCTGTGAACACTTCAGACTATTCCCCATATAGGTAATGTCACAAAATCTTCAAGGCAAAAACAACCGCGGCGAGTTCCAAATCGTGGGTGGGATAGTTCTTCTCATGCTCTTTCAATTGCCTTGAGGCCTAGGCAATGAATTTACCGTGCTGCATGAGCACACATCCCAATCCCACGTGGGAGGCATCACTGTACACTGTGAAACCGCCACTCTCGGATGACACTGTGAGTACAAGAATCGTAGTGAGTCACTTCTTCAACTCCTGGAAGCTAACCTTGCATCTATTACTCCATACAAACTTAGCATTCTTCCGAGTCAAGTATGTGAGCGGTGCCGCTAAACTGGAGAACCCTTCTACGAATCTCTGATAGTAGCCTGCCAACCCGAGGAAACGACATATCTCGGTGACACTCTTGGGTCTCCCCCAACTCATAACTGCCTCTATCTTCACCGGGTCTACTGAAATGCCTTCAGCTGATACCACGTGGCCTAGGAATGCCACCTTCTCTAGCTAAAATTCACACTTGCTCAATTTGGCATATAGCCTATGCTCTCTCAATATCTCCAGAGCAAGGTGGAAGTCTCGTGCGTGATCTTCCCAGGTGTGGGAATGCACTAAAATGTCGTTAATGAATACAATCACGCATTGATCTAAGTATGATCGAAACACCCGGTTCATCAGATCCATAAAGGCTGCCCGGCGTGTTCGTGAGACCAAAAGGCATGACAAGAAATTCGTAGTGCCTGTAACCGAGTCCTGAAAGCCGTTTTTGGAATATCTTCTGCCTTGATCTTTAATTGATGATACCCTGATCTAAGATCAATCTTGGAGAAAAATCTCACTCCCTTCAATTGGTCAAACAAGTCGTCTGTCCATAGTAAAGGATAATGATTCTTGATCCTGACCTTATTCAACTGTCTAAAATCAATGCACATATGCATTGAGCCATCTTTCTTCTTCACAAATAGCATTGGGGCACCCTACGGTGAGACACTTGGTCTAATGAATCTTAGGCTTTGCAGTTCTTTTAACTGCACCTTCAACTCCTTGAGTTCAATAGGGGCCATCCTATATGGTGCTCTTAAAATTGGAGCTTTGCCGGGCGTAAGCTCTATCATGAACTCAATTTCTCGATCTGGAGGTAATCCAGGTAATTCCTCCAGAAATACATCTAAAAACTCACTCACAACTGAAATAGCTGAGGAGTTTTGTGCTTCTGAGTCCGCTAAACTTAAAGCCGCGAGGTGAGCAATATCTCTTTCCCTCAATCCTCGAAAGTGAAATGGCTTTACTCCTTTTGGCTTAAAATTCACCGTCTTCTCAAAACATGCCACATGCCCGTGGCGAGTCGACAACTAATCCATTCCAAGGATGACATCGAAGTCCAGGTCTTGAAAATCTAGAGTGATCAGGTCGGCCAACAACTCATTCTGTCCCACTTGAACCACACTGTCCTTGTATATTCGGTCCGTATCTACTGACTTGCCAAGCGGAGTCGAAATGGTCAACTTACGCTCCAACGGACTTGTCGCGCCCCAAAACCCACCCTAGGAGTTAGAGTGAATCTTGGACGACTCCTCATGACTTGCATGACTTGCTTGACCAAAATAAACTGCAAAAGACCTGGAGCATATACCATAGAGGACATAATAGCGGAAACATAACTACAAAGCACAGCGGAAGACTCAACCAAAAACCTCTATGTGTATATGTATATACATGATCCAAGTTTATACAAAAGATGTACAAAAGAAAGTGTGGACAGGCACACAAAAATACATGAATATAACTCTCAAGCTCACCCACAGTCGCTCACTTAGAATCTACTACCTAATAACCGTCTACATGAGGCTCTTCCACAGGTTCCTCAACGTATTCCTCCTCCACCCAAGGGCTCAGAGCACAGATATCAAAAGGAGCAGCCGCTCCGCTATCACCTGCCGACATAAGACGTACGGCTGAGCATGGAATACTCAGCGGGTACCAAACACTAACCAACAGCCATAGCATAGCAACAATGTTATATATATAAAGCAGGAAACAATTTAGATTATAACAGGAAAGTAAAACAGTTTATATTCATGCTTGCATTTCGTAAAAGCTGATAAAACCCTTGAAAACATCGTGCTTAACTTGCCTTAAAATTATTCTTTTCATGCGTGAAAACTCGTCTAGTCATATGTCTTGTCTTATTGTATTGTATCGTGTCATGCTAGTATCATGCTTGTCATGCATGTAATGCTTGTCATGCGTGTATCATGTCATGTCATGCTTGCTTGCTTGGAATGAAATGCACTTGTGAGGGAGGGGAGACCCTTCTTATGCAACTTGTCATGTCATGTTCTTGCTTATGATCATGCTTGCTTGGAATCATGTAACTTGTGAGATATACTTGTGACATGCCTTGAGAGGGAAGGGAGGCCCTTCTTTCATGCAATGCACTTGTGAGTGAGGGGAGACCCCTCATGGAAGGGAGGGAAGTGTAAACTCCCTCCTAAGAAATGCTTGTTCTTGTCCTCTTGTCAAAAGCGAGGTAAAACATATCGTAAGATATATCCCACACCTAACATCCTTACTCTTACAAAACCGTCGGTTTAACATGTCATGCATGCCGTGCTCGTGGAATTGTGTGCATACTTTCATTTGAAATTAAATATGACAATTTGGGGATTTCGCAATACATAGAACATCAATAATTTGAGCAAATCAATATTCATACCAATTTAGGGAAAGCAACATATCACACTATCATAAACCCTAGCAATTTTCGTAAGCTTCTAAGCATGCATTTCTTGATTTACAACTCATCTCTTTCACATGGGCATTTCATCAAACACGTGGTATGTGCATTATGGTAAATCCTAAATCTTGAATTTCTAGGTGGGTTAACTATCACAACACACATGTGTATTCATTATTGGTACAATGCCCTCCCCATTTCATTCATTACAACAACCACACGGCATCCAATCGCCCATTCACATCCGCACCACCATTCATTCATCAATTCATCCCCACATTATCTTGCTTAGAAATTTAGGGAAAAACATAAAATAAAAGAGACTACGAACTAGGAGGGTAGTGTAGGGTACCGACCTTGATTTGGATTGAAGAACACCCTTGGTGCGTAGTTCCAACTTGAGGAAGAATCCCTCTTTGAGTTTGAGGAACTCTAGTTGCTTAAGGAAGGTCCTTTGCTTAAAAATTTTCAAGATGAGCTTCTCTTGATCTCCAATCCAAGCCTTCTTTGAAGGATTTCCCCAAAATCCTCTCTTCTCCTTTCTTCCCTCTTTCTCTCCCTTAGGTTAGAAAAGCCCTAAAACGAAAATCCCTCACAACACAAGAGTTTAAGACCCTCAAATCCGGCATCAGTTACCGCATGCGATCGATCGCACACTTATTTGTGATCGATCGCAGGTCCTTGCGATCTATCGCACCTGGACGCGATTATCTCACACATGAAACCGAACATATTGGTCTGATTTCCCTTTGTATGCGATCGATCGCACACTCTTGCGATCGATCGCAGATCCCTGCGATCTATCGCACCTGGGGATTCATCTATCGCATATAACCCCAAGAGTTTGGGAGCCATTTCGCCTGCATGTGATCGATCGCGTCAAACTTGCGATCGATCGCACTTCCCAAATTTTGTTGTTTTCTTCCATTTTCCCCTACTTTGGTAATTCGACCATAACTCTTGACTCGGTTGTCCGATTTGGACGATTCAACTTGCGTTGGATTCGTCTTCCAAAAAGGAACATTTCTGGCCTTTTAAAATTTCTAATTTCTTCTTTATTTATTGACCAAATTACTCCTAAAGTCGACTGATCCGCAAATGAGATTCGGTAACTCGGGTTTTCGACATACCTTACTTAGGAATACTACTCCTTAACACTTAGGGTTCCTTAAATTTTCTCATTTCATAGAAATAAGAGGATTACAAAGGCAAACTGCCTTGGTACAGATCCCAATACATGGCAAAAAGTTCCGGGGCTCTACAGGACTAGCCTTGGATGGAAATCCTTTCGCAAAACTAGGTGAGACAAAGGAATGGGTGGATCCTGTGTTGATCAACACTCGGGCTAGACATTCATTCACTAATAAAGCACCATTATAGTTAAATATTTCACATCAATATACATAACGTATACGTAGTACCCACAATAATCATTTCTTATAATAGTAGGCATTACCAACTTAAGAACTCTAGCATCCTTGCGTACCTTCCATGACATCATCGGATGCACGTGCGTCTCTCTCTGACAGGGCAGAGACTCATCCTTGAGTTTCTTGACGAGGCGGATGTATAAGCTGTCACGACCCAAGTCCTACCCTAGGAGTTAGAGTGAACTTTGGACGACTAATCATGACTTGCTTGACAACTAACCTGCAAAACCCACAGAGCATATACAATAGAGGATATAAACAGCGGAAACATACTCTAACATAGCACAGCGGAAGACTACCAAACTTCTATGTATATACATACGCAAATCCAAGTTTATACAAACAGTCTCCAAAAGTAAGTGCGGACATGCCCGCCAAAATACATGAATCTAACTCTCATCTCACCCACAGCTAATCCACTCAGAATCTAATCACCACCTACTGATAACCCTCTACGGGAGGTTCCTCCAAAGGCTCCTCGGCGTACTCCTCTTCCACCCATGGACCAGGAGCACAAACATCAAATGGGGTAGCAGCTCCCTCAGAACCTGCCGACATAAGAAGTACGGCTGAGCATGGAATACTCAGCGGGTACTAAATACTAACCAACAATTATAGCGTAGAAATAACAATACATAATCAGGAGCAATTCATATATGTCAAACGGAAACAATTCACATCATACAAGGAAGTAAAGCAGTTTATAATCATGCTTGTAATTCGTAGAAAACCGATAAATCCTCTTGAAACATCGTGCACTTGACTTGACTTGAAATATCTTTTTGTACTTGAAAGCTTGTCATGTCTATCTTGCTTGATTCTTGTATGTCGTGTCATGTCATGCATGTCATGCGTGCTTGCTTGTGATCGTGTAACTTGTGAGATATCCTTGTGAGTTGTCCTTGTGAGATGCCTTGAGAGGGAAGGGAGACCCTTCTTTATGCAATGCACTTGCGAGGGAAGGGAGACCCTTCTTTATGATATGTATGTACTTGCGAGGGAAGGGAGACCCTTCTTCATGATATGCACTTGTGAGTGAGGGGAGACCCCTCGTGGAATGTTGGTTCTTGTCTTCTTGTGAAAAGCGAGGTAAAACATATCGTAGGATATGTCCCACCTCTAACCATGTTCTTGAAAACCTCGATAAATCATGCCATGCATGCCGTGCTCGTGGGAACCGTGTACATACTTGCATTCAAATTTAAAGATGACATTTGGGTAATTTCACAACACATATAGCCTCAAAGATTGAGTAATGTAATATTCATAGCATTATGGGAAAGCAGGAACCACACTATCATAGTCCCTAGCAATGTTCATAATTTATTAGGCATGCATTGCTAGATTTTCAGCTCACTGTGTTCACCTTGGCATTTCGTCAAACATGGTGTGTTCATTATGGATTTACCCTACAACATGCTTTTCTAGATGGGTTTTACTCAAATCATACATGTACGTTCATTATTGGAACAATGCCCTTCTCCATTTGTTCATCACACACAACCATTGGCATCCAATCGCCCATTCCATCTCCATTCACCATTCACCATTCACCATTCACCATTTATCCATCTCATAGCACATGTGTAAATGAAAGAAAATCAAAAGAAAGGAAGGGAAAAGAGGAACTATAACTAGGAGGGTAGTAAGAAGCACCGACCTTGAAGAAATGAGGAAGAAACTCTCTTTCCAAATGGCTGTGAGTTGCTGCCCTAGCTTGATTCGTGAGCTCCACGAATGCTTGCACCGAAATCTTGAAGAAAACGGGCTTGAGGTTGATCTAGGGTCTCAAAACCCTTTGATTTCTCTCCAAAAATGGAAACCCTAAATTGGAATCGCCTTCTCCTCTTTCTTCTATTCTCTCAAACTCTCTAAGTGTTGAATGATACCCTAAAGGCTCGGGTTAAACTCTTAAGGTAAGAGTGAACTGACAAAAGACCGTAATACCCTTACTGGGATTTCTGCAATGACGCGAGGACCGTGAATAGTGCTGAACACATTGTGCTGTGAATAGTGCCAACTCGTGGTGCCGTGAATAGTGCTAACTCGTGGTGCCATGAATAGTGCAACTCGTGGTGCCATGAATAGTGCAACTCGTGGTGCCGTGAATAGTGCAACTTGTGGTGCCATGAATAGTGCCACTCGTGGTGCTGTGAATAGTGCCAACTCGTGGTGCCATGAATAGTGCCAACTCGTGGTGCCGTGAATAGTGCCAACTCGTGGTGCCATGAATAGTGCAACTCGTGGTGCCGTGAATAGTGCAACTCGTGGTGCCGTGAATAGTGCCAACTCGTGGTGCCATGAATAGTGCAACTCGTGGTGCCATGAATAGTGCAACTCATGGTGCCGTGAATAGTGCAACTCGTGGTGCCATGAATAGTGCAACTCGTGGTGCTGTGAATAGTGCCAACTCGTGGTGCCATGAATAGTGCCAACTCGTGGTGCCGTGAATAGTGCCAACTCGTGGTGCCGTGAATAGTGTCAACTCGTGGTGCCATGAATAGTGCAACCCGTGGTGCCGTTGTACAACGGATGCACACAGTATACGTTATGAGAGTACGTTGTCTGTGCTACGATTTCCTACAGGTACAGACTGTTTTGGCCATATCTTTTGACTCGTTCGTCCGATTTTGACGATTCAACTTGCGTTGTGTTCGTACTTCGAAGAGGAACAATTCTGACATTTCGAAATTTCCAAATTCTTCCTCATTTATTAATCATACCTCTTAAAAAGGCAAGATGACAACGAAAGTGTCATGTATTAAGCATGAAAAAGTCTGGGGCTCTACATCCTTCCCCCCTTACAAAAATTTCGTCCTCGAAATTCAGACACTACTTGCATTACAAATCAAAAAGAACATTACAGGTCATATACAGACTTCACACAGAAACTCATTCAAGTAATTTTGGGTACTTTGCTTTGACTTCGGCTTCACGCTCCCATGTAGCTTCTTCCCGAGCATGGTGTTGCCATTGCACAAGAACCAAAGGGATTGTCTTGTGAAGCACCTGATTCCTTCGATCTAAAATCTGGACTGGCTTTTCAATCAAGGTGAGGTCCTCTCGAATCTCCAACTGTTCCAAGTCTATGACATGCGAATGATCCGCAAGATACTTCCGAAGCATGGACACATGGAAGACGTTATGAACTGCAGCCATGTGAGGTGGAAGAGCTACTCGATAAGCAACTTCACCAACCCGTTCGATAATCTCAAAAGGCCCAACATATCGAGGACTGAGCTTGCCTCGCTTCCCAAATCTCATAATCCCTTTGCTAGGAGATACTTTCACAAAAACTTGATCCCCTACTTGAAATTCCAAGTCCCTACGGCGTGTGTCCGCATAACTTTTCTGGCGATCTTGAGCGGCTTTCAATCGATCCCGGATGATCTTAACTGTGTTTGCAGTTTGCTCAATCAACTCCGGACCAAGTACTTTCCTTTCGCCTACCTCATCCCAATAGAGAGGAGACCTACAACTTCGCCCATACAAGGCCTCAAATGGTGCCATTTGAATACTTGCCTGATAGCTGTTATTATAGGCAAATTCAACCAATGGCAAGTGCTCTTCCCAACTGCCTCTGAAATCCAACATACAAGCCCGAAGCATGTCTTCAATGACTTGGTTCACTCTCTCGGTTTGTCCATCCGTCTGTGGATGAAAAGCGGTGCTGAATCAAGTCGGGAACCCCTAGCCTCCTGGAAACTTTTCCAAAATCTTGATGTGAATCTTGGATCCCGATCCGACACAATACTAACAGGCACTCCGTGCAATCTAACTACTTCCTTGATGTATAGTGCAGCCAACTGACTTGAGTTGAAAGTAGTTCGGTAGGGTAAGAAATGAGCGGACTTTGTCAAACGATCCACTACTACCCATATCGCATCTGGGCCCCTTGCCGTCTTTGGCAAGCCAACTATGAAATCCATGGATATGTTCTCCCATTTCCACTCGGGAATCGGAAGGGAATGCAATAGACCGGCGGGTCGCATGTGTTCTGCTTTCACCTGTTGGCACACTAAGCACCGTGCCACATATTCCGCAACCTCCCTCTTCATATTCCGCCACCAAAGTGACTCTTGAGGTTCCGGTACAATCTTTGTACCCCCGG
>CM026553.1:24415881-24451678 GCA_015143295.1 Tetracentron sinense | reverse complement strand
TCGTTTCATTGAAATCGCGAGACCTTTTTCCCCCCCGATTTTTGCACCTAGAGGCTCGTACTCCTTACTTGGATAGTATGTTTCGGTACTAAAACCTACATAACGCCCCCAAATCCAAAACCGGGTGATCGGATTTTGATTTTGAATTTTCTTCTAACCGCATGTATTTCGACCCAAGCACGGGTAGGAATTCGTTTCTTCGAGAGCCTATGCTGTTTGCTCGATTTGGGCACCAATAGGCTTCACTCCATACTTTGATATTAAGTATGTCTAAACCTACATATTCCCGCCAAATCCAAACTTGAGATCGGATTTCATTTCCTTTCTTCTAACAAACGCGTGTATTTTGCCCAAGCTAAGTTTTCGAATTCGTTTCTTGCTTCGAGTCCGATTCCCGTTTTGCCCGATTTGGGCATCGAGAGGCCCGAAATCCATACTTGGATAGTATGGTTCTTCCTAAACCCGCACATGTCCAATAATCCAAACCGGGCATTCGATTTTGATGTCTTTTCTTGTAATGCGTGTATTTCGACCCTAGCTAAGTCTGGGAATTCGTTTCGTCAAGATCCAATGTCGTTTGCCAGATTTGGGCACCCAGAGGTCCGTAATCCATACTTGGATAGTATGGTTCGGCCTAAACCTATATACGGCCAGTAAATCCAAACCAGGGATTGGATTTCGATGCCGTTTCTTCTAACGCGTGTATTTCGACCCGAGCTACGTGTGAGAATTCATTTCGTCGAGATCTGAGACTGTTCACCCGATTTGGGCACCAAGAGGCCCGTAATCCGTACTTGGATAATATGTTTTAGACTAAACCTACATAGGCCCACCAAATCCGAATTGGGGATTGGATGTCGATTTTGTTTCTTCTACAACATGTATTTCGATCCAGGCTATGTGTGGGAATTCTTTTCGTCGAGATCTGAAGTCGTTTGCTCGATTTGGGCAGCAGAGGCCCGGAATCCATACTTGGATAGTATGGTTCTACCTAAACCTACAAACGCCCACCAAATCCAAACCGAGGATCGGATTTCGATGCCATTTTTTCTAACATGTGTATTTTGACCCATTGTACAGGTGAGAATTCATTTCGTCGAGATCCGATGCCGTTTGCCCGATTTGGGCACTCAGAGGCCCGGAATCCATACTTGGATAGTATGGTTTTGCCTAAACCTACATATGCCCACCAAATCCAAACCGGGGATCAAATTTCGATGCCGTTTCTTCTAATGCATGTATTTCGACCCAAGCTATCGGTGAGAATTCATTTTGTTGAGATCCGATGCCGTGTGCCAGATTTTGGCAATCAGAGGGCTGGAATCCATACTTGGATAATATGGTTTTGCCTAAACCTAATTCAAACCGGGGATTGAATTTCGATGCCGTTTCTTTTAATGTGTGTATTTCCACCCAAGCTAAGTGTGGGAATTCGTTTCATCGAGATCCGATGCCGTTTGCCCGATTTGGGCACCCAGAGGCTCATAATCCGTACTTGGATAGTACGGTTCGGCCAAAACCTACATAGGCCCACCAAATCCAAACCAGGGATCGGATTTTGATGGCATTTCTTCTAACGCGTGTATTTCGAACCAAGCTACAGGTGGAAATTTGTTTCATCGAGATCCAATGCCGTTTGGCCGATTTGGGCACTCAGAGGCCTGGAATTTATACTTGGATAGTATGGTTCAGTCCTAAACCTACAAATATCCACCAAATCCAAATCGGGGATCGGATTTCGATGCTATTTCTTCAAATACGTGTATTTCGGCCCATGCTATAGGTGGGAATTCATTTCGTCGAGATCCGATGCCGTTTGCTAGATTTGGGCACCCAGAGGCCCAGAATCCATACTTGGATAGTTTGGTTTTTCTAAACCTACGTATGTCCACAAATCCAAACAAGGATCGGATTTCGATGCTGTTTATTCTAACGCGTGTATTTTGACCCAAGCTAAGTGTGGGAATTCATTTCGTCAAGATCTGATGCCGTTTGCCTGATTTGGGCACCCCGAGGCCCGTAATCCAAACTTGGATTGTATGGTTCGGCCTAAACCTACATACGCCCATCAAATCCAAACCGGGGATTGGATTTCGATGCCGTTTCTTCTAACGCTTGTATTTTGACCCAAGCTACGTGTGAGAATTCGTTTCGTCGAGATCCAAGACCATTCTTCCGATTTGGGCGCCCAGAGGTCCGAAATCCATACTTGGATAGTATGTTTCGGTCTAAACCTACATATGGCCACCAAATCCAAACTGGGATCGGATTTTTGTACCGTTTCTTCTAACGGGTGTATTTTGACCCAAGCTAAGTGTGCGAATTCTTTTAGTCGAGATCCGATGCCGTTTGCCTGATTTGGGCACCCAGAGGCCCGGAATCCATTCTTGGATGTATGGTTTTGCTTAAACCTACATACGCCCACCAAATCCAAATTGGGATCAGATTTTGATGCCGTTTATTCTAACGCATGTATTTTGACCCAAGCTACATGTGGGAATTCATTTCTTCGAGATCCGATGCCGTTTGCCTGATTTGGGATCCTAGAAGCCCAGAATTCATACTTGGATAGTATGGTTTTGCTTAAACCTTCATACGCCCACCAAATCCAAACCAGGGATCGGATTTCGATGCCGTTTCTTCTAAGCTTGTATTTTGACCCAAGCTCTGAGTGGGAATTCGTTTCGTCGAGTCCGTTGTCGTTTGCCCGATTTGGGCACCCAGTGGTCCGGAATCGATACTTGGATAGTATGGATCTACCTAAACCTACATATGCCCACCAAATCCAAACTGGGGATCGGATTTCGATGCCGTTTCTTTTAACACCTTAATTTTGACCCAAGCTAGGTGTTGGAATTCGTTTAGCTGGAATCCGATGTCAGTTCCTGCACGGCTTATTACAACCGCATTTATTAAAGAACAGACTTGATAAATTTTTTTAATTAATGACCCTTGCATGGGTCATGAATGTTTTCATTCTTTGGCCGCTCATGGGGACACTCTATACAATAAAAGATTTGGTGATGGTGAGGCCCGTGATGAATAGATATACATTTTTTAAAAACCTTTTCATTGACCGAGCCTTCACGTCAAGATGTACACGGAATCGATGATGATGACATACAGTGAACAAAACATCGTGAACAACAATATTTACTTTGGTTAGGTCATTAATATCATAGAGTATTCTGTGGTACTTAAGAATCACCAAACTACGTGAATTTGAATAGGCTAAAAATTTTGATTCTTTTCTCTTATGATCCCTTACACCAGTACCATTCGTGACAACTTCCTTCCTAGGATGGAGGTCATCCAAACCATTCAGAGATGTTTTGTTATCCGTCGAATTAGTCCCCATTTCCAAAAAAGCATTCGCACAGCTCTTTCATTAGTTTCATCAAAGAAAAAGTAGGTTCAATAATTCTATATGGTTTAGATGACCTCTATCTAAACCATAAAGAAAGTTGTCGGAAACGGTAATGGTGAAAGAGATAATTGGATAAGAAGAGAAAGAAATAAAAAAGGTACAGGTTATTCAAATTCACATAGTTTGGTGGTTATTCAGTAACACGGAACCCTCCACGATGTCAACGACATAACCAAAGGTGAACATTGTTTTTTACGTTGGTTTGGTCACTGTATGTCATCATCATCCATTCCGTGTGCATATGCACGTGAAGGCCTGGTCAAGGAAGAGTTTCTAAACGAATGTATATCTATAAATCACCTAACTCAATATGACTGGACTTTTTATTGTAATGAGTCCCCGTATGAGCAATCCAAGAATGAGGACATTCCTGACCCATGCAAGGGTCATTTAGTAAGAAAATTTATCAAGTATAGTCTTAAGTAAATGCGGTTGTAATAAGCAGTGCAGGAACCGGGTAGGTGGTACATCAAGGTGGAAGTCTACTTTGTCCTAAACCTACAACCTCGCACCAAATCCTAATCGGGTTTATTTTCAAACAACTTAAAGATGGATTAGGAACCATGTATAACATATGTTTATCCAATTACATTCAAGGTTTCGTTCCAAGGCAATTGAAGTACATATCGAGTAAAGCGTAGACATGACTTGGTGACTGAAGTAAGTACGTATGGTTTCTATCCACAATGACTCAGGTATATGTCCATAACTAAACATGACAGATTTTCACATGAAAATAAACATGGTTTCCTTTTCAAACAACTCTAGTGTGCATCAAATTTATTATTGATCCTTTTTTGTGGGCCCACACAAATAATAAAATAAAGGTTTCTCTCTTCCTTCCTTAATTTTGGTCCCATACAAACAATAAAATAATGTTTCTCTCCCTTTCTTTTTCATTTTCCCACACAAATAATAAAATATTGTTTCTCTCTCCTACTGTTGGGTGAGGCTGCTAGGAGTGTTTTAAACAAGTGGGTCACCAAAATAACTTTTTGTGTGTTTGTAAGTTTAGGTGAGTAAAATTTGATGAGGCTACTAGGAATGCTCTTAGTACCAAGGCATGGCTGATTTTTTTTTTTGGCTAATTACATTCAAGGTTTCATTTGACATGCACCACAACAATAACACTACCACTACCCACCACTACCTACCACCACTACCCACCAGCACTACCACTACCTCCACCACTACCTACCACCACTACCCACCAGCACTACCTCCACCACTACCACCACTACCTACCACCACTACCCACCACCACTACCTCCACTATTACCACCACTACCTACCACCACTACCTCCACCACTACCTACCACCACTACCTCCACCACTACCTATCACCACTACCTACCACCATTACCACTACCTCCACCACTACCACCACTACCTACCACCATTACCCACCACCACTACCTCCACCACTACCACCACTACCCACCACCACTACCACTACCTCTACCACTATCACCACTACCCTCCACCACTACCTACCACTCACTACCCACCACCACTAACTCCACCACTACCACCACCACCTACCACCACTACCGTGACTACTACCAACCACCACTACCACCACCACTACCTCTACCTCTACCACTACCTACCACCACTACCCACCACCACTACCACCACTACCTACCACCACTACCTCCACCACTACCTATCACCACTACCTACCACCACTACCACTACCTCCACCACTACCTACCACCACTACCCACCACTACTACCTCCACCACTACCACCACTACCTACCACCATTACCCACCACCACTACCTCCACTACCACCACTACCCACCACCACTACCACTACCTCTACCACTATCACCACTACCTACCACCACTACCCTCCACCACTACCTACCACTCACTACCCACCACCACTAACTCCACCACTACCACCACCACCTACCACCACTACCGTGACTACTACCAACCACCACTACCCACCACCACCATGATAAATAAAAGATTTGAAATTATAACAAAAATATTTTAAACTTAACATGTACCTCTAGAGTTGCATGTGGTGCTGTAGAAGGTGGAGCTGCACCCTGTCCACAAAAAATTGGGTAAATCAATGAATGAATATGTAAATATTAACAATAATAATTAATTCTTCTTATATTAAATACCTGTCCGGCCATGAAATCTTGCATAAAACACTCTAAGGACGCCACACACATCCGAGTGTCCACCAACAGCTGGTCTTTCTCTGCCACTGTCTGCTCAAGAACTCTGATCATCTCGGTAGTCTGAGGATTAGGGGGAGAGGCACCAAAGGGACCCGCAGATTGTGACCCCCATAACTGGGTGGGGGTTGGGCCTAACCCAACCCCACAGACACGTCCAGCTCTCTCAGGCCCCATGACCTAAGCGAATATATCATCTCGGCCTGTGGTATCCTGCGATCCCTCCAGTGCTTGCGCCCTCAGCTCCTGCATCTGGTGCTGCACATAATTTGAGATAGTTGATATGTTATAGGTAGAAATTCGAAGATTTTCAAATAAATAAATTTACATACAATATTCTCCCCCACCTCTGCGTGCACTGGTGTGCCATCCTTGCGTAGGTGCATGATGATGTAGACCTCTGCACGACCTGGGGGCGTCTAAGAGGGGCTCGCAGCTCACTATAACAGTCACAATAGTAATTGAAAACTAGTCAATACAATACAAAAAAATTATAAAAACATCTTTTAACAAATCCAATTGAACATATCACCTCATGCTTGACCCTGGCAAAGCTCTTCATGCCGCTCGTATGGGGGACCTTCTGTTTTGAGCGATTTATTTTATTTGTTTCACTCGGTTTCTACAATAAATTTCAATTATGGTTAATTCAGAGAGTTGAAGCACAATTTATTGATGTTACCTATTAGAATGAAGAATATATATATATATACCTGGCCCTCCTCGAAGAACCAAAAAGCTACCAGTGTAGGCCACTGGGCAGCCACCACATCTGCAGAGCACGCAACAAGAAGCTGCTCTAGCGTAGCCCCTGAGGTGACGTTCTCTTGGCGCAGTTTTGACTTCCAATCTCGGTATTTATGCTAGAGGGAAGCAAGAATGAATTTCTCTACAAATGGTTCGATGTCAAATTTTTCCTGAAACACGATTTCATATGATTAAACCATGAGCAAATAGTAAACACCAAGATATGTAATTAAAACTAAAAATTAAACCAATTTCAGATATTTTTTACTCTTACCCAAACCAACTGCAAATCTCACTGCTTCTACTCCGCATCGATGTAAATCCAACTAGCCACATCAAGCCTAAACAAATGCCCATCGCGAGCAAGATTACCGAGGTAATCAGCCAACATCTTCCCAGCCTTTTCTACAGGTTGCGCTCTATCGTTAGTCAGTACCCTCTGTTTCACCCCGAGAGGTAGTCTATGTAGGGCAAAACTCCTATTCTTGCCTCAACCCCTCTTAATAGGTCCTGGAGGGGGAGGGAGAGGGGGCAATGCAGCACCTGATGTGCTAGGAGCGGAGGTCTGCCTTCCCCCCAAAGACTGTGTAGGGTCCATCTGCAAAATAAACAACTCATCACAGATATTTCATAATTACAGAGTTTAAACACATAAAAGTGTATGAATTTATTCACTAACATGATAATAAACAAACCAGTGCAGATTTTTCGTAGTTACAAAGAACCAACATTTAATAGTGTATGGATTACTTCACTAACATGAAAATAAACAACTCAGAGTAGATTTTTCATAAGTATATAGTTTAAACACATAAAAGTCAATGGATTTCTTTAACAACATGAAAATTCACAACCTAGAGCAGAATTTTTATAATTACATAGTTTAAACACATAAAAGTCTATGGATTTCTTCACTAACATGAACATAAACAACCTAGAGCATATTTATGATACATCGAGGGTTTAAACACATAAAAGTCTATGGATTGAGATCACTAACATCAAGATATTATATTGTAGGTCAAATTCTCATTCATTTATGTGTTTCAAATAAAATACAAAGGAGCAACTAATTACATTGTAATATTACATGGTAGTAACTAATTACATCATTCAACAGTGAGCAATTACATAAGCTGACATATAAGTTGTTTGTATCCATTTCATCGTTATAGTCCGAATTCTCAACTTCATCATCACTGGATTCGGTAGAAGATGCTTGTTGTTGTAGCAGTTCAGGGGGTGCATCAACAGTTGCTCCAGTAATCCCTACTCTCACCAACTGGCACTTTCATTATCATCAGGTGAGGTGTCATCCAACTGTTGGTCATTGAATGGCTAGTTCTTCCTAAATGCGTAATTGTCCGTAAGAGATTCTTCATTCATGTCAAATAAGTCTCTTGGTTTAGTCTTGATGACGACATGCCAATCTTCTTCTGTTGGATCTTCGACATAAAAAATCTGCTCAACTTGAGAAGCCATAACATAGGGTTCGCTCGTCACTAAGTGTGCCGGGAGCAAGCGTGTGAAGTTCACGAGTTTAAACCCAAATGCATCGGTCTTTATTCCTCTACCCTGTGTCTTTACATCAACCCAATCGCACTTAAACAATAAAAATTTTAACCTTTCAGAATACGTCACCTCGACTACATCTGTTAAGCGATCATACTAGATGATATCTGTGACAATGGGGGTTCTATCCTTGGAAGTTGCATAGCTTGTAGTCTTTTCTGTGACTACAACACCACTATTTTGACTCTTACGTCCACGCTCTCTAAGTGTTGTACTGTATCCATTAATGACGTAGGCCGTAAACCTTTTTGCGGCTTTTTGTGGACCATATAAGAGCCATGTAATCTTGTCAGACACTGGGTTGCCTGAATCACGTAGTAGTTGAACCTATTTGAAGGCCAAAATGCAATTAATTCAAATCTGAAAACATTAATAATGGGATGGGAACAAATGTGTCCAATTAAGAAAATAGGACTTATGTACACATCAATGGCATTTCCTGGCCCGGAGGGACTGGGAATAAGCAAGGACAACATGAAATTCGGTTACTTCATGCATAGCCACGACGGTAGGTTGTAGGGAATAAGAACCACAGGCCATGTGCTGTGAGCAATACTCATCGTCCTAAATGGGTTGAAGCCATCACTCGCCAACCCAAGCCTCACATTTCGAGCATCTGAAGCAAAAAAAAGATACTTTTTGTTCAAATTTTCCCAAGCTGGTGAATCTACAAGATGCCTTAACCTCCCATCCCTAGTTCGACCCTCATCATGCTATCTCATTTCAGAAGCAGTCTTGGACAACATGAATAACCTTTGTAACCTGGGTCTCAACGGGAAGTGACGCAAAGTCTTCACTGGAGTTTTCTTCTTGTGTTCCTCTTGACCATCCCCTATCTTCTATCTTGATTCACCACAAATGTCACATACTGTCTTCTTTGCAGACTCTTTCCAGTAAAGCATGCAATCATTGGGACATGCATCGATTTTATCATAGTTAAGCCCTAAGTCTAACATCTCCTTTTTCGTCTGAAAGTAAGTATTTGGTAGTGTTGAGCCCTCAGGGAGTATCTCCCTCAACAACTCAAGCAACATGGTGAATGACTTATTGCTCTATCCACTAAGATCCTTAATGTGATATAATCTTACAATGACAGACAACTTCGTATGATTCGTCCATGCTAGTTACAAAGATTGTCCCGCATCCCTTATCAATTGAAACAATTTCTTAGATTCAGGATTGGGATCCCAACTACTAGTTCCCTCATCTTGGTTTGAGACCCCGAACACATCGTGCACCATATCTTCCATCTCATTCTGTCTGTCTAACCTACAAACGTCAGGATTTTGAGACATTTGGGCAACTGGTCGGTGTTGTAATATGTCCTCCCCATGATGAAACCAGATTTTATAATTCAAGTCAAATCCATCACAGATCATATGCTCATACGCTGTAACCTTATCTTGATAAAGGATATTGTTGCAGTTGGGACACAGACACTTTATATTGCCGATGTTATCGGTTGCTCCACGAGTTATCCCAAACTCTATAAACTCCTTCACCCCTTTATATATTCCTTTGAAACCCTATTTAATACAAAAAATATACTCACAATTTCTTAGATGCTAACACTTTATCAATTGATGCTGCTTACAAAATTATGAAGAAAAAGTACCTTAACATTTCAATCCAACTCCTATCCATGAGAGTACTGAAAAGATTTTCAAGTCTTTCTTCGTTTATTATTATGAGAAATAGCAATAGTTTGATATCATCAGTCAATTACAATATGTATGCATGCTTCCTATCGCCATCAACTCCTCTTCTAAAGGGTGGGGTGTTCCTATCCCATTTAGGAATGCATAATCCCCATCAATCAATAGCTCAGGTGCTATGTCCCATTTCAAGGAAATTTCGACAGCATTTCCCTATGGTTCTCCAAGTACATGACTTAGATTAGGGGCAAGCCCCCCACATTATCTAAATATGTACCCAGAGAACAAGAGAAACGATTGGCGAAATTTTCCTCAATTTGGACAAAACATGAGTAACTGGCTATACTAGAGATTATGCATTCCCAAACTGTCCAACCGAACAATTCAAAAATCATATATAAACAAATACATTTTATCACAAACAAGACCGAAAAGTTGTTAACCTATATTTAGCCCCACAAGAGAACTAAATGTCATAGTTTACAACTAATCCGTCCAAATAGGTGATACAAGAAATGCACTTGTCACACAATGATTTTTGAATGGGAGATCTAAGGTTCTATGCATGCATGTGTATGAAATTAAACTAATACAAAAATCCAACCATCATAAACATGAAGTTTATACACTCATAAGCATTTTCAACAGTTAACTTAGATACTAATTTACAATTACCATCAAAAAGACATTTCAAAGAGGAATCATAATTGTATACTATTATCAATCGCTATGGACAACTCAGTATTATGAACTAGACTCTTAAGAGTTAAAAGATTTTTGTGTTGTAACCAGACTCTTAAGAGTTAAAGGATTTTTGTGTTGTAACCGGACTCTTAAGAGTTTGGTTATAACCGTAGAGGATTAGTCATGGGGCAGCTGTCACATGGAAGTTTATTTTAAAAATCTTTTAACTATTTTGTTTAATATTTAATGAATTAGTCTAGGGATATTCCCAAAGTGTACTCCCAAATCTTAACAGTTTATCTCAAGTATTAAACGGTTAGGATTAGAGTTCGTGTGGCATTAGAAAGGACAAAATAAGCCAACTCTATATCAGCTTTCTAACATCTGTATATTTCTAATGAATCCATAACCTAATCTAGATGTGTGTGCGTATCCAGTTTGATCCTCACACCCAAGGAGGCAATCCCAGTGACACGTTGGTAATAGAAATATGACGTCGGGACAATTTGGATAAAAAAAATAGTGAGGGACACGTTCTTCTTTCGGAGCATTTTCCGAAGAGTGCGAGAGTTTGGTTACAACTCTGAGGTCATCATGTGTCCCTTTTAACATTCCTTAATTGTGGTTAAGATTCTCCCATCCCTAGGGTTCACCCACTTATCCTTGGTTTTAAAAATAATATATATATATATATATATAAAATTAACCCTAGGAGTTAGTGAATTTTAACCAAGGTTTTAAAAAAATTAATATATTTTTCTAAAAACTAAGGATAAGTGGGTAGGGGTGGGTGAATCTTAACCATAGTTGGAGTCCGATTACTCCCTTGAGATTGTCATGTGTCTCTTTTGATACCGCTTAATTGTGGCTAAGATTAACCTACCCCTAAAGTTCACCCACATAACTTGGTTTTTGGAAAAAAATATTAAAATTTAAAACCCTGATTAAAATTCAATGGTGACCCAGTGACGTAACCGGCCATAGAGAATTTCATGTCTACTCTTTTATACATGGGTCGTGATAACACACCTGCATTCCGCCTTAACTAATGTAAAGTTAATATGTTTTTATATATTAGTTTTTAAAACCAAGGTTATTAGATAGATAACCCTAGGGGTGAGTGAATCTTAACCATAGTTCATGGGAGTTAAAAAAAGGCACGTGATGTGTCGTGAAGGCAGATCATCCATTTTCTTTCTTAATCGTGGTTAAGCGTTTTTGTATTATATGAAGTAGTGGGCCGCATGTGCGATGCACGTGAGAAGGGGGGTGGAAGGTGAGGGTGGGAAGAGTGATCGATCCTAATGTGACCCACGTAATGCCCATGTGTGTGACCCACGTAATGCCCGTGTGTGTGACCCACGTAATACACGTATGTGAAAGGGAGAGAAACATGTTGACATGTGGTGTCGATTACACTCGAAATAAGGGTAAGAAGACTCTAAGAGGACAGTGATTCGATTTGAAGAAAGTTACAATCCCCTCTCTCTATTTTCCACCCAACTCTCTCTCCCGAGAACGAATCACAACCAATTGTGATTGAACTCGGGTAGAGTTCTAAGGTTACTTAATTTTTTTTTCTAGGAACCAATATTAGATTGTTGAACCCTAATGTTTAGTAAATATTAACCACGGTTAATAAGGGTTAAAAGGGATATGTTAATTAACCTAAGGTTATATTTCTAAAAATAATAATTTATAAAAGTAAAAACAAAGATTAGATTGTTGAACCCTATGGGTCAGTAAATTTTAACCATGGTTAATAAGGGTTAAAAGGGACACGTTAATTAACTTAAGGTTATATTAAAAAAAAATTATATGGGTCGATAAATTTTAACCACAGTTTTTTTTTGGAGGCCCCATAGGGGCATATATCATTTACCTACCTCAGTAGAGTCAACGGACAGAAGTTAGCTGGGGGGCATATATCATTTACCTACCTCAGTAGAGTCAATGGGCAGAAGATAGCTAGGGCAGTGGAGCTCTTGCAACTCTTACACCTTGGGGGCATTAGATCTGCAAACCTTCACCTTTGGAAGGCCACACCTCTACCACTCACGCAAGAGGCGGGGGTGTAAATTTTGACCATGGTTAATAAGGGTTAAAAGGGTGCGATTGAACTCAGGTTAATAAGGGCTAAAAGGGTGCGGTTGAACTCTAGTTAAGAATTTTTAAAGCTTAAGGTTAATATTTTTTTCCTAAAAATTAAGTTTATATTATTAAACTGTAAGAGTTAATAAATCTTAACCACGGTTAACATTACATTTCAAACTTTTGGAAACTAACTTAAGGGTTATTTTTTAAAAAAACATCAGATTTAGCTAAGTTACTACTAACCTAGAAACCAACTAAAGAAAGCTAACTAAAATACAAATTAAATTTCAACTAAACTAAAAATCAGATTAAAGCATTGAAACTAATCTATCTTAAAACAAACATAACTTAGATTGCAAGCAAACCTAACAATAAAAAATGATTAAACTAATTAGTGAAGGGGGATCCGGATAAAAATTTATGCAGAAACTGGATCCCTTTAGATCTTAACACCATAGAAAGCATCAAAATTATCTGAGAGTTTTAGTCATATCACCTCGGTGAATGATGTTCACCGGTGAAGCTTAATCCACTCGAATCGTCAGAACTCTTTGTAGAGATTTCTCTGAAAAAAATACTAGAAGCTCGATCCTTGTTCTTCGCTATCCCCACGAAGCTTTAGAATCTCCTTCGGAATTATAGCAGCAAGAGGAAGAAGATGGAGTAATGGTGTAGACCTTCTATCACCAAAAGTACTAAGGTTCAAAACCCTAGAATTAACAAAACCCAACTTGCACCACCTTAGAAGCTCACGAAAATCCCTAGGGGTAGGTCTCACGGTTTAGAGAGAGAGAGGAGAGGAGAGAAAATTCTGGAAAAAAGTACTTAATGGTCTAGGGTGTTGGGGCATTTATAGACTAGGATCCTATCCTAATCCTACTCCAACTTGATCTTATCTCTTAAGGAATTATTTAACAATAATAACTCTTATTATTTAATAAATAATTTTCTAGTTTATCTATAACTACTCTAGTTATAGAAGACCTTTTAATTAAGGAGTCCTTCTAATAAGAGGGTTCCTTAATTAAAGGGATAAGTCAAACAACCAACACTTGGAGGAATCCTAAACCAAAGAAGGGAGAGGGGGGGGGGGGGGGGGGCGTGAGCTTCAAGGGGGTGTGGAATTTGAGGAGTTAAACACTCCAAGTTGTATCCAATTACAACTTATCCTCCTCCTTATTGCAATCCAACAATTGGATTTTAATTCCATAATTATAGGAATTATATTTCAACAATTATTCAATTAACATAATCGTAATCCAATTAGGATTCCTCAAGTGGGCGCCCCACCCTAGGGTTTAAACCCATGGGCTTTGGCTCATATTAAAGGTCCATTTTTAATGGGTTTATGGATATGGGTCAAATCCATTTCCCCTTTAATTATGTTAATCAAATAATTACTAAAATAATCCCTTAGTTTAAATTAACAATTAATTTAAACAATAGATTAACATTTAATCTATTTAATTAATGATTAACTTTTAATCACTTAAAATAATTGATTAACTTTTAATCAATTATTGAGCTTGTATTTCTTATGTGAGCACCTCCACAGATTGCTCTGGGACATTCTTACCCTGGCTTATCCAATGTTATCCCATTGACCCTAAACAGGAATTACATCGGAATTGCAAGTGACGTGAGATATCCATGTTGCAATTGAATCCCAGTGTATGAACATTAACCATTACGGATCCCACCACATGAACTTTTAAATTCAATTTATCATTTCAAATACATTATCTTTAATGGGCCTTCGAAATTGACATACTATCTAACCCATAGCCCATTGCAAATCATCCGGGTTTCCAAGACTTATGATTAAGCCATGAGAAACAATTTCTCATGAAAAACATTTTGAGAAAATCCTTTTATAAGTATAATGCCTTTTAATAAAAGTATATTTAAAAACTTATTTTGTTTTCAAAATCACTTGCGCAGGATTTGAACTTAATCAACTGTCTTACCCGGAACTTGGATAATCTCTCAAATTAATGAGCATGAATTTCTTGTTTGAAATTCATCATGACTCGAACAACTTTCTAACTATCCAACTGTCACTGTATTGTATTCCCTAAGTTAGAAAATACATTGGTGGAATCAAAACAGTCAGATCACTACTCAGTCATAGATGAACTCATCAGATCTAAGGATCATCAAAACCGTTCAATGTGAATGAGAGACCAACTATCTGATAGTATGTTTATGCAAGAGGTCCCTCATTGAATGCAATCAGTCAGTGTACATTTAAGCACCCATATGCCAATGTGTATTCTCCACTACAATAGTTCGAGATAGAACTATATCTCAACTATTGAGAACATCTTAGCATTCTGGCAGCCATAGAAGTGAAATGCCCAGCTTCGCCCACAGCTGTGACTATATAAGGTATAAGGAACCGGAAAGTTATATCTGTCTATGATAATCTAATCACATAACTTTCCTACAATATATCCTATGGACCTTTATCGATATCTCATATCGTATAGATCATCTCATGATCGTGGTCAATTACCCATAATGAATACACAATAGATTAAGAAGAAGTCTTTATTAATCAAATTAATAAGAGTCTAATAATCTAAATGACTTTTCTAGGCATCATGTCTAACAATCTCCCACTTGCCCTAAAAGTCACTGTGCCATAGATTTCAATCTCATATTATCTAAGGATGTTACAAATACTTTATCTGATAAAGCCTTTGTCATCTGGTTTGCAACATTAAGTTGAGACCTAATGTTTGTAACATCTATGCCTTTCTTCTCAATAATCTCATTAATGAGAAGATACTTCCTCTATGTGAAAAGTAAGCATATAATCTCTAGTCATTTTCAGATACTTCATATTATGCTTCAAAGCAGTCCAATTATCTCATACTTGGATTGCTTTGTAACCTACTAACAACTCACACTGCATGACAGATATCCGGTCTAGCACATAACATGGCATACATGAGGCTCCCAACTGCCGTAGCATAAAGACACCTCTTCATCTGCTCGATCTTATCAGCTGATGTAGGGGCCATCTTTTTAGACAAAGTGACACCATGTCTAAAAGGAATGAGTGTTGTCTTACAATCACTCATATTGTACCTAGACAATATCTTGTCTATGTAGGAAGTTTGGCTTTATCCCAATATTTAGAATTTCCTATCTCTTAGAATCTTTATTTCAAGAATATAGGATGCCTCTCCCAAATATTTCATTTAGAAATTCTGAGAAAGCCATATCTTGACTGATGATAACATACCTGCATCATTTCCAATGAGTAGGATGTCATCTACATAAAGAATTAGGTATATTACCGCTCTCTCACTGTCCTTCTTGTATATACAAGATTTCTCTAAATTCTTTTGGAATCCAAATTCTTTGATGGAAAGATCAAATCTTTGGTTCCAGCTTCTTGAAGCTTGTTTCAAATCATATATTGACTTGTTGAGTTTGCATACCATGTTCTCCTGGTTAGGATCAATGAAGCCCTTTGGTTGCTTCATATAGATGTCTTCATCTAACATTCCGTTAAGGAAAGCAGTTTTGACATCCATTTGTCATATCCCATAGTCATGGTGTTCAGCTATAGCTAGCAATATCCTGATAGATTTGAGCATAGCTACAGGTGAAAGGGCATCCTCATAATCAACTCCTTGAATTTGAGTAGAACCTTTTGCAACAAGTCTAGCTTTATAGGTCTTCACATTACCATCAGTACCCTTCTTCCTTTTGTAAATCCATTTGCATCCAATTGGCCTTATACCATCTGGTGGATCTACTAAAGTCCAGATGTCATTGTCATACATGGAATCTATTTCAGCATCCATGGCTTTATTCCATTGAAATGCATCTACATCCAATGTAGCTTCCTGATAAGTATTAGGATTTATATCCTCATCATCAGAGGTAACTAGATAAACTTCATTATTGTAATACTGAAGTCTATCTAGTGGTCTAGAAACTCTTTCTGACCTTCTCAGTGGAACAGAATTAGGAGAAATATTAATAGAAGGATTAGGTTCAGGTTGGATACTGGCTGTGTCGTCTTTCTTCTCATGAAATTCAACATTCTTAAGGAGATCAATTTCTTCCTCCAAGAAAGTGGCATGAAGCCTAACTACTATTGTTTGGTCAGTCTTGGAATAGAAATAGAAACCCTTAGTTTCTTTTGGATACCCTACAAAATTTCATTTCTCTATCCTAGATTCCAACTTAGTGGGTTTGAGTTTGCGAACATGCATAGGACAACCCCATACCCTTAGATGTTATAAACTAGGTTTTCGCCCAGTCCACAATTGATAGGGTGTAAACAGAATAGACTTAGATAGAACCTGGTTCAGAATATAAATGGCAGTTTGTATAGCATATCCCCAAATATATGAAGGAACATCGGCATGGCTTATCATAGAGTGAACCATATCTAAAAAGTTCCGATTTCTTCTTCCGGAAACTCCATTTTGTTGAGGTGAGGCAGGACTTGTCCATTACGAGATAATCTCATTACCCCTTAAGTAATCCATAAACTCGTTGGTGAGATATTCATCACCTCGATCTGATCGAGTGTCTTTATGGATTTGTCAGTTTGATTCTCAACTTCTAATTTGAATTCTTTGAACTTTTCAAAGGTGTCAGATTTGTGTTGCATCAAATAGACATATCCATATCTAGAATAGTCATTGGTAAATGTGACAAAATACCAGTATTGACCTCGTGCAACAATTTTAAATGGACCACATACATCACTATGTATTAGTCTTAACTTTTATTCGGCTCTTCCTACCTTTTTAGGGTAAGGCTTCTTGGTCATCTTCCCTTCGAGACAAGACTCGCAAGTAGGGAGTGGTTCTACCTTGAGGAAATCAAGGGGACCATCTTTTACTAACCTCCTGATCCTATCAAGATTAATGTGACCAAGTCTCTTCATTCCAGACATTCTAGATGATGAGACATTGTCACTTTACAAACATTCATTATTTACCAATGGAAATATTAAATAAAGACCATTAATGAGATTACCAGTTATTAAGACCATTCCATCTTTCTTAATTTCAACAATTGAATTAAAATTGATAGAGAATCCATAAAATAAGAGTCTAGATACTGAAATCAAATTACGATGTGCTGAAGGCTCATAAAAGTAGTCTTCTAAAATTAATGTCTTTCCATTAGGTAAATAAAGAGTAAACAAGCCGATTGACTTCACTGCAACACTTGCATTGGAGCCAATTTTAAGCTTCTGCTCCTGTCTTGTTAGTTTCTTGGTTTCCTTGAATCCTTGCAACTAATTGCAAACATGTACATTGGATTCAGAATCCATGTACCATGAATTAGGGAAACCATCCCGAAATTTTGACTTAACAGTAAATAATACTTCAAAGTATCTCATGCCTTGAGTACTGGTGCGACCCTTCTTAAGAGTTGCGAGGTAAGTCCTATAATTCCTCTTCCAGTGGCCTATTTTACCATAGTGGAAACACTTTCCCTTACCTTTGTTTTCCTTGCCAGCAACTATTGCCTTACCCCAATTGTCTTTCAACTTTCCTTTACCATTGTTTCTCTTCCTTTTCTAATCTCATCTTCTACAGCCAACAGTGAGTCCAACAACCCACTTAGAGTCATCTCTAACTTATTTATATTGTAATTCACTACAAACAAGTTGAATGACCGAGGGAGTGACTATAGAATAGTATTGATTTGGTGATATGATCAATCTCTCCATCGTACATCTCCAGTTCTTTAATAAAACCCATCATCTTCATGACGTGTTCTCTGACTGAAGTTCCCTCTTTCATCTCGGTGGTAAGAAGAGATCTTAATGCTATTTGCTTGGCAAACTTATTCTCTTCACCAAACATCTCATGTAGGTGATGCAATATGTCTGAAGTATTATCCAAATGATTATGATGGTTATACAATATAGTGGATAATGATGCTAACACCCAATCTCTTGCTGTTTGATTGGAACGATTCCATGAATCAGCTTCAGCTAATAGATCTGGTGTTGAATCCGGGAGAACCTCAGGTTTAGGAGTTGTAAGACACGGGGTAAGGTTTTCAGCAGAGAGAACCAGGTATATCCTAAATTCCCAGTCTACATAGTTAGTTCCGGCTAACTTTTCATCATGAAGAATTTCAGTCAATGGGTGTAGGCCTGTCATGATCTAATCAAATGAAAAATAAGATAGTATTAGGGATCTATTGTATTCATTGATACCTATTAGATTATGGGTCTGTTTCTAATGGTATTGCCGATTTAGGAAGAATCGATTGGCATCGAAAACCTAGACACTGGCTTATGTAATCCTGCCTTTGGGCACATCATCACATCGCCTTGAATAGGCAGATAGAAACTATCTTCTCCAATTTCACAGATCTCATCTTGTGAATTCTAGAGTATTCGATCTACTGTCTGATCTATAAGGGATGTTATACTCACGCTTTGGCGTTATTGTATAATATCTCTTATTCATGTGCCCACCTACCATGAACCTAATAAACACCTAGTGAAAGCTCACGCTTTGGCGTTATTGATCCCACTATTTGCTTATTCAGTTTTCACCATGTTCACACATAGGTGAGAGGGATTGGGCCCGGCTTTGGCCTGTCAGCTTACTCATACTCCCCACTATAGGATCACATAGTGTATGGCAGAAGATCATAATACATAGGGACTTGTCCCCAGTCTTATGTACACATGATATATCAAGGGCAATTATTTCAACAGAATAATTAAACATATAAACAGATATCATCTCATGATAAAATAAACAACTATCATCTCCTGATAAATAAAAACAATAATATATGAGATTAATCGTTATGGGTCAATGAATTAAAATGCATGGATGCAAGAGAATGAGATAAGAATAAAGGCAGGTTGCAAACTCCTTCACCGATCCCTTCCTTTATCATCTTATCGAGATCACATGGCAGCATCCTCCTTAACAACATCGCCATCAATGCATTAAACAGAATTTAAATGGCATTACGGAAACCAGTATTCCATTCACCCTTTTCAGGGAAACCAAATGAATCTGCCCTTTCTAGATTGCCAAAAGCTACTACATATTAACCTCTAATATGAATGCATGAATGATAAACAATTTATCATAAAATATGACCCATAACTATAATCTCATATAAAATAGATGCTACATAGTGATGGAGTACTTTTTCTTATTTTAAAAGCATTTAAAATATGATAACAATTATCAAATCGCTCGATAAAATCTATATCTTATATAGATCAAACCCCGGAAAAAATAAAACAATTTTATTTTCCTTAAAACATTTTTCATAAAATTATTATTATTATTATTATTTAAATATAAAATAGAATTTTCTTAAAATCTCTACAATATTTTATTTCTTTCTCGAATGCAAGATCCTTTCTCGAATGCAAGGTCATTTCATATAGATTGGTTCTACTATTATCTGAGATTGGTTCTACTATTATCCGAGATTAAAATAAAAAATAACAGAATAAAAAATCCTAAATATGATCTCATCATAAATTAGGGTTTTATAATTTTTCGAACAAAATCTATTTATGGGAAAAATTCTTTATTAATTATTTTAAACAATTAATAAATATATATTAAATGATCAAATCATTTAAAAGGAATTTCAAAATAAACTCTTTATTTCAAATTTAATTATATCACATATAATACTAGTTTTTAAATTTTATTTAATTATCAAATCTCATTCAATAATATAATAAATATTTATTTATTCATCTCATGAACAAATAAAATAATAAAAACTACAGGCAATATTAAATAGATCTAAATTAAATTCATCTTATGAAAATTTTTTTTCATTTAATTACCTTATCAAAATAAACAAAAAAATTACTCCTAACTATAAGCTTTGATACCACTTAAAGGGGGATCTGGATAATAATTTATGCGGAAACTAGATTGTAGCACCCCGGACTTTTCTATTTAATGAATAGCACTTTCGTGCCTAATTGGTCTTTCTCGTAGTCTAATTAATAAATAAGGGAGAAATCGGAAATTCTGAAACGTCAGAAATGTTTGTTTTTGAAAGACGAATCTAACGCAAGTTGAATCGTCGAAATCGGACGAGCGAGTCAAAAGATATGGTTAAAACAGTTCTGACCTGCAGAGCACCAATCGCTCAGTCCATTCAGCGATCGATCGGTCCAAAATCGATCGATCGGTAGCTATCGACTGGTCAAAAATTTTGTATGGGAAAATTTTCCAGAGAGCAGATTTTTGACCGGTTGCTCGGGCAGAATACCGATCGCTCGGTAGGCAACCGATCGATCGCTCTTAAACACCGATTGCTCGGTCTTCGCGTTTTCGCAGAAATTTCAGTAAGGGCGTTTTCGTCTTTTGGGTGTTAAACCCTTTCTTATAAGGCGTTGCCCGAGCCTTAGGGATTATTTACAACACTTAGAAGCTTTTGAGAGTTAGAGAGAGAGGAGAAGAGACTCTAACCTAGGGTTTTGATTTTGAGAAGGTATCAAAGGGCTTAAGAACCCTAGATCATCCTCAACTTGGATTGCTTCAATTTCAAGGCTCAAGCTCGTGTGGGACTCCTCCTCCAAGCTAGGGCAGCGATCCTACAGCGTATTGAAAGGGGTTTCTTCCCCAACTCAAGTTTTCCTCAAGCAAGGGTTGTTCCCTACCCTTTTGGAGTCTTAATTCAAGGTTTCCTTCAAGGTCAAGCATTGATTTAAGGTTAGTACACCCTACCAACTTACCATAGCAATAATCTAGGTTTCTATATGGAATGTGATCATTGTTATTAGGTTTTTTCTTTATGAAATGTATTAGCTCTAATGAACATAAACAAGATAAGGAAGAATGGTATGGATGTTTGGATGGGTATGGATTGAGGAGATTGGATGCCGAAGGAATGATGTATGATGTGTGGGGTGTGAATTGGAAAATGGAGGATGGACATTGTACAAATAATAAACTTACCCTTGTGTGATTGAATGGAAAATATGCATAAAAAGGAAGAAGATAAACTACTAAGGAATAATGTATGTTATGTGTTTGACAAAATGCCAAATCTATAAAATCATGACTTAAGGGAAGAAAATGCTTTAAATACTCAAATGCCATGTTAATCACTCAAATGCTCACATGAATATATTATGAATGGAATTGTGATGCCATATCTCTCTTGTTATCCTCATTCCACTATTGTCACGATTGACACGTACACGAGCACGCATGATAGCATGAACCGAGATTTCAAGAGCATGTGCATATAATAACCAACAAGAAAATATTGCATGTCAAGGAGGTTGGTAGCCCAGGGAGATACGGGTACTAACCTCTGGCTCACAAGAAAACCCAAAACACATATTGTCAAGGAGGTTGGTAGCCCAGGGACATTCGGGTACTAGCCTCTGGCTCACAAGAAAACCATATATCAAGGAGGTTGGCAGCCCAGGGAGATTCTAGTGCTAGCCTCTGACTCACAAGTTACAAGATGCAAGTTTACAAGATGATGACAAGACATTCATACATGCACGCATACATGATTTCCACAAGGCATACCGAGATATGGAAACGGGTTTTCAAGCATGAGTTTTATCAGTGTTTTTGCATTCATGCACGTACATCAAGATGATAATATTGCTTCATGTTTAATATTGTTTAATTCTATGATTTTACTATTGCCTTGAATTGATGATTGGTATTGTATTACTCTTTGCGTGTTTATTATTGTTATGGTTAGCTAGTAGCTTGTACTCCTGAGTATTCCATGCTTAGCCGTACTTTCATGTCGGCAGGTACTAAGGGAGCCCTCGACCCGGAGCCTTGGGTCGAGGAAGAGTACATAGAGGAGAGAGAGCCTTCTATTCCACTACAGTCTCAGGCGGACCGAGACCTCGACGTGTGGCCATACCTTGACTACTGTTGAGGGGAGAATGCGAGAGGATTTTTGAGTAGTTGTGACATTTTGATAGGTGGGCCTGTCCACCTTAGACTTAGACATGTTTTGTATATATGTTAACTTGGAATACCATTTTGAGAACTATAGAAGAAATGAAAAAGTTAGTTTACGCTTCCGCATTTATGTTTAGCTTCCGCGCTCTGATTATCATTGTTTTAGTACTGTAATTATCGTGTTCACGACAAGATGGTTTGTCAGGTACGTTTAGTCACTCCTAGAGTATCCCTAAACTCCTAGGGGGTATTTTGGGGCGCGACATAGATCCCCTTAGATCGTAACACCATAGAAAGCATCAAAATTATCTAAGAGTTTTAGTCATATCACCTCGGTGAATTATGTTCACCGGTGAAGCTTAATCCACTCGAACCGTTAGAATTCTTTGTAGAGATTTCTCTGAAAAAAATACTAGAAGCTCAATCCTTGTTCTTCACTATCCCCACAAAGCTTTAGAATCTCTTTTGGAATTGTTGAAGCAAGAGGAAGAAGATGGAGCAATGGTGTAGACCTTCTATTACAAAAAGTACTAAGGTTCAAAACCCTAGAATTAACAAAACCCAACTTGCACCACCTTAGAAGCTCACGAAAATCCCTAGGGTATCCCTAGGGCTCACGGTATAGAGAGAGAGAGGAGAGGAGAGAAAAATTCTGGGAAAAAGTACTTAATGGTCTAGGGTGTTGGGGTATTTATAGACTAGGATCCTATCCTAATCCTAATCCTACTCCAACTTGATCTTATCTCTTAAGGAATTATTTAACAATAATAACTCTTATTATTTAATAAATAATTTTCTAGTTTATCTATAACTACTCTAGTTATAGAAGACCTTTTAATTAAGGAGTCCTTCTAATAAGAGGGTTCCTTAATTAAAGGGATAAGTTAAACAACCAACACTTGGAGGAATCCTAGTCAAACTAGGAAACCTAAACCAAAGAAGGGGGGGGGGGGGGGGGGGGGGGAGCTTCAAGGGGGCATGGAGTTTGAGGAGTTAAACACTCCAAGTTGTAATCCAATTACAACTTATCCTCATCCTTATTGCAATCCAACAATTGAATTTTAATTCCATAATTATGATTATTATATTTCAACAATTATTCAATTAACATAATCGTAATCCAATTAGGATTCCTCAAGTGGGCGCCCCACCCTAGGGTTTAAACCCATGGGCTTTGGCTCATATTAAAGGTCCATTTTAATGGATTTATGGATATGGGTCAAACCATTTCCCCTTTAATTATGTTAATTAAATAATTACTAAAATAATCCCTTAGTTTAAATTAACAATTAATTTAAACAATAGATTAACTTTTAATCACTTAAATAATTGATTAACTTTTAATCAATTATTGAGCTTGTATTTCTTATGTGAGCACTTCCACAGATTGCTCTGGGGTATTCTTACCCTGGCTTACCCAATGTTATCCCATTAACTCTAAACAGAAATTACATCGGAATTGCAAGTGACGTGAGATATCCATGTTGCAATTGAATCCTAGTGTATGAACATTAACCATTACGGATCCCGCCACATGAACTTTTAAATTCGATTTATCCTTCCAAATACATTATCCCTAATGGGCCTTCGAGATTGACATACTATCTAACCCGTAACCCATTGCAAATCATCCGGGTTTCCAGGACTTATGATTAAGCCATGAGAAACAATTTCTCATGAAAATCATCTTGAGAAAATCTTTTTATAAGTATAATACCTTTTAATAAAAGTATATTTAAAAACTTATTTTGTTTTCAAAATCACCTGCGCAGGATTTGAACTTAATCAACTGTCTTACCCGGAACTTGGATAATCTCTCAAATTAATGAGCATGGATTTCTTGTTTGAAATTTATCATGACTCTAACAGCTTTCTAACTATCCAACTGTCACTGTATTGTATTCCCTAAGTTAGAAAATACGTTGGTTGAATCAAAACAGTCAGATCACTGCTCAGTCATAGATGAACTCATCAGATCTAAGGATCATCGAAACCGTTCAATGTGAATGAGAGACCAACTATCTGATAGTATATTTATGCAAGAGGTCTCTCAATGAATGGAATCAGTCAGTGTACATTTAAGCACCCATATGCCGATGTGTAGTCTCCACTACAATAGTTCGAGATAGAACTATATCTCAACTATTGAGAACATCTTAGTATTCTGGCAACCATATAAGTGAAGTGCCCAGCTTCACCCACAGCTGTGACTATATAAGGTATAAGGAACCAGAAAGTTATATCTCCCTGTGATAATCTAATCACATAACTTTCTTACAATATATCCTATGGACCTTTATCGATATCTCATATCATATAGATCATCTCATAATCATGGTCAATTACCCATAATAAATACACAATAGATTAAGAAGAAGTCTTTATTAATCAAATTAATAAAAGTCTAACAATCTAAATGACTTTTCTAGGCATCATGTCTAACAATTAGAACAAATCTAATCACTAAATTAGTTTTCTGAAAAATGGATTAACAAATAAAAATCTATAGCAAGTCTAAAACATAATTTTAAATACCTTAAAAAAATTTATAAAATGCAAGCTAGTATAAAAAAAAGGAAAACAAACCAAGAATTTGCATTCCCCAGAAAACCAAATAATTTACAAATTAAAAACCTATTCCTAAACTTATTGGAAAATATTCTCCTAACACAACCTAGAATTCAAAAATAACAATCATAATAAATAAGAAATTAAATAAATAAGAGAGAGAATGATTACAGAGAGGGTGACCGAAGAGGGAGAGAGTGATTGCGCAGAGGGGAGGTGCTGCAGGAGGTGTGGCTGTCGGAGAGGGTGCTACCGGAGAGTGTTGTTGTGCTGGACAGAGACATGCAAGTAGATTTAGAGTAGAGAGAGAGAGTAGAGAGAGAGAGAAGAGAGTAGAGAGAGAGAGAAGAGAGAGAGAGAGAGAGAGCAAGAGAACTTACCGTGGAGCTGTGGCTGCCAGAGAGGGTGACCAGAGGCCAGAACGGGAAGGCCGGAGCTGGATGCTGGAGCAGGAGACCGAAGCACGGAGAAGGGTGGGGAGCATGAGTAGGTGGCCGAAAACAGTGAGAAACATACTGAAGTGAGGGGAAATGATTGGAGAATTATTTAGAGATTTGTAACGACGGTTTTTAATGATCGCCGTTACAAGTTAGTTATAACATCGTTTAATTTCTAACCGCAGCTATTATTAATAATTATAACGACGGTTTTTTATCGTACTGCCGCTATAATCAAAGCGGGAAGTGACAGGGTGGGAAGATGAAAAGGGTGGTGGGAACTATTTGCTACGGCGGTTGTTGAAAAACTGCCATTGTTGTTCATGTTATAACGGCATTTCTTAAAAAATCACCGTAGCAAACAATACAATAACTGTGGTTATTAAGATACCGCCGTTATAAAGAGGCGGCAACCACGAAACTACTGCGGTTTAAGTTAACTGTCGTGATAAGTACCTTTCTACTATGGTTTTATAAAACCGCCATTATAAAACTGTTGTTATAAAACCGCCGTTACAGCCATATAGTGTAGTAGTGCCATTTCGACTCCACTTGGCAAGTTAGTAGATACAGAGCGAGGATACCGGAATTTTATAGTTCAAGTTAGGCAGTATGAATTTTCGATTGATTTAATCATCCTGGAGTTCCAAGACTTAGACTTCGATGATATTCTTGGAATGGATTGGCTAGCTGCACACTACGGCATGTGGTTTGTTTTGAGAAGATGGTGAAATTTAAGCCAGAGGGCATCAAGCCATTCCACTTTCATGGACTTCGAAGGAGAGATATAGCCCGTTTAGCGGCTCTAAGTCTTGCAAATCCAGAGGCACAAGACCCCTCAGCCATCCCGGTTGTGAGTGAGTATTTAGACAAATTTCCCGAGGACTTACAGGGATTGCCTCCAGATAGAGAGATAAAGTTTGCAATAGAGCTTGCTCCAGGAACAGCTCCAATTTTTAAGGTTCCATATAGAATGGGCCCAATTGAACTTAAAGAATTGAAGGACCAAATTGAAGAATTGCAACAACTTAGTTTCATCCGACCAAGTGTGTCACCATGGGGAGCTCCAGTACTCTTCGTGAAGAAGAAGGATGGGTCGATGGGAATGTGCATTGACTATAGGCAATTGAACAAAGTCACCATCAAGAATCGTTATCCCTTGCCTCGGATAGACGATTTGTTTGATCAACTGAATGGAGCAAGGTTCTTCTCCAAGATTGATCTGCGATCAGGGTATCATCAATTAAAGATCAAGGCCGAAGATGTTTGCAAAACTGCCTTTAGGACTTGGTACGGGCACTACGAGTTCCTAGTCATGCCTTTTGGTCTGACGAACGCGCCGGCTGTTTTTATGGATTTGATGAACCGGGTGTTTAGACTTTTCCTCGATCGGTGTGTCATAGTATTCATCGATGACATCTTGGTGTATTCCTAGACACGGGAGGATCATGATCTAGACCTTCGTCTTACACTTGAGACTCTACGGGAGCATAGTCTGTATGCTAAGTTGAGCAAGTGTGAGTATTGGTTAGAAAAGGTGGCATTCCTTGGCCACATTGTGTCTGCGGAAGGTATATCAGTCGATCCAGTGAAGATAGAAGTAGTGATGAGCTGGGAGAGACCCAAAAGTGTTACTGAGATTCGCAGTTTCCTCGGGTTGGCAGGCTACTACCGGAGATTCGTAGAAGGGTTCTCCAGCTTAGCAGCTCCACTCACGTATTTGACACGGAAGAATACCAAGTTCACTTGGAGTGACAAATGCGAAGCAAGTTTTGTAGAGTTGAAGAAGAGGCTTACTACGGCCCCCGTTCTCACAGTGTCATCTAGTAGTGGAGATTTCATGGTCTACAGTGATGCCTCGAATATTGGGCTAGGATGTGTTCTTATGCAATGCGGGAATGTCATTGCCTATGCTTCCCGGCAATTGAAGAAGCATGAAAAGAACTATCCTACTCATGACTTGGAGTTAGCCACTGTGGTATTCGCGTTAAAGATTTGGCGGCATTACCTTTATGGGAAAGAGTGTGATGTTTTCACGGATCACAAAAGTTTAAAAAATCTATTTCCCAAAATGAGTTAAATATGCGACAACGTCGATGGATAGAATTCTTGAAAGACTATGAATGTTCTATCTAGTACCATCCGGGTAAGGCCAATGTGGTGGCAGATGATTTGATCAGAAAGCCTACTAGACTTGTAGCTCACATGATGATTCACAAGTGGAAGATGTTGGAGGTCATGACAAACCTCGATACCAATTTCAGAATTCTCACCTATGGACTAGTCATGGCTAATCTTACTGTCAGGCCTTATATCCAAGTTTGAATCCGAGAGTTGCAGGATTCGGATGTGGAGCTACTTGCTTACAGAGATAAGGTAGTTAGCAAGGGGAGTGATGAGTTCTCCGTGAACAGTAATGGAGCAATCACCTTTAAAGGAAGGTTATATGTTCCTGCGGATGCGGAGTTGAAAAGCGAGATCTTAGATGAAGCTCACCGGTCCAAATACACTGTGCATCCTGGTGGTACGAAGATGTACCAGAATCTGAAGAAGCGCTATTAGTGGCAGAACATAAAGAGGGAAGTCACCGAGTATGTGTCATGATGCTTAGTGTGCCAACAGGTGAAGGCCGAGCATATGAGGTCAGTAGGGCTATTGTAATCCCTTCCTATTCCAGAGTAGAAATGGGAGAACATCTCTATGGATTTCATCATGGGGTTGCCAAGGACGACGAAGAACTCAGATGCAATATGGGTAGTGGTTGATCGTTTGACAAAATCCACTAATTTCTTGCCTTATCGGACTACATTCAACGCGAACCAGTTGGTTGCATTGTACATCAAAGAAGTGGTTCGGTTGCACGGGGTGCTAGTAAGTATTGTTTCAGAGAGGGATCCGAGTTTCACTTCTAGGTTCTGGAAGAGCTGTCAGAGTGTTATGAGTTTCCATTTGGACTTTAGCACCGCCTTTCATCCTCAAATAGATGGGCAGACCGAGAGGGTGAACCAGATTATAGAGGACATGCTCTGAGCTTGCATGTTGGATTTCAAGGGCAATTAGGAAGATCACTTGCCATTGGTGGAGTTCTCCTACAATAACAGCTATCAGGCGAGTATCCAAATGGCACCTTTTGAAGCCTTGTATGGTTGAAGTTGTAGATCTCCCCTATATTGGGATGAAGTTGGAGAGAGAAATATATTGGGCCCCGAGTTGATCGAGCAGACCGCAGATAGGGTCAAGATCATCAGAGAAAGATTGAAGACTGCTTAGGATAGGCAGAAGAACTATGCCGACACCCGTAGGCAGGATCTGGAGTTATGTGTTGGAGATATGGTATTTATTAAAGTTTCGCTGACAAAGGGAGTTATGAGATTTGACAAAAGAGGAATGCTTAGTCCGAGGTATGTGGGTCCGTTTGAGATCATCACCAAAGTTGGTAAGGTTGCTTATCAGGTTGCTCTACCTACTTACATGGTGGCGGTTCATAATGTGTTCCATGTGTCCATGCTTCGAAAGTATATCCCGGATCATTCTCATGTTATAGATCTTGATCCGTTGGAAATCCGGGAGGATCTCACATTAGTGGAAGAGCAGGTTCAGATTTTGGACCGTAGAGATCAAGTTTTGCGCAATAAGGTTATTCCCCTGGTTCTCATTCGATGGTAACATCACACTAGGGAAGAAGCTACATGGGAGCACGAGGCCAAAGTGAGAAAAAAGTATCCTAATTTGTTTGTGTAATTGAAGCTTTATATAAATTTTGTTCTTTGTTATCCCTATATATCGTTCAAATTTCGAGGACGAAATTTCTGTAAGGGGGGGAGGATGTAGAACCCCATATCTTTATGGAATGTATTAAAGCCTTAAGAAGGTTTTCTTAAATGTATGGATGTTTGGGATGAATGAGTAAGAGTATATAATACTCTTAAGTGTCATCAAAGGTTATGCCTTAGCATTATCCTCAACTTTAAGTAGCTCTAGTTTTCTCACCGGTGATCGGAATTGAATGATTCTTGAATTTTTTGAAAAGTATTTAAACCTTCTTCGAGGTTCATGTTGAAAATTTTTTCAGATTTTGAGTCAGGATTGAGTCAAAAGTTGGATTTCCGGAGTCAAGTCTGTTGAAAACTTGGACTGTTGAAATCCATTTTCAGACAATCAGCTTTAGAACCTATTTAGGTAATTAAAAACTTAGAATTAAGATTTGTCTATTAGACACAAAATTGTTCCCCTTTGAAAGAGTAGTCCAAAACAAGTTGAATCGTTAAAAGCCAATAAGCGAGTCAAAAGGTATGGTCAAAATACCAAAGCAGGAAAAACTCCACCCAGTCAGAGTATCCACTCGTCGCCGAGTGCCCTGAACTCGTCGACGAGTGAACCAAATAGAATGCGAAAATTTGCTGTTCGTCGTTGATTTTCAACCACTCATCGATGAATAGAACCCACTCGTTGACAACTGGAGTTGACTCGTCGATGAGTACATCCGTAGGAATCGCGATAAAGGGATTTTTAAAGGGTATATTCCTGATTTTTCAACTCTAATCCTATAAATACTCAATCTTTGTGGGATTAAAGAGTTTAACACTTTGAGAAACATCTTGTGAGAGGAAAAGGGAGAGATCTAGGGTTTCCAAAAGGGGTTTTCATTTGAGATCAAGAAGAGCACGAGTTTTGCATCCCAAGGCTTAGATCTTATTCCTCAAAGCTTGGATCTCTTTCTCAAACACGATTTCACTTCTCCAAGCTTCTCAACCATCTCAAGTTTTAGATCAAAGAGGTTTCTACCTTTCCAAAGTAACTCTCCCTCCCAATAGACATTATGTTTCTAGTCTTTTGTTAACAAATCACATAGGATTGCTCGTGTGCTTTAATGTTGTGTTCATTTGGCGAGAAAGTGAGGGAAAGTAAATGAAAAGTCAGTTTCTTGCACTTTTCTTGCCTTTGGTTTGCAAGAAACATACCTTAATTTTTTATACTTTCTCAAAAATGACAAATTTTCTCCCAAAAACTTCTTCCATTTTTTTATAGTTATTTTGAGATAAAATTTAAGTTTCTTTTATTTTCCTTTCTTTTTATTTCTTTGCTTTTTATTCACCTACTTTCTCCTAAAACGAACGTAACCTAACCCTATGTTTGATTGCTGAAAAAATGAGTAAAACCATGAAAAAAAAAAAATTTGGACAAAATACAACTAAAAATTGCATTAGAAATTTAAAATTTTATTTTCTTTTCCATGTTTTTGATTATTTTCTCAACAACCAAACATAAGATAAGGGTTGTAAGGTTCCGTGAGACTTGGTTGGCTTAATCTATTATTGTTTACAAAAATAAATAAATAATAACAGGAAAAATTGATTGAAAGACCTATTATCGAGAGCTGCGGCGTCTAATTTAAACTCTAATAGCTCAAAGTTATATATATATGCATGAAATGGTGGGCCCCACTTGATACTTAACTCCATTGGATTATCAATCAAGCGGCCTTGCTCTCGATAATAGGTACTATCAATCACTTCCCATAATAATAATCCAACTTTGGCTCGTGTTGCACATCCGACATTAATTAAATCAATATATGTGTTAGGTCCTTACAAAATAAAATCCATAATGTTAGGTGGGTCCTCTGATGGGAATGGTCAACCCAGTCCAAAGCCGGCTTGGGTTTCATAACCACGAAAACATTTATGGTCCGGCAAAACCAATTGTTTTTTTAACCGGGGATTCAGTAGCAATTAGTAACCAATAAAAAATATTCGGCCGGCCGTATGTGATAGAGCCGGCCGTGGCCGTTGATTGAATTTGACATGTGTACTTTCAAAAATATACTGTCCCAACCGACAGTTGGAGGATTTGGCCACTATAATAGTGAGATTTGAGGATACAGCCCAATTACTTCAAGACATGGCTTTGTTTCGGACTCAAAAGCAAACCAAATCTCATTGTTAGGAAAGCTATTGATATCATCCAATCTCTACAAAAGATTTTGATAGGTCGATGAATAAGTCAAAGATCAAGTTGTGATTGGTGGCAGGCACATGTACACATCATATTCCTTTAATTCTAACTAGTAAAGTAGAAAAAAAAAAATCTATAATCAGTCAAGGGAAGGTATTATACTCGAGAACAAGAGAAACCCTAGCCCATACACAATGTGAGAGTTTGGAAAAAAATTGAATTTTGTAACTCAGGCTAGCACTCTTCAGAGGAAATGCTAGCCCTAGTCGTAGACTTCCAATCTCCCACAGTTGGTAACAAGAAGTGTCGCTTCTTTTTGCTGTTACCTCGAGAAATGGTATAAATCATTAATTTCTCTGGAAATTTTGTTATTTAAACATGTTAAAGGGGTAGCAACCACAAATGTTGAATCCAAACGTGAGAGTTTGAAAAAAAATTGAATTCTGAGACTGAGGCTAGCACTCATCAACAATACTTATCTAAAGAGGTTTTCCAACACAAATTAAAGGCACTCCTTTACCTTACGAATTTGGAAGGGAACATACTTATTCATGCATTTGTATGCATTGTCATTTTTCTATTTCAAAAAATTGGAAACGATTAATTTTTTTTATCTGTTTTCAATTTTTTTAAAGCAGAAAACATGTTTGGTATTATTAGTTGTTACTTGTTTTAAAAAATGAAAAACAGAAAAACATGTGTGGTCTACTTTTTTTCTTTCACAATATGGTATTTGTTGTTCCAATGGAACACATGCATCAATATAGGTCTCATCTATGGCCCCAACACAATTTTACATCAAATAGAAAAGCGTATATTATGTTAGCCTAAAGGTTAACCATATGACCCTAATTAATTTTAATGATAACATAAATAATGAAATGACTCTTGAGATACTAATGTCTACCATGAGCATCATTGTCTACAGTATTCAAGAGATATAGGATTCACTTCAAACTAAGATTCAAGAACCTTCAATGCAAAAGATCAAGTCAAAGCAATGAAGACAATTCCAAATCAAAGCTTCAAGAAGATATTCATCTATAAACAAAAATGATTTTGGAAGATCGTTTTTGAGGCACTGCTACTGAAGACTAAAGAAACAAAAGATCAAATCCATCAAGGTCTAAGAATAGGTAGTCAGTGGTTTGTCTAGGATTTTTGTAAAAATCCTCAAGTGGTGATTTGGTGAAAATCTCAAAATACCTTAGATTGACCATAGGTTCCTTAAACCAATATAAAAAAAATATAATTAAGGACCTTAAAATATGATCATCTTTCTCTTAAAGGTTAAGTACAAAACCTTGGAATCAAATCCTATCTTAAAGGTTTTGAAAAATGGATTCAGCAAAAAAATGGTCTATCTAGTCGATCAGACAAACCATCCAGTTGATCAGGCAAGTCCTGTAATCGACTAGAAAGAACAAATTTTGTCAAAATTTGTTTGCATGTATTGATTGAGTTAAAACTCATTATGAATCCATATTAGATCATTCAAAAGATCATTATGAGATGTTAATCATGTTTACTTAATATGTTAAAAGACTTTGGAAAACGTGCAAATCATTAAAGTCTAAGAAAATCAAAATCTGATTTCTTTTGGTTTATCCAGCCGATCAGGTGGACCATCCAGTCGATTAGGTGGTCTATCTATTTGATCACACAACCCTTACGATCAACTGGATAGAACAAAAAGCTCAAAATGTTGTTTTTATCATCTAGTTGATCAGATGACTGATCCATCCAATCTGGTGACCATCCAGCCAATCAAAAGACTCTTCTAATCAACTGGATGACCTGAGAAAAACTGAAACTCGCCTATAATGCTCAACGGCTATATTAATAACGGGTGATTTCTCATTAAATGTTCACCAAGGGTAATAATTATTAATTCACTATAAAAAGAGATGATCTTTAAATCAAAGTATGATCTATAAAGCTAAGATTACACTGTTCTATTAATCAATCATTCACACGAACTAAAAATACCCATTCTTGAGAAACGGTACTCTGTTTTTCTCTTTGAGCTGAATCCGAATCATCTACCTGAGAGATTTTGTAGAGTTTAAGATTCTCAAATCTAACTCAAAATGAGTTCTTTATTTCGGATTGTAAATCCAAAACATCAATCTATAATAGTCAACAACCTTCGTGTTCTTGCATTGAAGCTGCAGTTTTGTTTTTGTCAGAGAGGGCTATGCTCTGATGGTGCTAGGTTCCATCCTGACTTGAAGAAGGACTGTAAGGTTGCATCTCTACCAGAAGAGAGATTGTAAAAGGGTTTAAGCTTTACCTATGAAGGAGTTTGTACGATCGAGGATCGTAGTGAAACCTCTTACGGTTTGCAGAGGCGGGGAGTAGGCTAGAGATTGCTGAACCTTGTTAACAACTGAATTTGTAATTCTTTTTCTCTCTTCTATCTCTTAGATTATCTTGCTATTAGATTTCTATACTATCTGTTAGCTGCATTTTCCATTGATTTTCAAATTCCGCTTTAAAAGGGAAAACAAGTTTTAAATATGTCATTGACCCTATTCACCCCCCCCCCCTCTAGGGTCCATATCTGGGTAACATATTATATTCCAAATATATGTAAATATTATATTATAATTAATTAAGGAATATTACATTGAAATAATGACAATATTTTGGATTGTACTTAATTTTAGGAGTTGCATTGTGGGGGCCACATGCGATGCACATGATCATCGACTTCTCTGCAAAGAGTAATTACATCTTTATAAAAAAAATGTATCTACATTTTTAATACCCCTATCAGCATTATAGTAGTAGAGAATGACAATTTTTTCTTTATAAAAATTGGCATATATTAGTAGAAATGCATTTTTTCTTTATAAAAGTCTCATTAAAGTTCCTAACACCCGACATTATAGAAGGACATTTTTGTCTTTATGAAATGTACATTTGCATTTTTATGAAAGGAAATTTTGTCTTTTTGGCATTATAGTAATAGAAAAGAAATTTTATCTTTGTAAAGTCTATATTTTAGTGTTGGCTATCCCGGTGTCAAAACAAGGAGTTCATTGTATCTTGTGTCATTGTCTTCAGCATCCACGACAAGTGAAGATGAAGACCGAAAGAAAGAAGAAGAAGAAGACCGGTTGAAAAGAAATTCTGATCATATCCTTCATGTACTCATACCATCAAGTGAACCTAGATACCATGGTTACCGTAGGTGGGAATTGGTTAGAATAAGTATAATATGATATCTTAGTTGAAAATGACTTAGAGTAACCATATGGACCCTAAGGTGATTAGATATATAACCCAAAAACAAGTTTTAAAAGTTTTAAAAATTAAAGTTGCTTGTAAGAGGCATATCTCGCAAACCGTTTAGCTCGGATTTTGCCATATTTTCAATAAATCGACCATGTCGAAAAGATCTTACATCTTTTGTGAAAGGATGCAAGAGCTAAAAAATGAGTTTTAAAAATGGGTTTGCACCCGTCGACCATGAGTCTCAAAAATTTAATATGGGAAAAAATTCCAAAATACATGATAATGAGGGTCGACCTAGAAGACACTTGGGTCGATGAAAGTGTGTTGTTGGGTTGACCCAAGTGACTCCCAGGGTCGACATCCTAATATGGGATTTGTTTCCTTTTGTTTTTAGCAACTTCAAAACCTTGGTTTTGATTTCTCTATTTAACTAGAAGCTTTCTAGTTCGCAAAAAGTGACTTGGGGGCGTGTGGGAGAAGTATTTGGGGTATTCTAGAGTCATAGAAACTCTGAGAATATTTATATCATACCCTGTGTTAGCCTTCTTCAATCCCTCGTTTTTGCAAAGCCAATGTCAATTCTGTCTTGTTGGACTTCCCATGAATGAATTCATCTATATTTGATTAATCCAAACCATAACCGTTCTGGAAAGAAAATGGTCGAAGTGTGCTGGGCCTTTGCGAAGGAGATCGGTTCGAGAAGATAGGGGAGTATGATTTGGTCGGTGGAATCCGAGAAAACTTCATTGACTCGAGAGTCGGGAAGATGTGGGTGTTTGGGCCGTCCGAGATGTTAGTCGCCGTACTAAGACGACCCGATTAGAGCATAGTAGCGCTCGCCGCGTCTGTGATTAGCGTATGGGCGGCTTGTGCCTCCGCCCCCTTCTTCGCCATGTCTCAGCTCGCTCCTTTCGCTGAGTTCTTCCTCCCTGAGCTTCTCCCGTTGCGCATCGGCCGCGCACCTCAATACGTCCAATGAGAGCATCAATGTTGCGATAGGTCTTGTAGAGAGACTGTGGCACTTTGTCTAAGTGATCAAATGCTTTGGCTGGACGGAGGCCCCGGGTTCCCCCCCCCCCCCCCGAAAAGGCACCAAGCAAATTTTTTGTGTATTAAGTTGCGGTTTCACCTGAAGTAGCGCTAACTCCAGCCCTTTCCGCGTATCATGCCCAATTGTGCAACATTTCCGATAGGATATAGTACTAATTGTAGGGAAACCTACTCATTCCCCTGGAATTGTGTGATTCTCAAACTCAAACCTTAGATTGTAGAGGTAACCGGGCTGGAAAATAACT